>OX104064.1:111623906-112080385 GCA_944474145.2 Dicrocoelium dendriticum
TTCGTAACGAGATCGTGCAGTACACCGCAAGTGCCCTCAGAAATGCATATTATGAACAAGCTGCAATTAGACAGACACTGAAGCAGCAGCGGTCAAAACAAACACCGTATCAACGTCAAGTGAAATGACTCAGCATGCACAACAGTGCTGTTAACATTTGAGTGCGAGGTCAATAGTTGCAAAGCACACCATAGTAACAGACAATGGAGGATATCGAAAACCAAGGTGTGACTATGGTAACAACAGGTAGGTCACTTAAATGCTGTGTTTGCCACACAGGAACGAATTGGTTGCTTTAAAGTTCACCGGATCTAGAGCACAACTTCGTACGCAGCGCGTGGCAGACAAAATGGTGGTTGGTTGACACGTGGAACAACTAGCACTGATGAGTAAGCAGTTTAATGGGAGGTTGAGGGGTTGTCTAAGAACGATACGCAGTTGAAGAGTAACAATGAAGCCAGAGCACAAGCTAAAGCGGATGGAAGAGACTAGTAAACGTGGACAAAGAGCATTGTTTCCAAATCGGGGTGAAGGTAATCATCGTAAGCGAAGACAAATTAATACTTGGTAGTCAAGTGAAGCCGTTCCGGGTAACACCTAAACTAAGCATAATGGTCCACCACAGCTTGGAAAACAATTGCGACCAAATGCAGGATCACGGTGAGCCAGAGCATAAAAGCGATTTGCGGAAGTCCAGGCAGATTCTAAAACCAGCCAGCCCTTGGACCAAAATAAAGAGAAAAAGATAAAAACAGTGCCAAAGCAAAGAGAGAAAATAGGGGAAATTAAATCCGCGGGATTAGCAGGCGGCAGTTGGAAGCAGTGTGTAGAACACAACTGCATCAACAAGTTCTCCAAGGCATCGATAGCACACTAGATTTCGAAACACAAGCTGTGGCATATACCGAGTCCCATTCAAGGAAACGGTGCGTGCTAACGTAGTTAGATCTGACAGTGAGCTAGTTCACACGTCTTTTCAGTGACGTTAAACAATCAGACTATTCCGCCGTACAGTAGTGCCGTAACTTCTTTTGAAGTTAATAAACAGCCTCTGAAGACAAGGTAACTTTTCATCGCTTCAGTTTTTCCCCTACTGAATGCAGTTCAGAGGGTATCAAAGGTGAAGTCTATCGAGAGCTGTTATCTGTTCTTCGCGTGGCGAAGAATACCGACATCGTGACTGTCGCTGTTGACACGAATGCCCAAGTAGATCGTCTTTCAGACTCTAAACAACACTTGAGAGGTCGCTTCGGAGTTGATGCACGCCGAACGGACAACGGTGATCGAGTCCTAAAACTGTGCTCTGACCACAACCTTTACTTTGGCAGCATTGCTTTCCAACACAAACATTCACACCGCGTCACCTGGCGCGCACCGAATTCCTCGATGACCTACACTTAAAGTAACCATATTGTCATAAGCTACAGATGGCGCACATCAGTAGTCCAAGAGTGTCGGTCAAGTCAAACCACGTGCCTGGATTCAGACCATACCCTAATGCGCGCACGCTTGGCGCTCACTCTTCCCGCCTCAAAGGAGCGCTTATCGTCTAACCTTACAGTTCAACAATATAATGACGAACTGGTTCACCAAGTAGCAGTGAAAAATGAGGTTGGAGAACCGAACGCTGACTGAAATCGCCTCAAATGTGACATGAAGTATGTTTCTGACGCTTCCTGTGCACCCGAATTGATAACTCATAACTGTGAATGGATCTTTGAGGCACCGATCAGATGGATGGAAGCACATAAACAGGTTCCGATGGGCATTGAGTTTCAGCGTGTCCGTAAATCTGAAACGACGTCTGACAAAGAGTCTTCGAGTCGACCGGGAACATTGATGGGTCGCAAGGGCCCGTGAAATGGGGAAATGCAATGCTATTGGCAACAGCCGGGTGCTATTCCAGCTCATCCGGAACTCGGGTCCGAAAAAACTATCAGTTAGAGAGACAATAGCTGAGAAAAACGGGAAAGTGATCCATTCACAGCCTCGTCGACTAGCCCCTCGGGCGAAACATTTTAAAGAATAGTTCAGCAGGCTTGTTCCAACACAGACTTCTGCCGAATCACCTGAGCCGAGGCGGGAAGTAGATGTCACACATCCCACTTTGGAAGAAATTCAACATGAGCTTTCCGTGTGGAAGCGGAACAAGGTTCCTGAACATGACGACCTTACTCCATCCTTACTGAAAGATGGTGAAGCTTTGTAGAGTGAAGTTGCTTCACTTTTTAACACGATTTGGGGCATTGAAGACACGCCTTCCGACTGGCGACCATCAACTGTCGTGCTCATCTTCAAAGTCAGCGCACATAGTGAGAAAATCATCGAGGCATTGGCCTTATTTCCCTTGCCTCAAAACTTCACACGGGTATCATTTTCCAACGAATTAATGGTTCCCGTGACAACCGAATCAATGAAAACCAGGTTGGCTTCCGCCCTGGTCGTGGTTGCATCGGCCACATATTTACTCTCCACCAAGTTTTAGAGCAGAGGCACACACAAACGACCGACTATGATGCTTTTCCTTGAATTCAAAGCTGCCTTCGATTCTGTTAACCGCGCCAGCTTTTGGCACTGTCTATCCATGAACGACGTGCCGGCTAAATTCCTTTCCACTACGTAGTCCCTCTACCGCGATTCCCGAGGCCGTGTAAGCTTCTACGGAAAACTGTCTTCTGAGTCCTCCGCAACAAGTGGCGTTCGCCAGGGTTGTCTTATTTCTCCTTTCCTCTTCAACTTTGTTATCAAAATGATCATGAATGACTCGGTTCTTTCAGATTATACTGGAGTGCAATTTGTGCTAGGTGACCTACTGACAAACCTGCAGTATGCGAACGACGTTCCTCCCCTTGGTTTTTACACACTGACCATGCAAACATCACTGGGTAGACTGAGGTGTAGCGCTGCACGCCTCGGCATATGCTTTGCACCTTCAAAATGCACAATGCTATTGCACGACTGGATAGACAAACCTCCGGTTCTCGCTATCACCGAATAGCCACTGAAAGTGGTGGATCGGCTCACTTACGCTGGTAGCTGTGTCACCTCTGGTGGTTGCATCACTGAGGAAGTTACTTCGCGTATCATCAAGACAAGTTTGGCTTTCCAGAGACTCAAGCATGCATGGAGACGGCTGGATGTCAGTTTGCCAGTGAAAGGTAGGTTGCATAACGCTGCGATAAGGACGATTTTACTGTATGGATCAGAGATCTGGCCAGTTCGCGACGAAGACAATAAACGCTTGGCCGTGTTTGACCACCGGTGCTTGCGGAGTATTGTTCACATCTGGTGGAAACATCTGGTGAGCAATGTTGAGGACCGCCGGTTGACTTTTGGGAAGAAGCCTATTGGTGCCTCTTTCTAGTGTTTGCTGAACCTTCACTGCTGATGTTAGATAGGCCATGTCCTCCGTATGCACGTTATTCGGCTTCCTCGGTGTGCAGCATACGCCGTGACTGAATCAAGTTGAGCGAAACCTCGAGGTAGCCATTCCATGACGTGGCATAGAGGCATGAAGAAATCGACTGAGAGACTAGGTCAGGCAGGTGCGTGCCGTCTTCGTGGATGGGGGCCTCGGGATCGTCCACACCAATGGTTAGAGACCGAGTCAGACATGGCGCAGTCAGTGGCGTTCTTACATCTGTGTGTTAATTTTCGTTCCATTCCGATTAGTTTAACGCATTTCCTTCTTGCTTTCATTTTCTTTACATTCTATTTGCCTCTAAGTGCACTATCGTAACGATGTTATTTGCTGTTATTCTTGCGATGGGAGTCGTGGCAACTGAATCCAACGCATTTCGGTGCTCGGATCACAGTTGTTTAACTGAGTTGAGTTGATCAGTAGCGCAGGTTGTACCAAGCATCACTATCATCACTATAAACGTTACTTAGAGGTGGGAAACACTTCAGCTATGGTATCGAAACACGGACCATTTAAATGGTGGTAGAAAAGGAAGCAAATGGAAAAGATAACGACAAAAGGAAAATATAACAAAAAGTTAAATTGTGCTTCGACCCTGAGATCGTGGTTAGGGGGGGGGAGGCTAAGCAGAACGGGGACGAACACAATGCAAACGCCATTGAGCTCTGTTCTTCGCGGTGTCAAAAAGTGTATCCAGCCGACCCCTCAGTCCACGAGTCACGAGGAACTAACCTAGGCCAACTTCGAAATAAGGGCCTTCATTCCTATTGACCAACTCATCGGTTGGCCTCTTCATCTTCTTACATCCATATCCCCGGTCGCGCAAAAAATGCACGTCACCAGATTCGCTGTGCTGGCATGAGTAATATGATAAAGTAGTACACGGCTTCTTTGAGCAATAAATCGACGGCTTACTGTTTCCAGACATAGCCAATACCTTCATAGAAACATTGACTCGATCAAGTTGCACAAATACCTCCTAAGAAAATTGATAGCTAGGGGAGGGGGCTTGAGCTGAGTGATCCTTCAACGTTCGTGGTCACTGCGGTAAGTCCGTATGAAGACACAATGGAATATCGACGACTAAGGCCCATTGATGGAACTTGACCAATAGGTACAGTGCGGCACTCATAGGACGAATTAGAGAATAAGAGTGATTGAATTGCTCTCAGTATCCTTTCACTTTCCGTTATGCGTCTGTGGATCGCACAAGAATCTCATTGGATTTCTCAAAAACAATAACTCATGAGCCGTCTGGAAAGCTAAGCCGAATGGAGTCAAAACGAAACCGTGAAATCGTTCGACCGGCTCTAAGAGAATGGAGAAAGTATTGACAACGTTCACTCACGTTACTGACCCAAATAAGTTGGACTGAGTGGCGAAAGAAAGCTGATAGGAACCTGAAGTGGACCAATCTCATACACGTATCCAGCCGTGAATTCACCGCGCTGGATTAGAGACACCTATGAAGCTGCAGAAGCGGTGAATAAAGAATGAGTATTCCGACAAGAGGTCGGTCTCCATTAAATGCACCCCGGAAAACGTATCAGAGTCGAAACCTAGAGTGGCAAGATTCGGACCACATGCGTACCTTACCTTTGACGGTGATAACCCAGTCAATTAAATCAGAGATTGCACACAGACAAGACAGTGGCTAGTGGGAAGCGGAATAACATTCCATAAGCTTACCTGGATCAAGAAGCTGGAATGGGAATACTTTTGAAAAAAAGCACAACGTACTTGGAAACGGATTGCCACACCCCCCTTATTGCCAGCTGTTCCACCAAGACCGGTCTTCACTGAGGTTGTGGAGATTCCCCTCAAAAAAGTGGCCAAGCGAGCTCGGACGAACACGAAAAGACACACGCCGACTAACTGAACTGAGTTAATGAGAACAAAGGGGTCTTTTTCGTGAGCATCGCGATTTAGATGCCGCTGAAGATATTGACCCCAGTCGCGCTGGTTAGCTGAAGGTTTGGAGCCTGCCACGATGTTGGACGTGGTAAGATCAACAATCTCCTCGAAGCCGATGGCGAACACATCGATCGGACGACTCAGCTGGTTGTCATCGTATGACGGGTTTCGATAGCCCCAATTATCATCTAGCCTGACAGTTTTATGCATATCGAGGAGCCAATCGGTCACCAATTCGTGTTTGTGTGCGACGCTACGAAAGTGTTTGCCTCCGTTCACATTCCACGTGCCCACAAATATGCGCAGCTTGTGTGGCATGGTAAAGTCTTGATAACACCGCATGATATTTGTCAAAAGAGCGGGAGGCAAGCAAAGAAGTCGTCCCGGGAGATATCGACCTGAAGCGGAGATGGCAAGGTTAAACGTGAACTCACTCAGATTAAATTTAAAAAATGCCAACCTAAGGGTAACTAGAACAGAACAACGTACTACTCATGGAGCCCATCCAGCCATGGAGGTTGGGATGCATAAGGAGAGTGCACATCGCCTCATGTTTAGTCGCATCGAAGAAGCTGTGCTGGATGGTCCTGGCTGCACTTCGTTGGACATCCCGTAACTTGGAGCGACTGGAACCCAGAGCGCCAGTGCCAGCGTAAATTCGGCTCAACTGGTCGCCGTTCTGCTGCCACATCTTTGACGCAAAACAAGTAGAACCGGGTGAAGGTGAATTTGTAGACGTTAAGGAGAGTAACGTTAAAAAAGTAATACACTGAAAATGGTGAGACACAGAACGGTCCAGCTTACCTATGCACGGCGTGATTCGGTGACCCTAAATGAGGTTTCTGGAAGATAGGGTGGACTGTGACGGTGATTATCATCAGGAAAAACCTAACTTAATAGCAACAAATCATAGACCCATTGGTAACTCGGTTCGCTAGACAAACAAGGATCAGAGGATAAAATTTAGGAAGACCAGGCGACAGCAGAAGTGTCTCATGATAACGACTATCCTGAGGAATACGCGAACAGACTGTGGGTCGTCGGAACACCGACAGTAAGAAAGAGACGCGTAAAATTATAGTCGCCATTCAGGAAGACAACACTTCGGAACAAGTTAACAGACGATTCAGAGCAACCGTTAATAATTCCTGTGGTACAGCACTGTGGCGCATAATCAATTCCACGCCCATATTACTCATTTACATGAAGGATAAATTGCCTGTGGATGCGACTTCCCTCAGTGTATACTTGTCCTTATGGTACGTTGAGCTGAACGCGTTAGAGACAAGCATCACAGCGTGGCTAAGCCGAGTATTGAAGTGAAAAAAATGAAGGAAGGTGTAGATTACATGCTTCGCCATAGCTGAGTCGGTAAAAGAACTCTTACTAACGGCCAGTCTTTCTTTCTCGTTCGGGTCTCAGTGCAGTGGAACCAGGTTACGCGTGATTCGCCCCCAGTCTCAACTCGCATGTACGTGTGACGGCTAGGTTTCGTTAGCTTGCAACGTTATGAATTCGACTGGATACTCTGCACGTGTGAGGTACTAGGTATGATGAACGTTCGTCCGTTTCGACTAAGAGTTAAAGCAACTAGGACGAGTTATAACAGGATCCTTGCAATGGCAGAGGCGACCGCGATTCGTACCAATATCCCCGGTTGTATGTGCATAAACAGTTCGTCAGGGCTTCCATTTTACTGTACAGTTTCTGCGAGAACAAAGCACACCCCTTATGGTCATTTTGATATCCTAACGTAAAGAATCATGAAAACCAGTTTGCTTCTTAAACTAATGTTTCATGACCAAAACGAGAAGTATTCACCATTTGAAACATGCATTCTGTTGTGCAAAAGCATGGCGTATTGTTGATCTACACTGGTGATATTTTGCAATTCTGGTTATTTGGAAGGAACGAGGAAAAGTTGCAGGGGCAGCAAACGTGTGGAAATGACAGGCCACATGCGCGTTGCTAACGTTTCCCATTCCGACTGAGATTGGACCCAAAGAGTGGGTGGTACTCCCACAACTTATTCACTCAGTGAAAGAGACGCTACATGGTCGGATCGGCAACTAAGTGATCTGGATTAAATATTACTAGGATGGAGGGAGGTGTGTAGCGCGCACTGCCTGAGTTTAGATGCTGAAGTGCTTTGGAGAAAAAAACACCGGGGAAGGACGAAGAAGCGCTCAGAAATCGAAAAAGCTGTAAGACCAAGTTTTGCACAGTAACAAAGAGATGAATCATCTAAGAGTTTGAAGCTAACGGGAATGGCTAGGGGGAGCCGTGCATGCTCACAATCGTGCAATGGTGTACAGAGCGGCCTAAGCATCGCGCAATCTCTATGGACAAGCGATGTGGAAATGCACAAAGGTAAACTTTGAGAAAGTCCAGTTTAGCCCATATAGGATGTAACTTGAATAGAGAACAAATTTGCCATCCAGTAGGATTCAGCCAAGTAGATCTGAGCGACCCGCTTACCAGATACAGGGCGTCGACGAAGCGATTCGTAAGCACTCTGTGGCTTTCCAAAGACGAGTCCAAGGTGGCCAACATCTTGGGGAGAGCAAGTTGCACCCCGACTAAAGTTTGGACGCTATTGGTACGGTCCAGACAATCCACACAATTGATTCGTAACTTTGATAGGTAGTGTGATGAAGACAGAGAAAAAAGAAAAAGTGATTTTCCGATCCAACAGACGAGGGATCAATAAAAGAGGTTCTTTTTCATACAGCCAATGTGCGAAGGGAAAACGTTGGAGGAGAGGGATTGGAATGTGGGTAAAAGCTGGATAGCTTACGTTGATTCTATTGTAGACTCAGCAGGGGGGGTGGTGCGCGCGCTGGGCCGACTCTTCTCCCCCCCGTTTTTGTCTTGTTTGGTTTGTTGGGTATTTGTCTACCCCCCCCGTTGTTCTGGTTTTTGGTTTTTTTGGTGTTGTTGCGAGGGAGAGAGATTCTCCACAGATACTGGAGTCCAAAAAGTCATCTTGGTTCATAGTTGCTTTCCTTTCATATACCTGCTCCTTACACGTTTCCTTGCATTGCTGTTTAAAATGATCCTTTTTGATCCCTTCTGTTGATCGGAATCACTTTTCTTTTTCTCTCTTCATCACACTACCTATCGAAGTTACGAATCAATTGTGTGGATTGTCTGGACCGTACCAATAGCGTCCAAACTTTAGTCGGGGTGCAACTTGCTCTTCCCAAGATGTTGGCCACCTTGGACTCGTCTTTGGAAAGCCACAGAGTGCTTACGAATCGTTTCGTCGATGCCCTATATCTGGTAAGCGGGTCGCTCAGATCTACTTGGCTGAATCCTACTGGATGGCAAATTTGTTCTCTATTCAATTTGCATCCTATATGGGCTAAATTGAACTTTCTCAGAGTTTACCTTTGTGCATTTCCACATCGTTTGCCCATAGAGATTGCGCGATGCTTAGGCCGCTCTGTACGCCATTGCACGATTGTGAGCATGCGCGGCTCCCCCTAGCCATTCCCGTTTGCTTCAAGCTGTTAGATGCTTCATCTCTTTGTTACTCTGCAAAACCTGGTCTTCAGCTTTTTCGGTTTCTGATTGTGTGGGAGCGCTTCTTCGTCCTTCCCCGGTGTTTTTTTTCTCCAAAGCACTTCAGCATCTAAACTCGGGCAGTGCGCGCTACACACCTCCCTCCATCCTAGTAATATTTAATCCAGACCACTTAGTTGCCGATCCGACCATGTAGCGTCTCTTTCACTGAGTGAATAAGTTGTGGGAGTACCACCCACTCTTTGGACCCAGTCTCAATCGGAATGGGAAACGTCAGCCACACGCATGTGGCCTGTCATTTCCGCACGTCTGTTGCCCCTGCAACTTCTCCCCGTTCCTTCCAAATAACTAGAAGTGCAAAATATCACCAGCGTAGATCAACAATACGCCATGCTTTTGCACAACAGAATGCATGTTTCAAATGGTGAATACTTCTCGTTTTGGTCATGAAACACCAGTTTAGGAAGCAAACTGGTTTTCATGATTCTTTACGTTAAGGTATCAAAATGACCATAAGGGGTGTGCTTTGTTCTCGCAGAAAGTGTATGGTAAAATGGAAGCCCTGACGAACTGTTTATGCACATACAACCGGGGATATTGGTACGAATCGCGGTCGTCTCCGCCATTGCAAGGATCCTGTTATAACTCGTCCTAGTTGCTTTGACTCTTAGTTGAAACGGACGAACGTTTATCATAGCTAGTACCTCACACGTGCAGAGTATCCAGTCGAATCTATAACGTTGCAAGCTAACGAAACCTAGTCGTCACACGTACATGCGAGTTGAGACTGGGGGCGAATCACGCGTAACCTGGTTCCACTGCACTGAGACCCGAACGAGAAAGAAAGACTGGCCGTTAGTAAGAGTTCTTTTACCGACTCAGCTATGGCGAAGCATGTAATCTACACCTTCCTTCATTTTTTTCACTTCAACACTCGGCTTAGCCACGCTGTGATGCTTGTCTCTAACGCGTTCAGCTAAACCTACCATAAGGACAGGTATACACTGAGGGAAGTCGCATCCACAGGCAATTTATCCTTCATGTAAATGAGTAATATGGGCGTGGAATTGATTATGCGCCACAGTGCTGTACCACAGGAATTATTAACGGTTGCTCTGAATCGTCTGTTAACTTGTTCCGAAGTGTTGTCTTCCTGAATGGCGACTATAATTTTACGCGTCTCTTTCTTACTGTCGGTGTTCCAACGACCCACCCTCTGTTCGCCTATTCCTCAGGATATTCGTTATCATGAGACACTTCTGCTGTCGCCTGGTCTTCCTAAATTTTATCCTCTGATCATTGTTTGTCTAGCGAGCTGAGTTACCAATGGGTCTATGATTTGTTGCTATTAAGTTAGGTTTTTCCTGATGATAATCACCGTCACAGTCCACCCTATCTTCCAGAAACCTCATTTAGGGTCACCGAATCACGCCGTGCATAGGTAAGCTGGACCGTTCTGTGTCTCACCATTTTCAGTGTATTACTTTTTTAACGTTACTCTCCTTAACGTCTACAAATTCACCTTCACCCGGTTCTACTTGTTTTGCGTCAAAGATGTGGCAGCAGAACGGCGACCAGTTGAGCCGAATTTACGCTGGCACTGGCGCTCTGGGTTCCAGCCGCTCCAAGTTACGGGATGTCCAACGAAGTGCAGCCAGAACCATCCAGCACAGCTTCTTCGATGCGACTAAACATGAGGCGATGTGCACTCTCCTTATGCATCCCAACCTCCATGGCTGGATGGGCTCCATGAGTAGTACGTTGTTCTGTTCTAGTTACCCTTAGGTTGGCATTTTTTAAAATTTACTCTGAGTGAGTTCACGTTTAACCTTGCCATCTCCGCTTCAGGTCGATATCTCCCGGGACGACTTCTTTGCTTGCCTCCCGCTCTTTTGACAAATATCATGCGGTGTTATCAAGACTTTACCATGCCACACAAGCTGCGCATATTTGTGGGCACGTGGAATGTGAACGGAGGCAAACACTTTCGTAGCGTCGCACACAAACACGAATTGGTGACCGATTGGCTCCTCGATATGCATAAAACTGTCAGGCTAGATGATAATTGGGGCTATCGAAACCCGTCATACGATGACAACCAGCTGAGTCGTCCGATCGATGTGTTCGCCATCGGTTTCGAAGAGATTGTGGATCTTACCACGTCCAACATCGTGGCAGGCTCCAAACCTTCAGCTAACCAGCGCGACTGGGGTCAATATCTTCAGCGGCATCTAAATCGCGATGCTCACGAAAAAGACCCCTTTGTTCTCATTAACTCAGTTCAGTTAGTCGGCGTGTGTCTTTTCGTGTTCGTCCGAGCTCGCTTGGCCACTTTTTTGAAGGGAATCTCCACAACCTCAGTGAAGACCGGTCTTGGTGGAACAGCTGGCAATAAGGGGGGTGTGGCAATCCGTTTCCAAGTACGTTGTGCTTTTTTTTTCAAAAGTATTCCCATTCCAGCTTCTTGATCCAGGTAAGCTTATGGAACGTTATTCCGCTCCGACTAGCCACTGTCTTGTCTGTGTGCAATCTCTGATCTAATTGGCTGGATTATCACCGTCAAAGGTACGGCACACATGTGGTCCGAATCTTGCCAATCTAGGTTTCGACTCTGATACGTTTTCCGGGGTGCATGTAATGGAGACCAACCTTTTGTCGGAATACTCATTCTTTATTCACCGCTACTCCAGCCCCATAGGTGTCTCTAATCCAGCGCGGTGAATTCACGGCTGGATACGTGTATGAGATTGGTCCACTTCAGGTTCCTATCAGCTTTCTTTCGCCACTCAGTCCAACTTATTTGGGTCAGTAACGTGAGTGAACGTTGTCAATACTTTCTCCATTCTCTTAGAGCCGGTCGAACGATTTCACGGTTTTGTTTTGACTCCATTCGGCTTAGCTTTCCAGACGGCTCATGAGTTATCGTCTTCGAGAAATCCAATGAGATTCTTGTGCGATCCACAGACGCATAACGGAAAGTAAAAGGATACTGAGAGCAATTCAATCACTCTTATTCTCTAATTCGTCCTATGAGTGCCGCACTGTACCTATTGGTCAAGTTCCATCAATGGGCCTTAGTCGTCGATATTCCATTGTGTCTTCATACGGACTTACCGCAGTGACCACGAACGTTGAAGGATCACTCAGCTCAAGCCCCCTCCCCTAGCTATCAATTTTCTTAGGAGGTATTTGTGCAACTTGATAGAGTCAATGTTTCTATGAAGGTATTGGCTATGTCTGGAAACAGTAAGCCGTCGATTTATTGCTCAAAGAAGCCGTGTACTACTTTATCATGCTACTCATGCCAGCACAGCGAATCTGGTGACGTGCATTGTTTGCGCGACCGGGGATATGGATGTAAGAAGATGAAGAGGCCAACCGATGAGTTGGTCAATAGGAATGAAGGCCCTTATTTCGAAGTTGGCCTAGGTTAGTTCCTCGTGACTCGTGGACTGAGGGGTCGGCTGGATACACTTTTTGACACCGCGAAGAACAGAGCTCAATGGCGTTTGCATTGTGTTCGCCCCCGTTCTGCTTAGCCTCCCCCCCCCCCTAACCACGATCTCAGGGTCGAAGCACAATTTAACTTTTTGTTATATTTTCCTTTTGTCGTTATCTTTTCCATTTGCTTCCTTTTCTACCACCATTTAAATGGTCCGTGTTTCGATACCATAGCTGAAGTGTTTCCCACCTCTAAGTAACGTTTATAGTGATGATAGGGATGCTTAGTACAACCTGCGCTACTGATCAACTCAACTCAGTTAAACAACTGTGATCCGAGCACCGAAATGCGTTGGATTCAGTTGCCACGACTCCCATTGCAAGAATAACAGCAAACAACATCGTTACGATAGTACACTTAGAGGCAAATAGAATGTAAAGAAAATGAAAGCAAGAAGGAAATGCGTTAAACTAATCGGAATGGAACGAAACTTAACACACAGATCCAAGAACGCCACTGACTGCGCCATGTCTGACTCGGTCTCTAACCATTGGTGTGGACCATCCCGAGGCCCCCATCCACGAAGACGGCACGCACCAGCCTGACCAAGTCTCTCAGTCGATTTCTTCATGCCTCTATGCCACGTCATGGACTGGCTACCTCGAGGTTTCGCTCAACTTGATTCAGTCACGGCGTATGCTGCACACCGAGGTAGCCGAATAACGTGCATACGGAGGACATGGCCTAGCCAACATCAGCAGTGAAGGTTCAGCAAACACTATAGAGAGGCACCAATAGGCTTCTTCCCAAAAGCCAACCGGCGGTCCTCAACATTGCTCACCAGATGTGAACAATTCTCCGCAAGTACTGGTGGTCAAACACGGCCAAGCGTTTAATGTCTTCGTCGCGAACTGGCCAGGTCTCTGATCCACACAGCAAGATCTCCCTTATCGCAGCATTATGCAACCTACCTTTCACTGACAGGCTGACATCCAGCCGTCTCCATGCATGGTTGAGTCTCTGGAAACCAAACTGATCTTGATGATACCCGAAGTAACTTCCCCAGTGATGCAACCACCAGGGGGCGACACAGCTACCAGCGTAAGTGAGCCGATCCACCACTTTCAGTGGCTATTCGGTGATAGCGAGAACCGGAGGTTTGTCTATCCAGTCGTGCAATAGCATTGTGCATTTTGAAGGTGCAAAGCATATGCCGAGGCGTGCAGCGCTACACCTCAGTCTACCCAGTGATGTTCAGTGATGGTCAGTGTGTAAAAAGCAAGGGGAGGAACGTCGTTCGCATACTGCAGGTTTGTCAGTAGGTCACTTAGCACAAATTGCACTCCAGTATAATCTGAAAGAACCTAGTCATTCATGATCATCTTGATAACAAAGTTGAAGAAGAAAGGAGAAATAAGACAACCCTGGCGAACGCCACTTGTTGCGGAGGACTCAGAAGACAGTTTCCCGTAGAAGCTTACATGGCCTCGGGAATCGCGGTAGAGGGACTACGTAGTGAAAAGGAATTTAGCCGGCACGTCGTTCATGGATGGACAGTGCCAAAAGCTGGCGTGGTTAACCGAATCGAAGGCAGCTTTGAATTCAAGGAAAAGCATCATAGTCGGTCGTTTGTGTGTGCCTCTGCTCTAAAACTTGGTGAAGAGTAAATATGTGGCCGATGCAACCACGACCAGGGCGGAAGCCAACCTGGTTTTCATTGATTCGGTTGTCACGGGAACCATTAATTCGTTGGAAAATGATACCCGTGTGAAGTTTTGAGGCAAGGGAAATAAGGCCAATGCCTCGATGATTTTCTCACTATGTACGCTGACTTTGAAGATGGGCACGACAGTTGATGGTCGCCAATCGGAAGGCGTGTCTTCAGTGCCCCAACTCGTGTTAAAAAGTGAAGCAAGTTCACTCTACAAAGCTTCACCATCTTTCAGTAAGGATGGAGTAAGGTCGTCAGGTTCAGGAATCTTGTTCCGCTTCCACACGGAAAGCTCATGTTGAATTTCTTCCAAAGTGGGATGTGTGACATCTACTTCCCGCCTCGGCTCAGGTGATTCGGCAGAAGTCAGTGTTGGAACAAGCCTGCTGAACTATTCTTTAAAATGTTCCGCCCGAGGGGCTAGTCGACGAGGCTGTGAATGGATCACTTTCCCGTTTTTCTCAGCTATTGTCTCGCTAACTGATGGTTTTCTCGGACCCGAGTTCCGGACGAGCTGGAATAGCACCCGGCTGTTGCCAATAGCATTGCATTTCCCCATTTCACGGGCCCTTGCGACCCATCAATGTTCCCGGTCGACTCGAAGACTCTTTGTCAGACGTCGTTTCAGACTTACGGACACGCTGAAGCTCAATGCCCATCGGAACCTGTTTATGTGCTTCCATCCATCTGATCGGTGCCTCAAAGATCCATTCACAGTTATGAGTTATCAAGTCGGGTGCACAGGAAGCGTCAGAAACATACTTCATGTCACATTTGAGACGATTTCAGTCAGCGTCCGGTTCTCCAACCTCATTTTTCACTGCTACTTGGTGAACCAGTTCGTCATTATATTGTTGAACTGTAAGAAGGTTAGACGATAAGCGCTTCTTTTAGGCGGGAAGAGTGAGCGCCAAGCGTGCGCGCATTAGGGTATGGTCTGAATCCAGGCACGTGATCTGACTTGACCGACACTGTTGGACTACTGATGTGCGCCATCTGTAGCTTATGGCAATATGGTTACTTTAACTGTAGGTCATCGAGGAATTCGGTGCGCACCAGGTGACGAGTTGCGTTGCCAGTGTGATTGTGCGCATGGTTTCGTGGGATGGTGGAAGGTTGAATTGTGAATGTTTGTTGGTTGGGAAAGCACATGCTGCCCCCAAAGGGAATGGGTTGTTCGGGGGTCATCAGCGCTCTCCAGTTCTCTGGATCCTCGTGTCCACCGGCGGGGCCGGGGAACGGGCGGTCGGGGACAGTTCGTGCTTCATAGGATCCCACCCCCTACGCTTCGGCCTTCATGGCTACTCCGAAGCGCACATAACCAACGCCCCGCCTGCACTCATGCTCTATAGTGCGTTGTTTGTTTTAGAGATCGTTAAAGCGTCTCGGAAGCGGTTGCTACGTTAAGGTTCATTCGTTTGTCAACAACAGTCGCCCACAGAGTCCACGATTTGTCCGGGTTTGGCGGATATTCTTCGCCTACGCGAAAGAACCCGCTAACAGCTTCGCTTAGACTTCACCTTTGATAACCTTTGATGAACTGATTTTCAGTGTCTAGCGGGATAAAAAAAAAAAACAAAAAAAAAAATAAAAAAATAAAAAAAAAAAAAAAAAAAAATAAAAAAAAAAAAAATAAAAAAAAAAAAAAAAAATAAAAAAAAAATAAAAAAAAAAAATATAAAAAAAAAAAATAAAAAATAAAAAAAAAAAAAAAATAAAAAAAAAAAAATAAAAAAAAAAAAAAAGATAAAAAAAAAAACAATAAAAAAAAAAAAAAAAAAAAAAAAAAGAAAAATAAAAAAAAAAAATAAAAAAAAAAGTAAAAAAAAAAAAAATAAAAAAAAAAAAATAAAAGAAATAAAAAAAAAAAAAAAAAAAAAAAAAAAAAAAAAAAAAAAAAAAAAAAAAAAATAAAAAAAAAAAAAAAAAATAAAAAAAATAATACTAAAAATAAAATATAAATAAAAAAAAAAAAAAATAAAAAAAAACAAAAAAAATAAAAAAAAAAAAAAAAAAAAAAAAAAATAAAAAAAAAAAAAGAAAAAATAAAAATAAAAAAAAAAAAAACTCTGAAAGTGAAAGAACTGCTACGGTGTTATGAGCTAAAGAAGTTTTACCGCCCCCTCGTTACCTTCAGAGGGAGCCCCCCCTCTGTCCCCTACTCGTTATTACCTTCAAAAGAAGTTTACTGCCGGTCTTATTACTTGTACCGCACGGCCCGGAACGGAAATAGTTGCTGTCCTGACTTGCTGTTGTTTTGTTTTAACCGTCACCTGAAAAGACGACTGTTTGCTGTGACGTGTGAAATACCATAGACTCCCCTCTGTATCCCGATCGAACTACGCTTTACTTAGCACGCCTCGGGGCGGTTTTCCTTGAATGGGACTCGGAGATATATGTTCCACTTTCCACCCGGACTTTTTCTGTGTTTTTTCCGAAATCTTCTTAGGGTTGTAGGCCTATCGATTGCATTGCGTGTCTTGTGTTTGTGTGGGTTGTGAATCTTGTTGATATTGATTGGTGGATGTTGCAGAGTTCTGTAGTTGTGTTCTACAACGCTCCGTGCTTCCAAGCACTCGGGTCCGCCCTCCGCTGCGTGTCATTCCCGACCCGCGGATGGTTGTAATGATTCCACCACTGATCTTTCTATCTCTGTACGCTATGTGGCGGCACTCCCGTTGTGTTGATGCGGTTTGGGCTCTCTATTTCGTGGGGGCTCAAGCAGGGGTCTGAGCTCCTGGTTTTTTTTGTTATTTGTAGATTCTATCTCTGTAGAAGAATCTGAGCGCCCTCCCCTGGGACATCCGCCCCAAAATCGCTTTGTTATTGCTTCATGTGTTGGCCTCCTTCATCCCGTGCGTGCTTGTCCTTGCATTGTTTTAGTTCCCTCCGCCCAACTGGTTCTTTTCCAACCTGTGGTGCATGGATTCGGACCCCCATTCCTGCGGTTAGTTTTAGCGGGTGTTACGCCGGTATACGGCTCTTTCACATTGACTACCTCATAGTAGATTTAATTTGTCCTGCGCTTACGCTTGATGACCTTCATCCCCCGATTTGGGACAACAGCGCTCTTTGTTGTCCCTTCGTTTAATTGGTCTCTGCCTATCCCGCGCTGTTTGCTTGGGGGGGGGCGTCTGGGCTCTGTCCGTGCATGCTGGGTTGGGTATGCCGGATCGCAGGACTTCCTGGCGGAGGCTATCGTTTTTATTTATTATCGGGATTGTATTGGTTTCCCCTGCCAACGTTTTATTTAGTCGTTCATTTGCAACCCCTCTTCTCAACCTCCCATTTATTAAACTGCTATTGTTTGACTACAGCAGTGGTGGGTGCTGACTTTGGCTAGTGTTGTTCCAAGCGTGTTCTGTGTCGTTGTCAAACCCAACCACCCCCATATTTTCTGCCACATGTGCTGCTAGTGCGGTGTCCGTGGCGGGAAGTTTTGGGCTCTTGTGGTTCTCTAACGGAAGAAGTTGTGTGTGTTTTTTGTGTTTTGTTGTAGTGCTCTAGATCCGCGTTTGCGGAATGTTGGTGGGGTATGTGATTGTGTGGATGTGATGTGTTTGTGTTGAATGTGTGTGGTGTGACGTGTGAAAGTGGAACTTTTTCTTTTATTTTTTTTTTTTATTTTTTAAATTTATTTTCTTTTTTTTTTTAATATCTTTTTTTTATTTTTTTTTCCCTTTTATTTTTTGGTTTTGTGTGTTGTTGTGTGAATCGTGTTGTGTAACTTTTGTTTTTTTTTTAAAGCAACCAATTCCGTTTTTCCCGTTGCTTTTGTTTGTTGTTTGTGGTGCACAAGCAAAAAAAAAAAAATAAACAAAGCACCCAGCAATTTTTAGTAGTTTAAAAAAAAAAAGAAAGCACCACATTTTTTAGTCACAGCCCCATAGCACAGCATTTTAGTGTGACCCCCCCTCCTAACTGTTTTGTTTAACAAATCGTCACACCTTTGGTTCTCGATATTCCTCCATCTGTCTGTTATCTATGGGGTGGATTGTGCTTTTGCAACTGCTTGTTTTTTGGACTCGCACCCCGACTCTAATGTCTCTTACTTGTCAGCACTGTTGTGCATTGTGCTGTGATTGTGAGTCCATTTCACTGTGACGCTTGACTTGTTTGTATGGTGCTGATATGTTGTCCGTGAGTACTTTGATTTCTGCGTGTGACTGTTGGATACGGGTGTCTTGGTGTTTTGTTTTGTCCCGCTTCTGCCTGCTGCTTCAGTGTCTGTCTAATTGCAGCTTGTTCATAATATGCATTTCTGAGGGCACTTGCGGTGTACTGCACGATCTCGTTACGAAGACATTCGTCAAGTGTTTTACTTTTGTTATTGAACTAACACACTGATTCTCATCTCCCAACTACTTTCCGTCACTCATCATCATACCAAACGTTTTGTCTTGATTACATTTATTTTCATCCTTTGTCAACATCAGTCGCCTTAGTCTGCACCTCCGGAATCTTTATTGTCTCCACTCTTCGTCGGATATTATTCCTTTTGACAGAAATCCTAGTCCTCTCTTTCGTTCTCTTTCTGCAGCTCGGAGTGACGTCTGTTTGCTTTGTGTGCAGCCACTTTGCAGCCGGTCAGAGCTCAGTACGTGAGCGCAATGACGATTTCCACGAAACCTGCCGCCGGCTCATATTCCCAAACAGATTAACTGTTCTAGATCATGACTACCTCTTTTGGTGCGGTGATTTCAATTATCGCATCAATTTGCCCGCGTCAGAGGTGAAGCGTCTGGCCGCACAATCTGCTTGGCTTGATTTGCTTCGGTCCGATCAACTCACACTGGAGCGTCAGGCTGGCAATGTGTTTCCGGGATTCCAAGAAGGCCCCGTTCGCTTCGCCCCGACTTACAAATACGATTTGTTTTGTGACGACTACGATACCTCCGACAAAGCTCGTTCTCCCGCTTGGACAGACCGAGTTTTATGGCGTTTTGTTCGTCCACAATTTCCAAAGATGAACGAAAACGGAGTCTTTGTACCCTCGTGCCAGAACGTTGGAGACCAGGAATTTTGTCAGTTAGTTTTCTACAACAGAGCTGAATTGAAAACGAGCGATCACAAGCCCGTTGCGGCTATTTTTGATATCGATATCCACATGGTGAGTTAATGATGAAATTTTCGGCTTAGATGGCTGACGAACTCCCTCTAATTTACCACTCCGACTGCTAATTTGTGACTTCTTACGCTGCCGGATCAGTTTCGTGGCTTTTAGGATTCTAGTTAACCGGTTGTATCTTTCGTTTGCGGTCTTTTAACACTAAGGTTCTGGTGCATCATTTTATTCAGACTTGTCGTTGCAATCAGATTGTCCAGCTCGGCGAACACCGCAGCAACCACCAAGCTCCCCGTTTGACCAACTTTAGCACTACACTTTCACTGATAAGCGCAACACTTGGCGGACATCGGTGCCCACGCGTAGCTCATCATCCTCATCAGCAGCAGCAGCATCGTTCAATGCATTTTGATGGCCAAACTTCTGATGCATCCAGCAACACTGGCCGCGTTGCCCACCCTTTCCCACAAACTCCTCAGTGGTGACTGAGTATTCGAGCAACCATATGAGACTTCACAATAAGTGCACTAACCTACAAGGCAATGCAACAGGTATGTAGGCCAGCTAACCATCTGTAGTTTATGCTCAATGGTTTGAGAGATGGTGGGCTGTGGACTCTTCCGTCACGCTGCTTTTTGCTCTTTGGCAATAGGTAACTTGCGTCGCATCGTGCATGCGCCATCCGTTTCAGTATCGCTTGCGTATAAACTACGTTGTTATGTCATCCGCTACTCTGAGTTCAACAGTCGACTGTCCCACAAAATTCCGCCATTAACAGACATACAGTGCACAATAAACGACTACAGCTTAATTTCAAGCAAGCAAGTGGTCCGGATGGACTATCTCCCGTTGTCCTCAAGATGTATCACCAAGCACCTCGTGACAACTGGTCACCATGTGAACCCGAAGACTGCGTTCGAACTGCTATTACGTAACCGGAATCCGATAATGTTGGCAATCAGTGAAGCGTTACTAATTAGGGCCTATCAACCTATGCTATGTGCACAGAAACTCTTGAGGCAATCAAGCAGATTGCCTTGGTCTTAATTTTGACGTTTTGATTGGTGTGCCAATTTTTTCCATGTATATATTTGTGTATGTGTTTCCACTTGTATTGTGTATGCGACTGAGGAGAACAGTCGAAATGTTGACAGATCGCAATCTGTCTTCTTTCTGCTTTGCTTAAGTTGTATGCCGATTGCTCGGCCCAGCCTCCTGCTGACCTGTACACGCTGTGTATGAAAGAGTATAAAATTGTTGGCTGTTAGAAAGTGCTAAAGAAAGGTTCATATAGATACCGGCCAATTTCCTGCACCTTAGTAAACCCGAAGATCTTCGAGAAGATTATGCTTGAAAAGATGCTGACTCATACTCATCCAGGTGATCCGCTCCGGTTTGCTTATTGTAGTTTTTGGTCTACTCGAGATGCATTAATCTATCTTGTACATTCTGTGCTGGTGTCACTAGACAACAATATTAACACTGCGCGAATGTTTTCTCAACTATATCAGCGCATTCGGCTGCGTAAACCGCGAATTGCTGTTGTAGAATCTACTCGGTGTTAGAATTCAACCTTCTACCGTCCACTTGATGAGGGACTATTTCACTGGACGTGCCCAGTTTATTCGACTTTGGGGGTAAAACTTCCTCGCCGCTCACCGCAGCCACCCATGTTCTTCAAGGAGCTGTCCTGTCAACATACCTTCTCTCAACTTACGTCTTCTCATTACCTGCCCCTGATGAAACGATGTTGCTGAAATATGCAAACGACCTGGTCTTTGGTATCCAACATCCGACTGCAGCCTCATCAATCAAATTGAAAGCCTATCTGGAAAACCTTGCATTGTGGCCCAGAGCTTACTTTTTATCACTGAATACTTTAAAATGCAATCTTATCCTTTATTCCCTGCACAAAGACTGTCACATTATCAGCAACTTCTCATGGATTTCCCTGAACATCACATATATGGTGAGAGGTTGCACTCCACCGAGTCTATGAATTATCTAAGTATCACACTCAGCCGTAATTTTTCTTGGTCACTCCATGTGAATGAAGCTTTTACATAAGTAACGAAGATTTTTTTCTAAGCTGCTCTTTTACGGTCCTCCTTTGTCCGTCGTCACCTAATACTGCGATTTATCACCGCTTGTATCTTACTACATTGAACCTATTGCTCACTTGTGACATCTCAAAACTCTGGATAGGTCATTGACGCAACTGGCTCGATATAGTGGTGACATTCCAAAGCCGACCTTTGTTTACACCCTTGTGTCTATGCATACCAATTCATGCAAAAGACTTGCTTCAAAAAATATTCATCGATGCAAGTCACCCTCTTCATGGTGCACTATTTGACTTTTTTTCTCAGCCTCATCAACCAAAGAACAATATATATCCATTTATGCTAGTGTGAGTGTTTGCCAAATCACTCTTAATTTCGTATTTGGCACGTTTTCTGTGCGACCAGATCTCAGTTGTTCTGGGGTTTAGAAGCAATTTTGCATTATTATCATATTGCTATTTATGCCACCTATGGACTTATGTATTCACTTTTTACGCCATATTCTTTTCGCATTGATGATGTCGTGTGTGTAGCAACTGAATAGTCACTATTCTGAGTCCATTAAGCTTTTTCTTGGATTTCATTGAATGGGGATCACTGATTCACATTTCGACCGGGTAATAGAAATGGGAAAAAACCACTGAAGCGGTTCTGATGCACTGCGCTTGTCATAGTGAGCTCAAAGTACACATTATTCTGGGGGTCGCACATTTACGAAAGTTGTGGTATCGTTTGAGTGCAAGAGAGATCTCCCTCACTCCCTTCGAAGGAACGCAGCGTCAGAAGCAGGTGTGACCAGACAATCCAAAAGTATTCTTTATGCTTTTAAATACATTCCACTCTGATAAGGCGACCAGTCAAAAATATCCCCAACCATTTTCGTATTTGGCGTCCACCTGTCTAACGCAACCCCGACCACGCTTTTGTAGTCTCCAGGCGTTCTAGCACCTGCTCAAGGCGACCACCACTGGGCGAGATTGCAAGTAGTAAGTAAGTCTGCCACCACATCGCACTGATAGCTTAGATTTCGTGTTAAAATGGCATAATTGCCCCAGAAACCACACCATATGCCCTGCACTGGTTCATTATCGCCCAGGTTCACGCATTCACTGTCTCCTTATTCGATTCACCATAGGCTTGTTAATACCTCAGCTGTCGCAGTTGTGCAAGTCTCGTTGCGTAACTCCACCAATACCACTGGTTTATTCTCATCCCAGGGGTCACACCAGACTTGTCCAGTGACACGTTACCCCCCTGGACATCACCCTGTGTAACTAACGCATTTATCCCGCTATAGTTTGTACAGTGAACCAATCGGATTGAGCCATGTTACCCAACAAAAGATCCATGGGACCCCCCTCGGACACTCTGGGTTTTGTGATACTGTTGTACAGTCGCTATCAGTTTCAGTGTGCATTAGTTTCCTGTGTAACCAGCCGGTTGTCAGCACTGATCGGGTACTGTTGAGTTACGTCCTTACTGAATATTCATGTTCGTTTTTATAGTTCTTTTTGAAGATTCTTACGAAGGACCAAATAGCTCATTCCAAATCAGCAAAGTCAAAGACGTTACCACTTGAAGAAAGAAAATCAGGGATTTGTCAAAATCAAGAAAATGAAAGTTCGCGAACATTGCCGGAAATTTTCCGAGTAGGAATGACACAAAACCTTCCAACTTTAAAGTGGAAAGCCGAGTTTTTGAATGACTTTGAGAACGACGCACCAAGATTGGAAAAAAGGATAGTAGAAAAACGGGTAACGAAGACATAAACGCACTTTGCTGGAAATGGTGCCAGTCAGCACTGGCGAGAAGTATTCCATTATATGGACCCATGATTCAAGCACGAGCATTGCACCTCGCAAAAGAATAGTAAAATCCATACTTTAAAGCGGCAAACGTTTGGTTGCAGGCTTTCATCAGTAGACACAATCTTGTGTTTGGTAAGCAATCGGCGGAATATGGTGACAGATATGTGTGCTGCATCCGACTGGACAGCGAAATTACCCGAAAAATGTTCTGGCTACATAGCTTAAGACAATTTTAATTTAGATGAAGCTGGTTTGTTATTCAAAGCGACGTCAGATAAAACACTTTTTCTCAAAGGTGAGAAATGTGCAGATGGGAAAATAATCGAGGTTCGTACCACAGTTATGCTGTGTCCTAACATGTTGGGGGAGCGAAAACCGGCATTAGTGATTGAGAAATCAGCCAACCCACAACTTTTTAGTAACATCAACATGAAAAACTACCGGTACTTTACAAGAATAATAAACTGATATGGATGACTGCAGCTATTTTCAATGACAGAAAAAGCGCAACATCATACTGTTTGTTGACAATGCCACTTGCCATCCCAAATTCCGGCTACCTAATGTCAAATTGAAGTTCCTGCCACCGAACACCACTGCGTTAGTACAACCCCTCTACCAGGGTATCATTCAAGCGTTTAAATTGATGTTTAGGAAAAGCAACTTCTGCATCTTATTACGATTATGGAATCCCACAAAGATATGTTCGTAAGTGGACGCATGAAACGAGTAAATTTATTGGACGTCGTGTTCTAGCTATTTTCTGTTATTGTAAAGCTGGGTTTCCTTGTCCTATAGCAATGGATTCTGAGAGAACATTTCAAACTGGACCTGAGATGTATGAGCGAATATACCTCATACAACCTCAATTTTTTGGATACTCTTTCAAAGCAATTATTTGGATGCCAAGTGTCTGACAGCCATATGGTTGATTCTTATCTCCAAACCTGTAACACAACAGAAATAAACTGGGACCTGGTTGCCACATCAATTTTAGCAGCTGAGGATGTGAATAGTGAATCAGACAACGAGCAGGAACAGGATTCTACAGACGTTCTGAAAACGTATACATTCACAGACGCACCGGGTGCTTTAATATTTTGCGCTCCTACGCAATACCTAGCGGACACACCGACATGCTTGAACGTAAGGGAAAAACTAAATTTATCTTTCATTTCAACTGTCAAGCAACAAACCACTAGATTTTTTTCATCTGGTGCAAAATGATTATGACAATAGAAATATGTGTGTGTACGATTTTTCCAAAGCTTGTGGATTTCGATGATTTGCAGGTCAGTTTTTAAAATGTTGACTCATAAACTGTAGCTTTATTGCATTCTTATTACTCATATATCCCATATTATACACTACTACTGTTGTTGCCTTAATTAGAAGCTAAAACTGATTGTAGAAGCCGTCGGTTTACAGATCTAGTTCGCGATTTGAAAGTTTATCACACATGTGGAGTCGATCTTGAGTAGTGTCGCCTATACATAAACCTTGCCATGGCGACCACCTGTCCAAGGCGACCACTTCTTGTCGGTCCCTTGAGTGGTTGCCTTGGAAATATTTGACTGGAATATAAAATGTGCCTGAACATGTTGCGATTTTACTACCTTTCTCCTCATTTAACCTGTTCCTTTTTTGGCACGTGCGTGCTGTTGCCATTAAATCTCACGCACGCGTACCTCGACTTCCGCTTTTACTTGAGGGTCTGCTTTAGTGATCACCTTTTCGTTGTTTATTTCGATAATTCATACTTAACCATGAGGTACCGCGTTTGTCTTTCTTTAATTACGCCATCTAGTTCGCTTTGCACGACACTTCGTCTGCCATGGTTATAGGAGGTATTTTCACAAAAATCTGCCGTTATTTGTGCTTCTGTTGGTAAACGCACTTTTCTTCCGTTACGTCGACAGTTCGTTCACCTTTTTCTTTTCTACATGTTCTGTGCATAAGTTGTTCGTAGCGCTTCCAGCACGCACCTCATGGACACTCAGTTCAACTAAGCCGAAGTGCGGTAGACCCGGTCGGCATGATTCATGTCGTTAGAATAGCAATAATTAACAATAGTGAGGATGTGAGGTTGAACGCAAATAGCAAATTGAATCAAGGAAGAAGTGCGTTAAGCTAATCTGGATAAAATGAAAACGAACGGCTAGGTGCAAGAAACCGAATGGAGAGTCGTAAGCAGAGTTCAAGTCACGGAAAACCATCATGGTCGTTCACGTGCTCGTGTCTCTTGTCTAACACTTGAATAAGAGCAGCTATGTGGTTGATGTAATTACGGTCAGCGAGAAAGCTTACTTTTCTCGACAACATCCTCGAAACTGCTGTGTTGTCGATGAATTGTACCCCCGGCAGGCAACACAAAGAATTCCACGGGTCTATTTCTCAACAGCTAAAGACAAGCCTTCGCTTTGACCGTGGATCCCGGTAGTTAAAATGAGCTGCTGAGATGGAAGCGGCTGCATCGTTTGGAAACTGACGTGGTTTCTTTTACCCCCTTAGGGTTACCGTCTGCAATTTACACACTGTCACTTAGGCAGTCCGTGAGGTAGACGGCATAAAAATCACAAACCTTCACATGCGCTTGGATCGCTGACCATCACACTTTGCTCCCAATTTAATTACCCAGCACAGCCCTCTGTGACACCTCTGTTGTTCTCGGACGGTGCTTAGCCTGTCATCAGAGATCCGCAGTACATCCGAATCTTTGCAGTATCATAGAGCGGGAATATAGTTGTCAACGCAATCTTAACACTGTTCACGATATCTATATTGGCAAGCCGGTCCCCAGCTCATAGGGATAGTCAGTCGTTTTCACGCTCCACAGTAAAGGCTCTCACGAACGTTGCAGATTTTTCGTCGAACTTTGTTGTATCCATGGTTCTTATGTCCGTCCTACTTCGCAGGCTCTTAGCGATTAGAGAGAGTTTTCCCAAGAGGAACTGATCTGTTTTCATGCAGGCCAAGGTTACATCGATCAAATCTTCACGCTTCGTCAACTTATCTTTACCATTTTCACTGACGACCGACAATCATAGTGATTTTGAACACCCGAGTGGCATTTGATTTCGTGTGTAGGTATGCGTTGTGGAACTGTTTACTAAAGAAAGGTGTGTCCGACAATTTTGTAATCACCCAGTCACACATAAAAGTTGGGGATTACGGTAGAGTGTGCAATGCCCCCTTACGTATAGTGTCCTTGTAAGTCTGTGATACCTGGCTTCTTCCTTCAAAAGACATGAATCGATTATCATCTTTTGATAACCATTGTCTGCGAACGATTGATCGTGTGTGTTGACAACATCACTTAGGCAACACAGAAGTTCAAGAGTGAGTGCTTAAAGTGAACATTTCTTGTCTCCGAAATCTTACCTCCGACACCGCACGCGTTGGCTAGACCACATATTGCGCACATCAGCCTAACGCCTTTCCCGTCGGATGTTATTTGTGCTTCCCGGAAGTGTTCAGGAAAAGTGCCACGGTGAACAGTCAATGACTTGGAGAAAAAGCATAAGAAAAGCTAATTCCTGCTTATATTCAGCCGGGTCAATCCGTCTTTCAAGATGGAGACCGTGTGACTCAGATTCTCAGTTGTTTGAAGCATTGGATGTTATGGCCCGCAGCAGATATGAGTGGCATCAATGTTGTTCCGTTGTATCGTCGAACATTTACTGTTCAATCGAAAAGAAAAACGGCGCGTGTAAAACACGTAATACCTGTTTATTTTTCTATGATTGTCTTCCATTTCTGACACGGTTCAGATAACACATGGTCTGTACTCAGACTCGCAACTACATACAACTATATGTATATAGTTTCCTAGTCAACGATCGGGTCTGCTCTACACTTCCGATTGAGTGTGTGTGGTTGGCCAAATGACTGTTTTCTCTTTCCACCACTCGGTTTGCACTCTGTTACCTTTGGCAACGTGCATTTTGCACACAAGTGGACCACAGTCAGAGCTACTTAGCCGCGCAAACGTGGCACCGCCCACTTTTTGTCGATCGACTCTAATCAATATGTGTTCTTGGCTTGTTGTCTGTGTTACAACTTTAACGAAATCGATACAGCGATTCCCTTACATGACGCGTCCTTCGTCCTAATGTTCTGGGATTTTCACTTTATTCCAATTGTTATTTGAACAATGAGCACTGAATTCATAAGGGTTAAGAAGTACTACCTTACAAGCCTTATCGGGTGATCTAGTGAGTTACAGAAAAAGTAAGAAAGACAGCAGTTACTGTCAGGTAAACATGCCGGAGCCTTGAAGATGAATCTCCTTGGCGCCGTGAACCCTGAAACGAGACGGGTCTTCGACGCCAATCAAAACAGCGTGCAATCCCATAAGTATCCCAGATATCCCTGACACGTTCTCATTCGTTCCGTTCTTCACGTTTACCAACCACCATCATGGACACCAAAACGTGCTCTTCTCCACAACCTTTTCACAATTATATCACGGATTTTGGAATGACGCGGGCCTTTGCTTTACTATTTTTGCTTCAATACTTGGCTCCCGCTAATTGGCGACCAGCAGGATTTTTTAATCTATTCTTTGGTCCCTGAACAATGGTTATCCAGCGGTGTGGTGCTCTTGAGTGGTCTTTGCCTCTTGGCAATTTGATTGCGAGCATTTCACCACTAATCCAGCGACGTAATCATCTCATTGTGGTCAATAGTTTGGTTACAAATACTGTTGTCAGTCAAAACAAGAAACACGAGCATTTAACTATAAAAAGAAGTTGGGTTGTGTGTTTTTCGCCCCTTTACCTGCCGCTTATTTTTCACCTCCTACCATCTCATTCATACGCACGTAATCTCCAAAGTTCATAATCAAACACATATTCTCATTTGTTTTTGTTTTATTTTTGTTTTTCTTGCCACCAACCAATTGCATTTTATTGCGGTATACTTTCTAGCTAACGTGCGACTCCAGCAGCAGAGTCAAAACCCACCGAAACTGTTTCCTGCGACAACTGGGGTACCCCATGTTTGTAAGTAGTAGGGGGATTTATTAGGTTTTCGTGTAGGTTCGTCGCAGTTAAACACGGGCAGACAGCCATCACACATCCAGTAAAGCACTAGACGGCCGTTTCTTCCTATTGGGACTCGTCAGTAGCGCGCAGCCGCCGAATTCTGCCTGATTCGAACCCACGATTTTACTCTTGCGAGTCAGCGACTTATGTCACTGATCCATGGGCGACGGCAGCGGACCGCCATGACTGATATCTAACTGCGATATAGCGCGGCTCATCCTCCACTGTCATGCATTTTATAAATATGCAGAGGACAGGGCTGGCCACGAAACCTAATAAATCCCCCTGCTGCTTACAAATAATCAGTAGTCGCCTTAGCAGCTTACATGCCACCTCGATTGGTGGCGGCTTGCAAAGGAAGCCGTTGCTCTGGAGACCAGCAGTTAGATATCAGTCATGGCGGTCCGCTGTTTCGCAAGAGTAAGGTCGTGGGTTCGAATTCGGCGGGTGCGTGCTACTGACGAGGCCCAATGGGGTACCCCATCTTTACCTTAACTTCCCTTTGTCTTCTCAGCTTTGTGATCTGAATGATGCCAAATGTTTCACTCCTGTCCACCTCTTCCGGAATAGTCTAACACGTAACTCTGCACGTTTCAGCATGTGCCTCATGCCTACAAATTGCAAACTACTTCTGTAAGAGTTAGACGATACACCACTGAACAGCCACTGGTCGATCGGTTCACTTCCCTTAGCAGTTATGTCGCCTCTGGACGTGATATTGCTAAGATGGTTATTTCACGTATCACCGAAGCCAACGTGGTTTTTCTGAGACGACTGTCAACGGAATATCGGTCTGTCAGTCAAAGTTCGGGTGTACAACGCTGTTGGGACACCAGATGACCAATGCTCAGGTCCGCCGGTTGGTGTTTCGGGAGTAATCCTCTGATCTCTCGCTGGTTTATCTTGACATATAACTACTTCCTTTGGTTTGATAGTGTCCTCTGTATACCTGTCGATCGCCTTCCTCGGCGTGAATTACATGCTGTGGCTGCACCATGTTTGGCGAAACCGCTAGTTGACCGGTTGATGGTGTCACGTAAAGACCCGAATAAATTTAGTTTTAGTCAGGCTGATGTGTGTGATATCGGTGGATGAATTCCTTCTTGTTAGGCCACATTAGTGGTTAGAGACTGTATCCGTCATGGCGCAACCGCACAGTCAGTGGTGCTTCTGTATTCGGTTTTTGCCATCCGGTCATTATAATTCTACCAGGATTCCTATTTTCTTACCCTACTCTCCTTGTATTCGTTCCGCATTCTGTCTCATTATCCTACGCATTGTTAATTATTGTTATCATGGCATCGCCAGTTAAGACAACTTAATCCACCGCACTTCAATGCCGAAACTGTTTTTGGTTACTCGATTGAATTGAACCCGTACTTTTTTTGCTTCACTGATCCTTGCCAGGTCTTTGATTTATCCAAATTGGGAAGCCGAATCCGGCTGTCGAAACTGCAACCACATGATTACCTAGCGATGAAGGTATTAATCAGTTTCCGCATTCGATCCGCGTCCCACATTACCACTTCTTGTAGACTCCAACCCAATGATGAAACCAACCGCTGATTGCATTAATGAGCTCCAGCGTGGGCTAGGAATGTCCCTACGAAGCCGAAAATGTCTATCCAAACTTGTGATAAGCGTGTTTTCTCTGATGCATGTGGGCGATGTCAATTCATCAACAGTTGTCCAGTCTCTTCGTTCGTGTACTGTTTTCAACCTTTTGGCGTTGCATCTTTTCTCTCCGGAGACCGTATGCTGTGGATTGTCTTTGCATACTAACCTTCGTGCGGTTACCTACGTATCATACGAGGGTTGCAGAGTCTAACTGTAATTGGTTTCTGCCTACTTCCACAGATATCGCCGGATGCGCGGCGCAAAGTTGTGCTGGATGCTATGTTCAGCTACGGTCCAATAGATAGTTGTGCACAACTGCAGCTGTGTCTATTCGAAGCCGCTTCTCAGAACCCTGTTGCTGCGAATGATAAACTCATGGCCATATTCTTGCGGAACGATTTTATGGGGGAATTGAAACGAATCGGTTCTCTGAAGGAGGGCACTGTGTTGCTGATTCGATTCTCTGCTTCGAATACTGCGCTTCTGACTTATGCAAATCCAAAGTGAGCAATTTGCTTATTCTTCATACTGAAGCATGCATATCTTAGGTTGCATCTACGGATTTTATGTCTTGTCTTTCCTCTTCGGTGATGTACTTTTTCGCCCGTTTCATATTAGCTGTTTACATCGGCTGTGTACAATATTCTTCCGCCACAGCACGAAGGCTTGGTGAGTGTCAGAATATACCTAGCTTAAATAACGCATTTTTTAGGACGGTAGTCGTTCGTTGGAGATCCCCTCTCTAATTTGGTAACCCGTATTAGCTTGCATAATAATGATCACCTGCATGGCCCTTACATCCTCTGCGAGGCTTACTAGGCCACGCAGAACGGCACTGCCCATTCCATCTTATTATTCTGTGTTCCTGTGCTGCTAACTGACCCACCCACTCAACATTCTTCACTTCACTGCTGCCGTGGGCGATTGTTACAAACATGCCTGTTATCACACGTCGTGTTCCGATTTCCCGAATCGCCAACCCTGGCTATTTGTTTCTGGCCAACTTCTACTTTTCGATATAATCATATTTTCCCACGTCTAACCCCTTGGTAGCCCTCTCTTTCTTTCAATTAGTTACTTATTCACCGACTTGAGGTTCGACAGCTTTTCTCTGATTTGTTGTTGGCTTACACATATCAAATCGTGTTCTTTGTTCCAGACAGGCTATGGTTACTTCGAAATATTTGGATGGTTTCGTTATGCCTTGGAAGAACTCTCTTGGACTGCAGCCGGTTGATGGAGGCTACGAAGTTCACATCAATTCATCCTGTGTTCGCGCTCCGGGATCTGCAGAACCTCTTACGAACGGGTCAGATACTGCTTGGTTTGACGACATGCGGCTTCTGGTTGAGATGGCCGAACGTGAAGAGACTGCAATTCAAGGACCGGCTATACCGAACGAGGTATTTGATGCTTTACCGCGTGGCGTTCCCAACTTAGTCAACCAAACTGATGCTGCTATATCTTTGAACTCTGATCCGCAAAAGTCTGAGAGTGCTGGGGATCCATCCGACAAGGAGCTCTCACGTAGTAAGTTCTTTGAGGTACTTGTCTGTCTATTACCTTTCGTTCGCTTCTGTTCTTGATTAACTCTGGTTGCTTCATTGTAGCAAGGATACTATCAGATTTTTTCCGGCTAATAGTTTCCATTCGAAACCAAGATTTGGCTAGCAAATTAATCGGATCATCGTCACCGCATGATTCCTCGCTGCCGGCTGAGTCCTGGAATATCTTTTTCGCAACCACATATCAGTCCCTCAAGAATCCTCACATAAATCTCCCACCTACGTCGGTCCTTTATATCATATTTGTGTGATGGTGTGCCTGTTTGTGTTAGCCTTCTATAAACTGCTTGCTTTTTAAGCCAAATTTCCTCTCCGTTTTAAATTTTTCTTACGCTTGAACGACACATTCTCTTGTTACGGCAACGTTCGATACCACCATCGTACTGTCCCCAAAACCGAAAGACCATTTACCAGTCAGAACTGTGCCATCACTATTTTTATACTATTCCCTTTTTAGTCATATTCTCTTAACAGTAACGGTCGCCGCATCCTCTCTTCTTATTCCTCCAGCGCCACCACAACCGCTACAGCTGGCTGACAGTCGTACTGATCAATGGTTCCGACGTATTTGTACTCCTTGCCTGAAGTTCGATCCCGATTTTTGGGTTACAGCAGTGCTCCCGTACCACGTATTAGCGATGTTACCTAATTACAGCAAGTCGCAACGCTAAATTAGATTGCCTAACTATGCATCCCAAATAGCCACCCACTGGTCATGTCTTCGATAGCCATGCTCGACTACTATTCTTAGTAGCTAGCGTAGTGACCTCGGTTACAGTGGGTGTTGCCGCAAGCCTCCTCGCGCACAGCTGTTGTCGTACATCAGTCTCTTATTGTCAGTGTGGCTGATTGATTGTGAAGTTATATGACCCGTATTTCTACGGTTCTCAATGTATCTGTAACAAACCAGGTGTATCGCGTAGGTGACATACCACTTTGATCATCTCACTCCGATTAGCCCTTTCTACTTCTACACTTATTAGCCACTCGTCCGCATACTAACGAATTGGGCGGAAACTGACGAAACGGTGCGCGTCCATCGTCAACCACGCGTAGGGTCCACCGGTGTTTGTCTGATAGCACAAACGTTTACTCTATTTGGCTTGCCCTGTGTACCAACTGAGCTCGATCTAACAACGGTGACCTTCGGATCCATGTGAAATAATGACGCCCCTCTGCATCGCGTATCATTGTGCTGACGGCGGATAAAGATATCTTCACTCCTTTCAAAGACTTTGGTAGATGCCAACTGATTTGCAAGTGAACCGCGGGGGGGCAGAGTCTGTTGAGCAAGACTAAGTCCCGTGTTTACGAAATTATCTCTAAACATGTCGTGTATCTATTTTATCTTCGTAATTTATCATGTCGGCCTCACTAGCCCATCCTGTGATGGGCATGTCCAATTCCAATGTGAATAGGATGTTAGCGCTACAAGGAAAATCCACAACTTACTCAATTAATGTAACATCTACAGTCCTCAGCACATTCCTCCCGGTAACCCAACAGTCGAACTGCTCTAAGAAGGTCTTACGTTCATCGACACCGAAGCGTTTTCCGGCACATCAATGCTGAACAACATTTGTCCTCCTCATCAACGTTAAGTAACCACTGTGCCTGCTTTCATGAATCAAACAAGTGACTATGCTGATGAAGTTTGAATATAGATACCTCGGGCTGTATGTACCTGACGGGATAAACACGCATTCGTATCCTTGGCGCATCCGTTTTGAGGACATTGTACCATCACAAGCAGAGAACTATAATGTGAAGATGCAGTGTGATCATCTGGACAGCTCCCCTGCGGTTTCCCTAAATCCCGCCTCGTTATCTTCCCTACCTTTCATGCCTAACTGAATATTGTGCACGCTGACCAGCTACGAGTACGCAAAAGGCTCTCTATCTCCTGTAATCTTCCCAACCAACTGCTAGATGGGTCCCTTGGACAGCATCTCCGATGGCTAGCCAACTCAGCTCTTTCATTTCATATGCTATCGTTAACCCATTTAGTTTAACATGGCCATGCTTGGTAAAATGAACTAGCATACTGTCGAACTAACTCTATTCCCCGAGTACTGGTTGCTGATGTAATCACCTAGTTAGCATTACCGCCCAGTAATTGTCTGGGAAACTCTTCGCTGTGGACACGCTGGTTCTACGGGCAATGGCAACAATCCGTTTGCAAGGATAATCGAGGATCCGACGGCAGTACCTACCCACACTGGGTAAATCAATTTGCTTGTTTAGTTTGTCCATTTTTAAATGTGATTCACTGAGTACATGTGACCACAACTCATTCTAACGAGACTGAACCCTGATGTTATGTGATATTTCTGATGAACCATTCTAGACGGCGGTTTATAAGGAATTCTAGCACCACTCGTATCATTGACCTCTGTGGTCCGCGGTCTTGGATGCCGAACCTCAAGCTTTCTCGTAGGAGAGTCGAGAGATGTTACTGACCTACCTGCAACTCTCAGCTCTGGGTTCCAACAAAGAACGGTTTATAGCCCCGGCTCGATTGGCTTAGTAAACAAGAGCCATGGGTTGCCTCTGGATAGCACAACTGCTTTCAATAGGCTTCCCGCTGTCTGTCTTAAACCAGGTGTCAACTGACCAACGGACTTTATGGGCCCGGCCACTCCCGCTTGTGGCTAACCGTAGTCACGGCTATGTCGTTCGATACGGTCAAAAACAGTAATTATTCAATGCTATGATTGCTTGTGACCCATCCCAATCGGACCCGACAGAACCTTCTATTTGCGCCCATGGACTACACTTGATCTTCGTCGCTTTCTAAGCCAGTTCATGGGGCCAGAGGCTCCGGATGAGCTTTCCCGAACAAGCCTCATTTATCCCACTGCCGTACGTGCCAGATTATTTAAGTAGAACGCCAAAATTTGTTCCGAGCAAAACTTCTTTCTCTCGGAATCGGTATTATTATCCGGCAACAGCACATTGTCGCTAGTGTTCCGTTTTCCATCCACTCCATGTCTATCCTTCTCAAGTAGTCAGCAAGTGGCCAAGTATTTTGGCTGGTGGATAACCAAGTGGTCTGAGCATGTCTATTTTGTAATACACACAAGTCGCCGGTTCGAGCCCGGTGTATGTGTACACACAACTTCGCAGTGCGTCTAGCCTGATGGTGGTCGTATGGCCTCGGAAGCATCGGTGTGACGTACCGGCTTACTAGTGGGGCCTCTTCCCTTACTCTTCTCAGGTTGTGCCGGTACGAAATTACCTTCTGTTGTGTCTGCCACAAATCATCTTGACTATCAGTTCACATCAGGTCTTTTAACATCCTTCTGTACACGTGTGTTTGGTTGTTGATTGTTCCGCATCACACTAGACTTGGCTGAACTCAGTGTTGTTCTATTTGCTCAGTTCTGTTACTCATCCCAGTTTTTTGTGGCGTGGTTCGTGTTATTAGGTATATTTTTATAGACTTACCATTACAGTTACCAAAGATCACTATTACACTAGGTCAGACTTATTACTTTGCGCTGTTCTTTCATTCTGCCGCACGTTTGCTATCTATTTTTCGTGTTTATTTTTTTCCATCGTCTGTGTTGTTTGTATGATATCCCCCGTGTGGCCGCACTGAATGGAAATATTGACAAGGTGCCTCCCTATCGAAAGACCGCTACCTCGATTATACTCGCTCCAGGAGATAGCTGTTCTTTGTTAGAAGAGACGAGGTGCATGGTCTTCGTGACCGTGCTAAGCACAAAGGGTGATTCCATGCATCCAGTGTGGAACGGGCTATGGCCCACTAACTGTCTGATACGCATGATTCCCAGACTAGATAGACTGGAATGCTGCTGTTGGGCATGTTAAGGAGTGTGGGCCGGCTCCGTCTATGAAACGTGATTCCCATCCACATGATCCCCTTTAAGTTTACACTGCATATAGGGTGTGGGTGATGCAGCGCAAGTCACCTACGGTCCCTCTGCAGGTGTAGGCGTCCTGTATCCGTCCTATGGAGGTCGCAGTGACAGACAACTCCGGAACCGGATGTCGCCAATCATGTTCTTGCTGTTAACTCAGGTAAGACGAGACCATTATTGCGGTACCATGGTTCAACGAAACTCTAATTCAAAAAGGATGGTCTCGCCAAGGTCCTTCCATACGATCCAGCGATACAACAACAACGGGCCTGATCGTACTATTTAGTTAATGACCTCCCTGTATGTCTTTTCGACACCGGAAATTGCTAGAGGTTGCCATTCGCTCTCATCGGCTGCTCTGATGACCACGCACTGTTATTGGTTGACTCGGATTCACCACTTCGTTATCCGCTATGGGTGGCACATATCGGCCTAGTATTGTCACATCTGTTTTGTTGCACTTGTCTCGACACTGACTATTCCTATACATCTGTTTGTAGCTGAATCCTACCATTCTATGGATACACACTACCTCAGGGCTATTTGTACATCTCACTTTAGTTGACCACCCGCAGTGCATCGGTGTAATGCAAATTTTCACGCTATCCATCACCAGAGTGCGGAATAGGTGGACCAGGTAAGCATTACTAAATAGCTCGCTTTGATATGTATTTTGTGCCCTCAAAGTGCACAACACTGTTACGGGACTTGGTTGACACCACTTTACCTGTCACTGAGCAGCTACCTGAGGTGATCGATCGGTTCGCTCATCTTACTGGTTGCGTCACCACTGGTGGTCCCATCGTTTTCGCAAAATCCGTATGGCTTGCGAAGTCCAAAGGAAGGTCTTACCAGTACATCAATGTTACATGTTTGTGTCTAGCTGTCATGCAATTGCATACGATTGCGCACTGACAGAAGATTCCAAATCCATGCGAGAGCAAGAGCTGGAATTCCAAACGTACAGAATACAAGCTCCAAATTATTCACGAAAACAGTGGGAATCCTTCCCGTTACTAGTCAACGTCAGAGTGCACAACCCCGATTCAGACTCGTAGCCACTTCCTACCGAAGACATCATATCGGCTCACTGATGCTTGTGATGCATACCTCATATCTGGTGCAACCTTCGAGTTAGACATACTGGAGTCCACCAATGGATGTTTGGCAAGAAACTACTCACTGCAGCGTCGGTTAAAGTTGAGCCCCTTAGGTTGGTTAGACTGTGTCTTCTGTATGCCCATTGACCGCCTTCCTGGACTATATTACATGCTGTCGCTGCATCAATTTGGCGAAACTGCTAGGTGATCGGTTGGTGTGTCATAAAGGCATTATGTGAGAAAATGGCTTGAAAAACCTGCTTAAACTTGTGTATGTCGTCTTCGTGGACAGGGAACTTCGAGATATGCAACTTCAGTGACTGGGGACTATCTGACGCATCACAGTAGCTCACTCAGTGATACTTCTGCGTACGGTCCCGCGCATCTGACTGTGTTGATATTCCATCGCGATTAATTTACCCATTTTCCAATTCCTTTTCTATGCATCCTTTTCCTTACCATGGTTAATTATCATTATTATTCTTGTTATACGTGTCATGTAAACTGCTTCGTAGCTGTTCGACTGAACCGAACGAAACACCGCATCAACCGGATGCTACGGAGTCATGAATCCACTTGTCCGCTTAGGAAATACCTTGCATTTATCGGTTGGTTTAGATTAAATCTAATGAGTCACATGCGACTGTCTCGCTTGTAGTTTAAATCTATCGCAGTTTCTCGAGGAAAGTTCTCATCATTGGCTAAGGATTGATAACGGTTTGATGAATGGTAACAACCTTTGTGATGCAGGTAGTCGGTACAATTTTGAGCTGAGTCCTTTTCTGCCTTATCCGTCCATTAGGTCTCAGAGAAACATCTTTGCGTTTTATGTTAGCTGAGCAGGATGAACACGTTATCTTCCCTTGTGTCATTCAGTTTGTACATGAAGTTCAGCCTTTCTGTAGAAGCTACAGTCTACCCAGAATATCACCGAAGTTACTCGAGTGGCCTGAACCCACTACTTTCGTTGTCAGTGAAATCGGACGCTGCGTCCCTTCTGTTGTGGCAGAATGCACTGATGCAGACTGTTACGCTGGTCCCAACATCTTCAGGGCGCTGACACGTTACTATTTCTCATCATCGCCACTCGACTGCTGAGGTTCATTATGCTTGATTTTTACATTCCCTGGAAATCGTATCACTGAATAGGTACTGCACCTGCCGGCAAGGTCTGTGTGGACTTTCAACACATCAGTCGCTTATCAGAGCGATAGGATCACGGTCTATCGGTTAGGAATTCAATGCATAACATCGAAGTGGGGTTTATCTCACTGTGCGTATCAGCACCCGCATGATGGTTCATTGAGTGCATTAACAGACTAATTGTCGTTGATCACCTGCACCTGCGAAACATCCACTCATCTAGTGAGGGCGCTGAATGAGTGGTGCTGGAGTATGCGTTTTATGCTAACCATAGCCCACAGAATATGAGCCAACTGCGTGGGATTAGTGGTTTCCTTCACATGCTAGCTCATCGGCAATCTCGGCATGTATGGATTGACAATATTACACCTGGCATTGTGAATCTCCATTCTAACTAACCGATGCCAACGATCAGGCATGAGGAGATTGGCCGAAACACTTCGTCATTCTGGTGCTTATCGTCCTTCTGGGTACTGGCCTCGGAATCGACCTGATTAAATTATTCAGACATTTTGTCCCAAATAGCGCAGTCTCGGTTTTAGCACTGCTTTTGTGTTCTATCCCTCGTTTCTGTCAACCGTTCCATGTGACTTCCCTCACTTTTCTCTCTACTCCTTTGATGTTCTCGCCGCTCTCCTTTCCCTCATATTTTGTCGTCACTGTACCTTAATTCGAGGTAAATTGATCCTCCCTGTTCCAACACTCGCATTCTAATTCAGCTGGGTCAAGCCGACACAACCTCTGCCGAGGTTGTTCTTCCGCTGCTAAACAAGCTTACAAACACGGTCACCAGAACCCGCCGCCGCACATTTTCCGACGTATATCCTGCATCCCATTCGTGTGTCCTTTCCACCTTTTCGTTTTAATTCTCGCCTAACTTGGACTATTTTTCTTGACATTCTCTGCGTCCATTAAGTTAAAATTCCTCTCATGAAGAAGCCGAGATCAGCTGCGATTTTAAATCCGTTCACTTATGACGGGATGTGTGTAACTATGGCGTTGTCTCTGTTTGGTATCTAACAATTGCCATCTGTCGATATGCATCAGATTGTAGTTGTGCAAATAGGTGCAAATTTAACGTTGCATTGGTTCGGCATCATCCATTTGTTGAGAAATATTTTTATACAATCTCTTTGTGTATTCTTGTGTACTTTGATTCAAAAACCATGCGTTCGGGAATGCTAGTCTGGCTGCTCGTTATTCCATACTCCGTCATGCTGGGTGCAATCAATATGTCTTATCTACCTCGTTCACTGCGTTTTGCTCGAAATAAAAATTTCCCTATTACCTTCGTCTACTATATTTTCGACATCCTTTTCTATATCAATGAATTGTTTACTCCTCACACCAGCCGCACCAGCCCGTCCGATACCCCCACGACCTGCTCCTCCTCCAAGGCGGCCACCTGCTCCAAATATCACCGATCGTATGGATTCCGATCTTGTCGGTGTCACCCATCCTTTCGAAGGTTTCTCAACTCAAAACATGCCGGATTCTTTATCATCAGACAATCTGATTACTATTCCCGGTTCAAACAGTGCTTCACCAGTGCCGTCTAGTGGGTCAAGCGGTTTACCTGTCACTGAAGCCAATGATATTCATGCGGTGAGCAGTTGTCTCGACCTACTGAGCATTGAGGAGGACACCTCCACGTTTGCCGGTTGTTCGCTTCAACGGCCCCTGTCGTCAAGCAACTTAATGAAAACGGTTTCTTCAGAGTCATGCGTCGGTCGACCAGTTCAGCCTACGTTGAGTGGACAACCCCCACCTCTTCCTCCACGTCCGCTACCAGCACCATCATTCGTTGCAGAATCCTTGGGCGACGATCCCACTCAATCAGACGTTGTGTATTCACTGTAAGCGCCCCTTCCTTACTTTACTTCGCATCTTGCTGTGTTAGGAACGCGGATTTTTCGTTCATACGCTCGCCAGTCAGTCCGCGCTGTGGTCCGTTCACATAACCTTCCATCTTTCGTGCTTGGGTTCCTCACATAGCCGTCATAAATCCTTTGGTTTTTCTGGGCTTTGCTCCATTATTGCGCTATTGGGGTAACCTGCACTTGGTCCTGCTCGTTACCTATACGTGCCCACCACCCGTTTGGGTTATTGGGTATTTCCTCGTAATTTTTTGTTTTACAACGTGAAATTGGTTTTTATGAGCTACCTTCTTTATTTGGCTTCGCGAGCATCGGCATCGCAGCATTCATTTGTGTCCTGCGTACTGACATCTCTCTCATCAGGCTGTCTTCGTTGTCACTTTTATTCTGTATGGAGTATGTTCTGCGCCTACTCTGGCTTCCAAGTATCGGTCCTCAAAACCAGTGGGACGCAGCCACTGCACACTGATTGTGAGCACCCATCTTTTTAGTTGTACCATTTGGATAATGCTTGGTGACACGTGTATTTTGTCCCACGTTTTCCTCGTTAGGGAAACAGTACTGCAAACCCACTCTGTTGGCTTGAAAGCTGGTATTTTTTCATCTTCCCGGCAGCGCAGTTTTTTCTACATTGCCACACAGAATTGATTTGAACAGTTGCGAAAAATCAGCCAAATGGCGGCAGATATAATCACTATTTGCGGTCACTACTACATGTGTTAACGCTTAGGTATTCCCCGTTACAATAAGCTGGACACGTTTGTGAGTTCGCCACCACAGTCACAAGTGAGCTGGTGATAACTTTGACGGATCACGCAAGGCATCGCGGTTCTTTTACTTTGAGGAATCTCGCTCATAGTTTTATGGCTGAATTCACATTCCTCAACTATCTGCCAGTGCTCTGTTTGCGTAAATGTGTACAGTCTTAATGGAACAAGAAGGTATCAACTACCGTTAACTATGTGATATATCGATGTAACGCTTATGCTTGGTACTCGGATGGAGTACGACTTTTGCTTTCAAAAATCAAGTTGCGCCGGGTTGTAGCAATGAAACGAATGCAAGGACTTTAGTCGCTATTCCTTAGCTCTGTCTATGCGCAGTTTCCTAGCCAATCAAGAAACTTGTAGTTCGCTTCTAGCTCAACATTTAAACCCAGCATTTCCGCTCTAGCCATTGAATGGTTGGCAAATATTGGCTTCGATGTTGGGCATATCAGTTGTCCAGAATGGTTTACAAGTGCCCACGAGATGCCATTCGAGTCGTTGGATATTTTTAAATGATCGTCTGAATCGGATACATGTGTAAAGTTCTACTTTCGGCCGCAGTCGCTTGCTGCATGTTTGCTGAACTACTACTACGTTTTCGCGAAGGTTACTTGGCTTTACTCTTTCGCACTTGTGTCGCGCGTCTTGAATATCCTAGCCAGCATCCCATCTCGTTTTCAACACAGCATGTCTCATTTCATTCCACCGTCTATCATCGTTCCCTAATCTTTTGTTATTTTCGTGAATGAGTTTTTCCATCATTCACGTATATTTCTCATCGGTACACCATATTGGAATTACTTTCACACTAGGTGACGGCTTCCCATATTCATCCATCTTTATTTCTTTCTCTCGCCCACTTCGGTGACGTTCTCCAGGCTTTCGGAGGACCCATTCAGTTTAGCGAGGAGCGATCTTGTGACTCAGCGGCCTGCCCCATTCACCATCTCGGACCCTGACGCACCTTTAATCGACGTGAGTGCGTTTCATCGAGATTTTTTGATAGACATTTACTTTTGGAGTGTTAGACGTCTCTTGTATGTATCCGCTGCATTTATCTCCTACTAGTTTATTTGTTGGAAGGTTGTGTTGTGGCACTACTTTCAATGCTCTCCCGTTATCTCCATTCCCCATCCTTGCTTTCCACCGATTTCCTCCTTGATGAGCTCTTCTATTTCAGTTTCCTCTGATTTATGTCCAGCATTATATGTTTAAACGTCCTCAGTGTGGCGACGGATTCACACCATCTTGCTGCTCATATACCAGGGACCGTAGCTCCGAGCGAGACGGAGCAAGTCATCATGCAGTTCAGAACTGGCCCGTAGCCTAAAGGTAAAGAGCTTGTCTGGTAATCTGACGGTGCGGGTTCGAGTCTGCGTAAGGGTAGGGCGACCCTCGCAGTATCCTTAGCCCATCTGTGATCGGTGGTGGTTGCACGGTAGCCAAGCGTCGGTACTGCGTACCGGCGTACTGCTGGTGCCCTCAGTTCAGTAAAACGGAACGAGTCACATAGATTCGGACATCTGCTACATACACCAGCTCACCACTTGTTGAGAATAGGTTTGTTTCCTTCATCCGGTTGTGAATGAACAAAACCCGATAAAGCATTTGTTGATTAGGAGGTACTGAATGAACTTGATGCCCAGTAGCCTGGATCTCGGTCTGTCCCACCTTCTAGGTCAGGGGCTTTGCGATGCCTTCCCATGCCCATGGGCTCGAAACCCTGCGGTTGGATGGATGACAACCGATGCCTGTGCCTATTTCCTGCTTTCCCATCCTCACTGGCTTGCCTCTTTAGTCTCTGTGTTTGATATCGAGTCATCTGTGTGGAGTGTTGTTGGTTAAAACAGCGGTGATAGCCGCAGGAGAGTCTTCTCCCCGATACTTTCTTATATTTTCCTCATAATCAGTTAATGGTGACTTTTCATCATTGACAAGGTTTATTTATATACATTAACTCTGAATATCGGCTTGGGACATTTAGATCCCACATTATTATTATTATTCCTCATCACAATATCGTGGTGCATCTATGGCAACCAAGCATCAGTATTAAGTACCGATGTACCACTGCTGTCTTTGTTGGCATTAGGTTCTACGAGCACTTGGAAAGTGCCACCCGGCGCTGCTTAATTTCCAACTTAGAGACGCTAGTCCTCACACCTCATTGAAGTCCATCCTGCTGTAATGAGCGTGGGTAGCCGAATCAAGTCAAGCCATCGAAAGCGTATCACTATGGCCTCCGTGGCTTTCCAGCCTTCAGTCGTGTACGGAGGCAAGGTGTACGACACTGCAGTATCGGTGCTGTTGCCTTATCACTCAGTGACGTATCTAATGCGCGTCGATGACTTTATGAAATTGATATTCTTTAATCACCGTTACCTATGGACTATTGCTCATGACTAATGAGAGCAATGAATGGGGCTATAATGAATCCCCCGTCTAGAGTTTGACAAAAAACCATCTGCTGCTCCGCATCGGCCGTCCAAAGGGTAAGGTGCGCGTTTTGCAATCCAATGGTCACTGGTTCGAATCTGCGAGTGACCTCGCAGCACACGCGCGACCAACACTGGTGGCCGCGTGTTAGCGAAGCGTCGGTACGGTGTGTGCCGCCGTAGCGCTGATTTCTCGAACTGCAGTGATCTCGAACGAATGGCGTACACTGATGTAATCATACCTATCGGTCGTCTACCGACTATTTGCATAGGAGTGTGTTGTTTTTGCTACCGTTACGCCTTTTTGTTGAGACTATGAAGTGATCCGCCTTTGGCGTGGCGAAGAAGTACGGAAAAGTCGCCAGAAAGACCGGTTCGTGGCTGCTGATCGAGTTCACATTACTACCGCGGTCGTTGGATCAATGGCACTTATTAGCTTTTCCATCCCATCGCTCTTTTTCTTGTCCTTTATTTAATTTGCGCTTTTCCTACAGTTGCTTGCTCTTGTCCTCGTGATAATACTATACGTTGGACTCTGATCGACCGCAACCCCACTAGTCTGAACTGTTTATCAGTGTACCCTATTCATAGGGATGCTAACACGTTCACACAGGCCAATTGGCTAGAGATGACACCAAATGCTCATCAGAAGTACCAGTTTATTCGCTGACACCCTTTTTAGTGGATGCAATGAGAATCCACCAGTACCGCATACCTCAACGTGCACTAAAATTGAACGGGCTGTTTTCCGTTTTTCTATACCCTTCCTTAATGCTATGGCTTAAACCGTTTTCGTTTGATGGTTGATGCTCTCCCCAGGTCCGTCATAGATGAACAGATGAAGACTTGCATGATTCGCATTGTTATTCATTGTTTTTCTCATAAAAGCAGCACAAGTATGCACCTGAACTAGACCTCGCCTTCATGGTTAGAAGCTTTTTCTTGCTACTGCTTCCAGACATGCCTTAGTTTCATGTTCGCTCAGTTTGAATCTCTGTCGTTATGATATCGTAGCAGTAGCGAAGTCATCAAGTGGCGAGTTTTCATCGAGTAATATTCAGCCGATAGTTGAGCTCGACCCTTTCTTTTCGCACACTCCTATATCTTGCGCGTTCACCCTGTTTACTCGCCCCTTTCGACGTGCTTCACTGACATGTGCCGCCGATACCGGCCAGATGCAACAGTGAGTTTATCTGAGTTTTTCTCGTGCAGCGTCTACAGGCGTTCTTAACATGGTTGTTCATGCTCAGGTGCTTCAGGTTCCTTGACCTCGGGATCTTGACGATCACGGGCAGTTGTAGTCGGACCTTTTTTATCGGATATAGTTAATGGTAATTTATCCATATATTGTGTCGATCTCAACCTCTTTGTTTATGGCTATCGGCCCTGTAACAGTTGTCCCACGAGCGGTCTCATATTCAATGAAACACAAAAAGCCATTGGTGGCGATAAGGATGCCCGATGCATAGACTGTTGGTCCAGCCTTTACCTCATCCGTTGGATTAGTCGTGACAATCTTTATTCCATAGAATTGAATCACTTGGGCAGTTAGGTCATTGTTTAAATTCTCCACATTCTAGGTGTGGTTCCTTTGTGGACTGTTTCGAACTTTTGTGGGTTTACCTTTTCAACAAGAGTAGTGCAGTATTCTCAGCGAGAATATATCCCGACAGCGAACGTTGTCATCGTGGGAGATAGACAAGGTTTTGTTTGGGTACGCGCGCGTTCTACTTACCTAATTCGCGGAGACAAAAATCCCACATTGAGCTGTAACCATGTTTGATCGCACCGAACATTGTCATACGCAGGCATCTCACTTTTTCCGCTGCCTGTTTGTCGAACTACAGCTCACGCCTCACAGACCAAAAATCCAAGATGTAAGGCTTCTACTTCATATACGGTTGCAAACGTTTTTCAGTTGGTGCGTTCTACAGACCTGCCAGCAATCTTGGATAAATCGGCATCTGTTTGTGAAGCTTTTATCATGTGTTTTGCTTTAGGGTTTAAGTGCTTTGCACAACTGTCTTGATAGTGAGACTCTTAAAAATGCAGTTACAGGTTCAGAGTAACTTTTAGTCGTTCTTCATCTGTGACACAGATTCTTATCTTATTTCACCTTCCCAGCCAACAGCCGACTATCCAAGTAATTAGTTTTAGTATGGTGCTACCCAGTCTTCCGACTTGCACATTCTGCTGCGCGCACAGAGTAATCCTTTCATCGCAACGGTTGCTGATCTTTAGCGTGACTTGGAGGCAATTTGCTTTCAAAGTGTCAAGTCACACTGTTTCATTCGCTCCCACTAGATCAAAGAAATGCATCTTGCTGACAAGTCACGAAGTGTCGAAATAGCAATCCGGCCCGAAACTCAAAGGACAACAGATTAAATCTACCGTATATTACCGAATATAAGCCCATCCACAGATAAACCGACAGTATAACTTTGCAACATCAATTTTGTCCGAAGTCATAAGTCCCTATATTAGCCGACCCTTAAGCAGACGTCAAGTCACATGAAATAGGTAAGGCAGCCGACAATATGGAGTAAGGTGAAAGGGTGTCAGACAGGCCGCCTCGCATAGTCGGGGGCCTCATACATATGAACAAGTAGAGCAATGGGTGAGAGCGAAGTTCGCGATCAGGGGTGTGGGACAAAGTTGTACTTTAAGGCACTGGATCGCCTGGGCTTTTGATTCGCTACTGCCGTCCGTGGCGAACGTCAAATGTGTAATATACCAAGAATTTTCCATACGAAAGTAACGTGTCCAGTTATAAGCACTTCAAATCTCCGTCTGGAATGCCATTCGTCACTTGCGGGTGGTGCTAGGGGGAGACAAGGGCATATGACTTTTGAAATTCCGTATTAGCCTTTTTATAAGCCGACCCCCACTCTACAGCAACGAAAACTCCAAAAAATATTGGCTTATATTCGGTACGGTACTCGCGGTTTGGACTACGAATCTGTCAAGCTCTTTCACTCGTTCTTTGCGCATATAACTCATTCTTGATTCATCGGTGATAAGCCACGTGCCCCCTACCTTTGAGCCCCGTATCGATCCACCCGCGAGCACACATGCCCTCGTCACTTTGCGTGGCAGTAACGTCCGAGAGCCGCAATCCTTCAAGTTGTCCGGACACTTGCTATATTGTCGTGACTCACTCAACCTTAGCGGCACTCGTTGTGTGATGCTTCGCTTTGCTCAGCACAATAAGCTGTAGTCACTATTCATGTGATGTAGACGCCTGATAATGTACCATCATGTCCTGGCAACCGATGTCAAGGGTTTTATATATTCTTAAATATCAACTGCCCTGCTAATGTGTATGGCACCCGCTCTTTCATTCCATCCTCTAATGTTTTGCACGCATTTCGGTCGACATCTGCCTCCCATTTTCCATCCCGAAGAGAGTTGGATGGCGGTTTCGCACGGCCACCTGCAACGGGTGCGATTCTTTTTCACAATTACCTATTCGATTTGTTGTTATCTAATCAACACTCCATCTCATTTTTCCCCAGTTCTTGCCCTCCATTCCAGCTCGGGTAACTCCGGTGCCTCCAGCTCCACAATCCCTGCCTCAGCGCCAAAAACCACCTGGTAACGACAAGCCAACCATGCATAGAACTTGGAATACATAAAAACAGTTATCCCTTTAAATTCCGATGCGCCGTTGCTTCGATTTACCCCGTCCTGGTTTCAAAGTAGCCCGGCAACCTCCACCAGATTTTCTTCGGTCTTCGCATTTTTCCTCTGTATTCCTTGGTAACTTCTTCAGAACGATTCATTCCACTTTTATTTATTTTGCTGTATTATTTATTGTCATTTGTTTTTCAACATTCGTCTGTTGTTGCCGTTCCATGACTCCAGCATGCGGAAATCTAATGGCGCTCTTTCAACATTCCTCGCATCTTCCGATCTGTATCCGTTCACCCAGGCTGCAATGTGGTATTTTTTCTCTACTTCCCTTTTGCTTTTAATTCATTTGAATCTGTTAAATACACTAGTACATTATTATAAACAACCTAAAAATGCACCAACCGGTTTCTACTTTGATCATGTTCCCGTCAGCTTGTCATCGTCTGACATCTTTGCCTATCACAATACGTACTACCAATTCCTTCAAGCTGAGTGCTACCGATACAATGTATTGGATAGGAAGCTACGTTACCACCTTTCGGTTTGATGTAGCTAGGCCACAATAGGTTGGTGAATCTTGAATAGGGTTAACGCAGCATGTGGCACGTAGTTATTAAAACACTACGCAGTTTTTATTTGTATAAACCAACTAGTCAATCTTTAATGCTATGGATGACGATGCCGCCGCTCACGTTTGTTACCGCCCCAGTTCAGAGATGTCACACCTATGGAAACTGTAAGTTTGAATAGTGCATTCAAAGTGAGAATACTTTGAGGAATCTGCATGAAAGTGCGGGTAGGACTTCTCATATATATATATATATATATCCGTTTAGGAAAGACGGCCAGGAGATGAGAAGCTTTACCCGCACTTTCATGCAGATTCCTCAGAGTATTCTCACTTTGAATGCGCTAAGTATATGTGTACGCAATCTGTGGTACGAATATTGTACCGTCGGAAACATGGCAGAATAGGAAAACAGTATGAATAATAAGAAAATAACAACAACAAATGCTTTCTGACCACTTTGCTCCTCACAGTTATTGAATTTTTTTGGGGGGTGGGGAACAGGTACATCGATGCACACGTCCACCACTGGCATCGATCTTGAGCCATGGCTTCCAAGGTCTTCAACCAGCAAGTACCCGCTTGTCTCGGATTCCAACCAGGTAGTCGACAACAACCGGCCGAGGCCAACAATCTCGTCAGCTTCTTCATGAAGGGGTCTTTAAGTTGCAGGCTGTCCACCAGACTCTTCCAGCCCTGTCCAGCAACCGCAAACAACGCATGACGCGGATAACGCTGGACAGGCATGTGTTATACATATCCCAGCCACCGCAGTTGATGCAATGAGATGAGCTCCTCGAGCGAGCGGCTTCCACGTCCCAAGACACGCTGTCTAACTTCCACAGTGCTTACATGGTGCCGCCACAACACACGGGCAATGGACCGCAGACAGCGGTGCTCGAAGACGGATAGCCTGCGCAAGTCATCTTCAAGAATGGGCCAGGTCTCGCATCCGTACAGCACTACGAACAGTTGCACAATAGACCCGCCCTTTGTTGAATAGACGAATGTCGTGGCGACGCCACAAGTGCCAGTCTAGAAAAAGCGAGGCGTGCTCTCGAGAGGCGCACCGAAATCTCGTATCCAACAGCCCCGCTAGCAGTGATGCAACTTCTCAAGTAGACATAGCTCTCCACAACCTCTAGTGTCTCACCACCAAGAGTGAGTGCAGGCACCTGCCAGTTTTGAAAGCGAGCCTTGCATTTGGATGGCGAAAAGTACATACCATACTTTGATGCTTCAATCGCCATACGGTTTAGTGCAAGTTGGACAAGACGATATGATCAGCATAATTCAAATCAACAACTCGACTACCTGGGTGGAGCTCAACGCCAGCGTTCAATAATGCGTCCAGAGCGTTCTTTAGGACACCCTTGATGACAAAGTTGCGAGGAACGGAGAGATAGGGCATCCTTGTCGAACTCCACTTGAGACCGCAAAGGAAGGCTAAAGCTTGCCATAATCCATAACCCTGCCCTACTTCAGATTATAGAGAGCGCCATTCCTCAGCAGGCAGTGCCACAGTATCGTCCGATCGACAGAATGGAAGGCTGCACGGAAATCCGAGAACACAGCAACCGTTGGTCTCCGATACACATGGCGTAGCTCGAGGATCTGACGGAGTGTGAAGATTTGATCGATGCAGCCGCGACCAGGGCGAAACCTAGCTTGTTTTTCTCGCTGCAGCGATTCCTGCGTTGGGGATAGACTGCGAAGTATGATGGACACCAGCAGGTTGCAAACGACGGTGACTAAGCTTATGTCTCTGTAGTTGGAGCAGATTGTGCGCAGGCCCTTCTTGAAGATGGGGACGACTATCGATTCATCCCAAGATGATGGAACTTTCTCTTTCGACCAAACTTTCGAGAACAAAGCGGTGAGTTCTCGGATCAGCGAAACGCCACCATCTTTAAATAGAACTAGAGGAAGACCATCAGGGCCGGGGGCTTTATAACGCTTCATGTGCTGGAGCTCTTGCTCGAGTTCCTGGTTAGATGGAGGATCTGTGGGAGTAGACCACTCGGCCCCAGCGTGAGCGCCAGTGGTAGCAGATGGAGCTGGGGGCCAACAAGACTGCGAGCCAGTGTTCGGCCCATCGCTTAAACCGTCGTTGAAGATTGGTGATTAAGGTGTCATCCTCTTCGCATATTGTTTCACTTATACCAGATCGAACACTTTCGAAGACTCGAATGAGATGGAAGAGTTTCTTAGTATTACCAGAGAGACTGGCAAGCTCCATCGCCCTAGCACATTCACACCACCAAGCTTCGCGGTCCATTTGCAGACTCCTGCGCAACTCTCGACCCAGGCATTGGCGTTCTTCACTTTGTCTGGAATCCGACGAAATCAAACGGCGTTTGTCTATCAGCGACAAGCAGATGGCGAAAATCCAATGCTTTGGTGAGTGACGGGCAACTCCACATGTATCGATACTGGGGAAAATAAGGCATCTTTGATCTGCGTCCACTGAGAGGCATTATACTTCAAAGGTGCGTTGGGCCCCTGGTCCTTCACGGACCGAAAGGCGCATAAACCATCTATTTGGTCATCGGCTTCCAACTGGTTGCGACGTCCACACATCGCACCGCTGCCTTGTAGGTTAGATGTTTAATCAAAGACTCGGGGTAGGGCCCCCTAAGATAACCCTTTACTTCGGCCTGGGCAACCGGGTAGTATCACGCCCACTGACGAACCATGGATCACAATGCTTACCTATGCTCTTGATATACTTATCTTCTATGCTAATTCATCATCATCAACAGCAGTGCATCAGCCATTTGAACTGATGCTTCGCTGCCATACAACCATGAGGACCTATGGAATAAAGAATAAGAGGGAGAGAAGGGGGACTTACCTGAAAACCTTAGCAAACATTCTGGGTCAAGGCGCCTACACCTTGTGTAGACAACATACCGTCACAAACAGCTGGCTATCGTGCAAAGATAAGGCGGCATCGGCGAGACAGCTTCCTTGCGGCTTTCACTGCCCCGCGTCATAATCAGCCATTATCCCGCAGATAACTCAGCATCAAGCATACTTTAAACAGGCAATCCGATTAGGAGACGGCAGCAGACGCGCCACTGGTGTCGGTTGCGAGCCATGTCCTGTAAAGTCTCGAGCCAAGCACAAGGTGAGTCACGTGGACTCCAGCCCGGAAGGCGAGACGGACCAACGGCACCCAGTTTGGTTGTAAGTGACTTCATTTCCCGCTGCCAAGTCAACTTCTGTCCACCTCGAGCCTTGCGCCATCCTACGCCTGGTAGACTGAACAAGGCCCTCCTAGGTGCCATCCGACACCAGCAATGCTTCGCAAACAACGATGATCAAAGACTTGAAGGCGCCTCAGATTTTTAGACCGAAGCGGCCAAGTCTCACTACCATAGAGCAGAACGGCCCTCACTGTGGCCTTGTATACCCGGCCCTTCAGACGGAGGGAAACTCCCTTCTGTCGCTAAAGATGCCGCAGGTACAAGAAGGCAGCTCTGGCCTTTGCAATGCGTGAGCTCACGTTAGTTTCTATGCGCCCATCATTGCTGTTGCAGCTGCCAACATAAGTGAAATGATCAACCACTTCGAGTTCCTCGTTAGCAAGCGTCAAGGGGTCATCAAGTGGCTGGTGATCCTGCAGCAACACTTTGCACTTTGAAGGTGCGAAGTGCATACCAAATAATGGGACCACTCTGGACAGGGTATTCAGGGTTGATTGTGCCGCCGCAACATCGTCGAAAAGCAAGTAACCTTTCACCAGGCAGCACTTCAACGCCTGCATCGTTGGATTCCGTTAGGGAACACTCCATGATAGAATCCACGATGAAATTGAACAGAAACGGGGAAATCGGACAACGCTGACGAACGCAACTTGTAGTCGAAAAGCTATCCGGTGGGACACAATAGACCCTGACGCGGCCTGTAGTGTTCGAGTATAGAGCACGAAGGATGTTCACATATTTCGTGGGAACACCTTTCCGCGCAAGTATTTCGAACAGAATCGATCGATCGACCGAATCGAACGCACTCTTGAAATCCAGGAACACAGCTATTGTCGGTCTGCGGTATGCGTGGCGCTGCTCTAGCACCTGCCGCAAAGTGAATATATGGTCTATACAGCCACGTCCTGGGCGAAAACCGGCCTGCTCTTCCCTAATCCGAGATTCCCGTTCTGCAGTGAGGCGACGAACGATAATCGAGGCCAGTAATTTTGTCACAACTGGCGTTAGGCTAATACCCCTGTGGTTCGCACAGTCTGTGCGACTGCCCTTTTTATATTGCCACTATAATCGATTCGCTCCAATTAGGCGGCACACTCTCTTCGTTCCAGATACGTTCGAATGGGGAGGTCAGTGCTTTGCAGAGGACCTCACCTCCATCCTTAAATAGTGCAGGTGGGAGGGAGTCCGGGCCATCGGCACGAAAACGATTGAGGGCTGTGATCGATTTTCGGACCTCGGCCTCCGAAGGAGGCTCTAAACTAACCGTCCATGGCATGTCCTGCATCACCTGAGTAGGAAGAGGTCCGGGAGCAGGGGCTATGCTAACTCAACTGCTCAACCTCCACTCACAGATCACTCCATCTTGTCCTTCACTTAGATGTACTCTTATGTTTTCTTCGGTCACCGTCACAAACGACCCACGTCTCGCAACTGGAAGTAACAGCCAAACTTTCGGTTTTAAATGTCCTGCGATCGCAACCGCCTCTCACTCCACCGAAGCTCCAGCTCTTCTTCGACCTGATTCTCCATTTATCCTCGCAGCGTTTAATGTTCGAACTTTGATGCAGATCAGGCGATAAGCATATTTGACCCGTACTCTTGAAACGCTCGTGGTAGGCATCTGTTGCCTTTCAGAGACCAGATTACAAGACTAGCGCCGTCATCAGAATGACCACTCCGCTAAGCCCTGACGCCAGATACCACTTGCGGCTTTCCAAAGACCTAGAAGCTGCCGCCTCTGGCCAACCTGTTGTTGGAATTGCACTGAGTGCCAGGGCTGAATCAGCTCTACTTGACTGGATCTGTCAAAAGTCGGGTATGTGCAGTCAAACTACGAGGTTCATGTAATGTAAGCAGGCGTCAAGACGTTAAGCGTGCCTTGTTTGTCGTCTCCGCCTACGCCCCTACAGACTGCAGCTCCTATGCGGTCAAGGATAGCTTTTACCAGCAGCTACATGAACGTGTGCGTTCCACCAAAAGGGCTGATATAGCCATTCTTGCCGATGACTTTAACGCACGGGTGGGCCGCCTTCCACCAAGCGAACACCATCTTGGGGGTGGTTTGGGGCTCGGTGGCAGTCGCTCTCTTGCTTCGTAATCTTCCTTGTTCCAAGGATAACTAAGTGCCATACACGCTCCGTACAGGCAGTTTGGCTAAGAGCCAGAACTGCCTTCTCAGCCCATCGATGCAACACGGTGTTCTGTAAATATCGATGTGAAGTACAGATCATCTAGAAACGTTGAGCAACGCTTAGATCACCAGAAAATTCAGCTAAAACGGCGCCAGAACTGACCTGCTGTACTAGTTAACATCACAGGGCAACAAATAAGGCACAGAACTCAAGGATTTACAAACAGTACGAACCACGGGGAATGCTGATCCTCAGCAATCCAAAAATTCCCATTTACTAGAATGGACCAAGGGAGGCAGAATCTGAGTAAAGAATTCTTTTCGGTAATTCTCATCGGACTCAAACAATACATGATGAGAAAGTGCTAAATGTGACCGATTTGGGCTGCGTATTGAACAGAATGTTGGAAACAGTAGAATATGTCTGCGAACTAGTACGGAAAACCTGAAGGTATTGTTACTCAGATGCACTTTAAACGTGCAATTCACCTTCAACGAGGAGATGTATCGTCAAATTGATGGAGTTGCCATGGGTTCACCATTCGAACTCTTTCTAGCAGATGTCTTTATGGCAAAATTGGAGCATAACGTATTAAAAACGCACATCAACGAAGTCGAGATGTATATATGTTATGTAGACGATACATTTATACTCTGCAAATCGAAAGCGCAGACTGTGAAACTGTTGGAAGCGTTTAATGATGCGCATCAGAATCTACATTTCACATGTGAGCACGAATCCAGAAACCGACTACCGTTCCTGGATGTTGATATCATCAAAAACACCGATGGATCATGCAGCAGAGGGGTGTATAGAAAACCAATTTGGACTGGACAGTACTTCTATAGTGCGGTACCCATACAGTACAAACGAAACCTAGTCCGCACTCTTGCGTTCCGGGCACATAGAATTTGCACCCCGGACACAATCACCAAGGAATTGCAGAGAATCGGCGACGCGCTAAGAGAGAATGGGTATCCAGATAAATTCATCCTCAAACATTTGAAAGAACGCAAGATAAAACCACCGAGGATGAACGTACCCAAAAAGGAACTAATTGTGCATATTCCTTTCAAAGGCGACAGTGCGGCTGATGCCCTGTCCAAACGCCTGAAAGACGCTGTTGAAAAGACCTACTTCGCGGCTCGCCTACGTATAGTATTTTATAACAAGCCTTTATTCGCAAAACCTTTGAAAGACAGGCTGCCTCCGGTGACTCGATCAATGCTTGTTTATCTTTACTCGTGCTCCTGTGGGGCACGATACGTGGGTCGTACCACGGGGCGCCTATCCCATAGGATTCGCGAACACATCCCAAAGTGGTTTTACAGAGGTGAAGCGAGGTCCAGCAACAGTTCCATCTTGTCTCACCTTCTAGAGTGCAGCCACGCAGGGACGGAAAATGATTTTAGAGTCATCTATACTGTTCCTGAACGTTTCACGCGCGGATTCCGGATACATCTTCTGTCTATTGCGGAAGTTATCTACATCCGCTACCTCAAGCCAGAATTGTGCGTACAAAAACAGTTTGTACGTCCTTTGCTTCTACCGTGGCCCACAACTTCGGCTATGATTTCCCCTGTACACACTTGCCACTTCCAATGACCCCGTGATTTATTGATTTGTACCCGTGAAATTAAACATTATGTTCAATACGCAGCCCAATCCGGCACTTTCTCCTCATCATGTAATGTTTGAGTCCGATGAGAATTACCGAAAGGAATTGTTTACTCAGGTTCTGCCTCCCTTGATTCATTCTAATAAACAGTACGAACCCCAAATGGAGCCCACGGAGCAAGTGCTTCAGAAGCGATACACAACTGACCACAGCCGTGCACGATCACAACAAGGATATCACTTGGTTGCTTGTATGGCGCTCGAAACCCGGTGCAGCGCGAACAGAGGCCAAACAAAATCAGAAGCTCAAAGTCACTGTGAGATCGAACAAATACGCAAGTGCTCAGTTTCTGTGCGTGGACAAGGCTTGCGTGGAATCACAGGGACGAGGGCCAATGCGATACGCAAGATGGTTAATGGTGCAGGTGACATGAAGCAGTCAGAATAGCACCTGACCAAAACGAGCCGTATGTGGCTAAAAGACGAACTGTCCGGTACGAACGGTAGACGACTAAGTTGAATCAGATTACTTTTACGATTCCTTGTTGATCAATTGGTTAAAAGTCGCTTTACGATATTCATACTACCAACGGTCACCTGGGGTTAGCTTTGGCCATGCGCCAGGCTGACTGCCTCCTTGACATGTAGCTACACTTGATTGCGATTTCTGAATGTCACCAGAACCACTCTCCTCAGCTAAGTCACTGGTTAACTATTCAAAAAATTCACTCTGAACATTTGGGCCATGGGAAGTTCGGAGTTCGACGGACTATTTCCTTCAAAATCCTGCGTCTCACGAGTCACGTGATCCGCCCAGTTATCACGGGACATTTTAAACAGTAGAAGAGGATGCTTATTACTCACCGCTTCTATTTAGTGTAGCGAAGCTGCAAGCCGCCGAGCGCTTCGGACTGTAGAAATTGTCTTTACGTAGGTAACTGTGGGACATTCTTGTCAGTTTCATATGTGAGGTAAATAAGTTGTCGTGGATAGCTTCTCGAAGCGTGGGAGTCCCAGGCTGTGCGCATAATTCTCTATTAAAAACCATAAGAACTCGTAAGACGCGGTGTCAAAACCGATGTGACTGGCCATAGGAAGGTGACTCCATAAAGAATAGTAGCTAAATAGACTTGATAGTCAGGAGCTCTTGTGTGAACTCACCATTCGAACAATAAGACCTGTGTCATTTGGCTGTCTACATTCCTTGAGTGAGTTCGATAGTCTATGTAGTATTTCGGTCTCAGTGCTTTTCATGCTAAGGTTCTTTGGGCACAGGGCATAGTTTGACACCATTTTAAAACCGTATTACTCATAGCTTTCTAACTGGTTCCCAAAGGTCCTCGACCTGCGTTAACCCCCATCGCAATGTGTTCTTCGTGGCTGTACGACAGCGAAGCATCAGTTCAAATTGCTGTTGTTGATGATGTTAACAAGCAGCGAAACCGTGAATGTTGTGATTCAGTAATTCGGTGCTGCCGGAAGGCGAAGCGTGTAAACCGTGGCTGGAATCTTGGAATTGAAACCGTTTGTGCTGTATGGGTGTTTCATGAACAAACCGCACACCTACTTCATGAGAGCAGAGTGAGAACGAGGGCTCCCTACTAACCGAGTCAACATGAGGTTAAATCTGGAAGGAGCAATACGACAATGGACCCATCTGAAGAACCCTTCAGGTATGATGATAACACCGGTTGATAGGTTTTCCGCATCACTGATGAATAAGTTGAGGTGAAAGACTTGGTGGACAGAAAGACTACTGAAAATGTGTGTTTGTGTGTGGGGGTTATTACGAGAAGGGGATCCTAAACTAAAGGCCACCTCTAACATTTGATCCGATGGAATAAGACGCGGGGCAACAAGCGGCAGATCTAGCATAAGAGCATACTTTCGACGGGATCTAGTCGTCTGCAATCTCGGGAAGCCCAGAGTGATCTGTGTTCTTTTGCCGTACTAGACAATATAGCTGCTATTGCAGTAAGCTACATGTGACGTACAGCGGAGTTAAAACATGCCGGTCGCGGTTATCTATGTTGAGGCAAGTAGTTGACAAAAGCCCCGGTCGCTAAAAACAATCCCCGGTACCTGTACTCTCAGGTGGTAGAGAAGAAACTACATGTCAAACGTTACAGGGAACTCATTGTGGATGTAGATCTCATTGGTTTTTGAGAGGTGAAGCAACGACTGGTCGATAACTATCACACACGCGTGTAGCAGTCCACCAACATCGGCAACTGTTAGATAAGTTCGGTTGTCAGAGCGCGGTGGGCACCGCGATGCAGATTGTGCAAGAACCCACATTCACTCTGTGTTGTACAATGGAAACCGAAATCCTGTTATCCGCGTGTATTTGTTCGACTTGGGCCTGGATAGAGAAAAAGGAGGGGACGCGAGCCGATGACCTAGTCGAGAGGAAGCAAGTTGGTTTATATTGGTGCATGCCTGCGAGGTTGGGGCCTCAAAGATGACGAACGCTTGTTGACTTTGTGAAAAGTCAGTTTCAGTGACGTACGTATTGTGTTTTGTTTTCCCATCGCATCCAAACACGATCTCAAATACGATGCACAATATGGTTGGCGACATTGGATGGGGACAAATACAGGACACCATGGTGGCTCCCGCTGCACCACTTACACCACACATCCTGTGTAAACTCATATGAATAACACCGGGAGGCATGTTGATGAGAGCCACATTTCATCAACGGATCCGGCCCACACTCCTTCAACCTGCACAGCAGCAACATTCCTGTAAGGAATCATGCATAGCAGATGTACAGAAGGCGGTGGTTGGGCCGTAGCCCGCTTCACAATGGATGCATGCAACCACTGTCTGAGCCTAACACAGTCACAAGTGTGCGTTGAAATCAGGCAGCAAGAATAGCCGAACGCTCTTTGGCCGGTGGCCGAGTGGTCTGCACGTTTGCTTTGCAATCATAAGGTCACCGGTTCGAATCCGCGTAGGGGTGGGCGTCCTCGCGGTATACTCAGCCCGCGCGCGACTGGTGGTGGTCGCGCGGCAGCGAAGCGCCGTTACGGCGTATAAGCTGACATCTTTACCTTACCTGGTACAGACCGTGTTACAGAGGATAACTGAGTGCAAATGTGATCCTATATGTCGTCGGGATAACATATGGGGGACCATACGTGCAAATAAGTAGCAAAATTGACACTTCCAAGTCGCCGGCCAAGAGTCATAAGCCGTGAACGGATGATAATCGGCTCCGCCACCAGTTGGCCACTTAGGCAGTCGAATAGTGCAAAGTTGACCCCATATTCACGTGGTGCTGTGGCGGCATTTACCACTCAGTAGAAGGTGTAAGCAGCACAACCCTCATGCAGCTTGCTTGGGTCAGCGAGCTAAATCTCATTGAGTGCGGCAACCTCAAGGCTGTAGCGCGCGAGTTCCATCGCGACTATTGCAGTGTGTCGCTCACTCGCACTCCGGTACAGTACTGTGCACACATTCCAGCACTCGATATTAAGCGTCTTGCATGGAGACATACGACTGCGTTGGCGGGCACTTGTATGAGTGGCGACGGCCTGAATTGAAGGAAGTATTGGATTACGTGAAATAAAGATGGGAGAAGTATGTGCAAGAGAAAAAGAAAGGAGGCGTCAGTCGTAGCATGTTTTCTGCTTATCCATGGGATAATGTTCCCATGCTGAATAGTGGTGTGATTCACGATTAGTTTCTGGAATGGAATACTGAAAAGACATTCAAACATGACAGAAGTACAACTCAGATCCTCAGCCAAAGCCCTCGATCAAATGTACTCCCGAAAGGCAGCGGGCCGTGCGCCATGAGTCAGTGAACCGACTCACGCGAAATCGTGCCCTTGCACTTAGCTTGAAGGAGGATCAGAGATGAGTCCAGGGCACAACAATGGGAGCAGCAGATCAACGACTTGTAGATGATCTAGTCACCACAGGCAACAGCGAACATTGGACTCTCCGGACCGCATAATATGAAATAAAACACCATTCCTTCTCTCTCGTATTTCGTAATACTCAATAGTTTGTATCTTATCTGTATTTGTTTGCATTGTGGCACCCCCAGCTAATGTGTTGTATGATGAAGAATGATGGTCGCACCTCTATAGGCCACATGATAAGTACCATGAAATGAGGTAGAACAGTATAAGTAGCCATACGCGGGATCAAAATCGTTGCAGCCTGGAAGCCATCTGACATCGCTGGTGGACTGGAACGTACACCTGCGTGAGCGTCAGTTGACATCAGCCAAAGTAAAATGGAAAGGGAGCTCTATGAAATGCTTATCCACAGAAATGACATGTAAATCCAACAGTGGTCATCGTGTCGCCGCTGAAATCAGGACCTATGGCTTGATCAGAACACAAACCACTATACTAAAGCGTTCTTGCGCCACAGATTAATTTTGGCAGTTCGTCCGAGAATCCTTAAGATATGAGTCATCATTGAATAGACTGACAGTGAAATAAAAACGACGGGCGATATACAAACAGTTTTCTGAGGCTGATGGAGTTCTCTGCATCAGCGAAACTTTACACGCAGTAGGTGGGTGAAACAAATTTGCGGAGGAAGCACTGAGCGTGCTAAACCTCGACAATAAGAAGATCGAAGGATAATGTGTACACAGTTGGTTATGAGCAAAAGATGCACGACCCGTCTGCCAAAAATACAGTAACAAATAAACAAGTGATCAGTTTGTTTAGCGGCGACGTGGCGAAGAACTATAACTTCGAGAAGAAGAGCGGCTGCGACTGGATGATGGGCGCCGAAAACCGGAATATTTGTGCGATCGCCTCCCGCGTCTATGTCGAGAAGAGCTGTACCGTCTGCGTGAGCTAGGAGATCGCGAATCGCGACTGTGGGAACGAGAGCAAGATCTAGACCATGAACGACGCCGGGTGCGGCCACTCGAGTATGCGCTCTGGATAGTTGATCTGTAGGTTGAAAATGAACGAGACCTGGAGCGTGAGTACCGCGATCTTCTGATAGGGGAGTAACGCCCATAATAACTGGCTCTGCCACGACTTCTTGAATCCGAAAAATCACTTCGCCGACAAGTGCTGCGGGAGAACGGACTGAGAGAACGTCGTGGCCGGCTGCGACGGGGGGAACACGATGAATGAGAGCCTGTGTCGCATGAAGAGGATGCAGATGAATCAGTTGTACTTGAACTTGATGAACACGAACGTTCGCGGAGTGAGACGGGCTTCCGTGGTTGAACCTAAAAGATGGATGTGGAAATAGTGCTAACTGCATTTAGACAAATAGCAATGAAGAGCGGGATGCCAAATGAAGGACATACCTGTTCACGAGATGTTTCAGCAGCAAGTGAGTTAGCGGCTGACTCGAGCAACTTCTGCGATGGAAGACTGGTATCTAAGTCTTCTTTGCTGGCCTTTGTAACATCGGCGGTAGGGAGAGTTGATTCAGTTGATTCAAAGTCAGGAGTCATGGAAGCTTTCGCAACCAGCGCGTCTGCATTCCCAGATTCTTCAACGGAAGATTTGGAGAATTGGCCCATGCGCAAACGCTGAAGAACGGAAACAGTTTGTTTTGAAGCTGGTGCCGCAATTGGCTTATCCAGACTTTCAGTCGTGGCATCCTCTCCTCTTGAGGTGACAGGTCTAGAGTACTCGGAAGCAGATTGCCAATGGCTAGTAGTCCAAGAGTTACGCTGTTCTGTCTTTTCAATGGGTTCTTGAGAGCGTTCCCATTTGCTTGGTTCATTAAAACCCTGGAGTGGTTGAAATACAGATAGTACCGTTGGGTTGGAATGTCATCAACATTTCTCAGGATGGTGAGCATGCAGATCAAATATCGAAAACGAAGCTACACATAGTCGCGAAATGCATACGCTGGAAATCCCGCTTCAAAGGAATCTGTGTGAGACTTGCTTAATCGAAAAAAACGGCAACTGGGTAGTCTCGCTAGTTTTTATGATGCTAGTTTCCGAAACTCATCAAAGCTGGAATATGGTCAATACTTGCTCACCTAAGCTTTGACGCTGTCGCAGATGTTCACTGGTTAGAAAAATTAGAGATAAGACGATATCCCAACCTCAATGCTTTGTTTCGGCTAGTCTGGATCTGACTCGATCTAGTCGCTTGCGCCTACATCAACCCCCAATGGTTTTGGCTCTCCAACTAGTGACGGATTCTGCTCGAGCTGCATTCGGGGTGTTAGGCTGAAACATGCCAACTGGTATGCTGATTGACAGGCAGCTATCACCCTCAAGAAACGTGTGTCACAACTGACACACACAACACACACACAACGACAACTGACCTAGACACCGGATCAAGTCGAATTTTTACAGTGAGGTCAGCAACAGCAAACAAAAACATCCGAGCAAAAGTGCACCTAACTCACAAAAAGCTATCACATCACCCCAGTAAGACTAAAGTGAGGTTGCCAGATTAGGAATGAAATGATAATGGCTATGCATCTAAAATCTCGTCTGGTGATCTACAACCAAGGGATTCGGTATGCCAATGCCCATGGTAGAGGCGCTGAGCAAAACTAGAATCCCAATAAACAGGCCTGCATTATAATCCAATTCTGATGTCGACAGTCGCCTCCTTGTTCGATCTGATCAAATGCACAATCACTCAATGTTGGCTGAGCGGAAAGATTGGTTGTAAAAAAAAAAGTGAACAAAACTGCAGGACCAGATGACTATGAACGTCACTTGTGTACAATGAGCGGGTTTGTAAAGCAAATGTCGGGATAGAAAGAAAAGTTAAGAGCAAGGCTGACATAATCAACAAGACCCCCACTTCGAAGAAGTGTAGAGAGTAAGTAATGAGCCCACCGAGATCCGTCTCGTCTTCATTGCATCAAGAATTTTGGCTTGTCACAATGAGTGCTGTCGACGATGAATTTCTAACGAACAAGCAAAGTTATCTAAAGATGGTTACTTCCGCATATTAAGTTGCATTAACAGGTAAAAGTGTATGCATAGGAATACATCAGGATGTACAAGGGCCAGTAGAAAAAAGGTGAGGCAACAGTTCCGACCACGTCTGAAAAAAAAATCGCGTCTGCGAACTATGGATCGTTCGATTCAAGTGGTATTTTTTTATTTCGCTCTAATTTAACTTAGTGTATAGTACGGCAATGTCGATAAATAAAGGTAGCATTCCGTCGTGCTATCTGTAAATGAGTTACTCATAGATGTGCGAGCTGAAAAGATAATCGAATCCAGCCAGAAACAAAATACGGGGAAATTGATGAAAGCGCCTAGGTGCTCAGACACGGTACAACTGCACTAAAATCTCAGCTGTATTTATAAGTTCGGTTACAAGGTACAATGGTCGTTGGCTCGTAAAGCCAATTTTTAAATGAATCAGGGCGCTGCAAACTTCCTTTGGAAATTTGCTGAATGCCAAGAAAATATATGTTACCAAGCGCGCCCCCCGATTGCGGATCAGAGAACCACCTACTTACGAAGGTAACCGTGAACAAGTCACGTTTGTTCAGACGAAATGGACAAGCAGTCGCCATGTCCTAGAGCGTGGTAGTCCTGTGTGGTCACACAGTTCCCATTAAGTTAAACAAGAGCTGGTACGATGCTACGTCTAAGTCAATGCGATCGGATATAGGGTCACTGGTCAGTCATTTCTGCAGTGAGGTGAGTGCACTGTGGAGATCGGACGAACAATTACAATGGCCACCGGTATCTATGTGTCACTAGAGGACTGAGAAGGTACATGAGCTGTCCACGGTCCTCGGGTGCGGTAGAAACATGTAGTGACTTTCGAGTTGCTATGCTTGAGATTTTAAGGCATCCGTAGAGGTTTGTTTATGATCGGAAGCTGCGTCATTAAGAATTCAGCTACAAAGACCCAACGGTTCGCGATGTGCGTTAATCGATGCGGTACTTTGCAAGTCAGGTCTTCACAACCATAGGTCCGCAGATCCCCAAATAGACTCTTTTCGCCGACCTAACGCCTAGGAGCTGCGCACACACAACCTATGAATCGAAACTTCGACAATGTTTTGCTCAATGTCTTCGCTCGTTGGAAACGCTCTTCTCCGTCGAGGTGCTAATGGCCGGGTTCCATAAACTGCACCAAAAAAACGCGTTTGCTTAAACCCACTTCGTTCCCAAGTCCACAACGCCAAGACGCTTTGGGAAGAGATTCTCGAAGCCACCAAATTTTATCAGCAAACCATTTTACCGCTCCGTTTCAAATTCAAGCTAGCAAACTTCGCACGCTCGTGCAGGCCGGATCACAGGCAGTCCTTGCTGGTACTCTGGGAACTCCCGCCGTGGAGATTTGTTATTCTACTAAAACCCGTCTAAAAAACTTTAGCACTGTGCTACGGTTGGTTTCATTGCTAGGTAAAATCAGTCAGAGTTAGCGAACACGTGAGGAATTCTGTAAGTCGTAGGGGAATAGCGAGTGCAGCGCATAGAGTCTCGAAAAGACAGATGAAATACTTGTAAATCTGAGAAAGATGAACAATTTTCAACTGGAGCCAGTGAAACAGGTCGCATGAGTGGGTAACTCACCTCAGCCAGGGGATCATCTGCAGCAGCTATTGGAGCAACCCTGAGAAGAAGAATTAGCGTGTCTATGATCAGGAAAGATTCAAATGAAACTAGCGAAACACTTTAAGTGGTATTTCTTTCCTTGAATATCCTCTCAAAATTGTATAAGTGGTTAAAAGCTTGTGCCACAAACACAACCTAAAGTACATAGTAGGTACCTATGGCATCTTTGTTTCTATCAAACAGCAGACTATGTACGATAAGACCGATCAGTAAACTCAATCTCGTTTTGTACGGCAAATGCTAGCAAGTCGATTGAATATCAACCTATGTGATCGTAACCGTGGCAATAATGGCAAACAACGATGAAGAAAGCGCAATAGGAAAAACGGTAGAAGATGGATAGAAAAACAAGCAATGTTGATTAACTGGTGACCAGATGTTGGATAAAGTATCTACTGATGTGGCCGATCCGAATCTTCAACTGTGAAGGCATGCAACAATCTCTTTATCGAGGTCTCAATGACTTGTTATGGCACCGACTAGTCTTACCGCCGCACTGTTTAATCAACTTCGGAGTCCGTAGCTGTGCGGTTGATATGGTTGGCGGCATCCGGTTTCGGATTTGCCTGTCACTGTGGCCAGCCACAGGACGCCTGCGCCTACAGAGGGACCATGGATGGTCTGCGCTGCACTACCCACAGCTCCAACCACACACCCCATATCCAGTGTAAAGCAGAAGGAATAAGACTGGGAGGTATGCGGATGGGAACCACGTTTCATCAACGGAGCCGGCCCACACTCCTTCACAGGCAAACACAAGCACGCTGTATTTGGGTAATCAACCGCACACAAGGCGGTGGCTGGACCGTAAGTCCGCTCCATACTGAGTACATGGAACCACTCTTCGAGCCTAACACGGCCACAAGGACTGTGCACCCCGTCCCCTCCAGCAACGACCAACTGTCTCCTGGAGCCAGTATGGACGAGGTAGCGGGTAATAGACAGGTAGGCACCTTGTCAACATGCACATCAAGCGCAGCCACACCGGGGATATCAAACAACAGCCAAACATTTGAGAGAGAGAGAGAGACAAAGAAAATAACTCGATTAATGCATAAGGAAACGGTGACATAAACCTTATGTTAATGAGCATATGTAACAAGTTGTTTACAAACGAATCCTAGGTAAGTTCGCGAGGTCAGAAAGTATACTTTACGGAATACCTCGAACACAAAAGTGCTATGGAAATCGACTACAATTGGCTTAAGCGAAGTGTGCAAGTTAATGGAATAGAGTACAGGTAGACATTTATATGAGAAAGAAAAGCATTTAGGCAAAATTGAAAACCCACCACCTGAAATAGAGACTTAGCATGCAAGCACGCGGTTAGTAAATCGGTTGATATACGAAGAACATAACACACGTAGATGGTCCCAGAGTGAAAAGCGGTCTGGCACTGCGCTGGATGGTCTTAAGTCGAAGAGCGGAAGAATAAGCGCCCAACGCAGTTGAGAAACAAGCATAGAGATCATTTGATGCTCGTGGATAAACTATATACACACACTTGTCGATTAGTTCGTGTTAAACTGTAGTGCTGCACTGACGATGAGTAATGAGGGAAAGGTCGAAAGTAAACTTGTGTTTGAAACGTACATGCTTTTTTCAAGCAATTTCTTCGAAAGTTTCACTGGAGAGGTTGCTTGGTTGCGGAACTTGTGTCTGGAGGTTGGACTGTGGGAAGCAGAACGATCAGACAACCTGGACTTCGAAAATTTCGAGCTTTGACTGCGACTGCGATTGCTGGCGACCGGTGACTGATGGCGTTCAAGGCCCACGACATGCCGGCTGCGACGATGAGACGATCCAGAACGAGAATGAGAAGTGGAAGAACGAACCCGCCTACGACGAGGAGGGGAGTACGACCGAGACCGCGATCGGGACCCCAGTCGCAAATTTCCAGAGGCGGCACTTCTGCGCTCAATGTATCGCGCGCGGTCATCCGATGAACCCGGAGTGTGGTAGGTGCTCGAAGCAGATGGAGCAATGCGGCGCTTTTGGATTAACTGCTGATGACGCATTCGCCACCTGGATAAAGGAGATCAAGTAAGGGAGCAGGTTTTAACAGGGTTGGCGAAGTGCGTTGCTATGTGGAAGCAAGATGAAGAGAAAACAGGATAGGACTAGATTCATAATAGCAAAGTCGGTGCGTAAAGTCGAGAAACTGTGATACACATGACAGTGAGGATAGGGTTAGAATGTGTAGAAAACGGTGCCGAGGAAAACGGCAAAGAATGATTGACACTGCCCTCAAAATCTACACGTCAACAAATACAGAACAGATTTCGGGATGAGTAAGACGTGCTTCACAAGGCTCACGCCTAAGGTTGAAGACCCAGCAACCTGAAAAGTGGTCGTGCTTAGCAAACTTCAATCACAAACGAGCGCTTTGTTGGACAGGTGGGTGAACAAAGTTTTAGAAGGGCAAGCGTAGAACAGCAATTACCTTTCGACCTTTTCCTTTAAAGAGGGGCTGAAAGCGAAAATATTTATTGCAGATGCAAACAAAATAAGTGAATAGAAAACACTAGCTAGGCAGACTAACTAGTCCAAGAAGGAACCAACTACAAGTTAGGCCTGATGTGAGTGAGGGTGGAATAAAACACATATGACAACTGAGTAAAGTCATGAAATCGTAACAGAATGGCAGTAAAATGTTGACAGAGAAAGGGTCTCACTTTTGCACAAGATGAGGAGGAGGGCTTCGCGGAGCAGCTTTTTTAGGAGGTTGATCCCCGGAGTGTGAGCGCGAACGAGTAGAGGAGCTGCGATGAGAACTTTCACAAGAAGAAGAATCAGAATGAGAGCTAGATGCACTAGGAGAGCCTGTACCAGGGGAAGCTCGTGTTGCAACGGGTGGTCTAGCACCGTCAGATTTAGAAGTCTTTGGTTCAGAAAGAAGAGATTCCCGCCTTGAAGGAGACAACCCTTTGCTTTTGCTTCCGATCTTCGGAGAGAAATTGCGGCTATCCCGCTGAGAATCGACGCCGGGATCGCGAACTGACAAGCGGGATTTCGGAGATAAGCGACGGTGTGGGAGGTGTTGCGGGGATTTCTGGAGAAGTATAACGTATAGACGAAAAATTAAACGAATACCGATGAAGAAGCAGGACTGAAAGGTGTGCAAAATCCGGAGCTTAGTAAGAGTTTACAACACCAGTAGAACAGGTTTGCGTTAAGCATTGTGATAAAAATAGTCAAGCAAGATGCGCAAGTTATTTACACAAACAATGACGAGATGTATGTGAAATAAATTAAATGGTGACTGCTCTACCTCTGAATGCTGTGGCAGACGGTCAGACGGAGCCGAAGCATGTTCATGTGGAACGAAAGGTGGTGCCGGAGTTCGGTGTGGGGGCGGAGAATTGAGATCAGAGCGTCCAATGCGGCGTTCGCGAGAAGCGTACTTCAATTCGGACGATGGTGAAACAGAAGGAGATGAGTACAGCTGATGGCGAGTGGGTGGAGAACCAGGAGAGGGTCGAGTGAGCTTTCGTGGAGATCGAAGGCTGGGAGAAGTAGAATACTTTTGAGGGGAGAGGCGAACTGGAGAACGCGTCGACCTACGTGAAGTCAGCGATGGAGATTGGGCTCGACCAGCTGGACTTTCAGTGACCTGGGAAGGAAAGCATAGTAAGTAACGATGCTATAGCGTTGACTGTGAAATCGGCATAATTGAAAGGTATAAGCTCTCGTAATCATTAAGAAGCGCTCTAACTGAAACTGCAACTGAACCCTTCTAAACTAAGTTACACAATACATACCTTTCCTGACGGCATTGTTGAACCAAACGCCTCAGGTTGTGACGTTTTCCGTCGTGAGAATGTGTAAGCATCATAGTCTCTTTCCTCAGTGCGGCTCTCCACAGAGCTATACTTTGACTTGGAGCGCTCGGAAGCTTCAATGGTGCTATGAAGATCAACAGAGGACTGCTCTCGCCGTTCCTCAGGATTGGTAGGGGCACGTCTCGTGGGAACTGGAGAAGTTACTGACATGTTTCGGATATTCCACGGCTTCACTTGGTTTACTTGTCTCATGGGAGAATCTGTGCCACTAAAACTTGACGATCTAAGAGATAGGAGACGGGGAAGTAAAGGGCGTATTGCTGAAGGTCGTCAAAGCGCCAAACAACCAGCAGAAGGCCCTGTTCAAAAGTTAGGCATGACTGCGAACCACACAAAACGAATTGTCGACTGAAAGAAACCAAGATTATTCAGGTAAGCAGAACAAACCAAAGAAAGTGGAATGAAATTTGTCCAGCTTAAAAAGACCAAGTTTAAATGTAAGTTGGTTTAGCCCATCTGCAGTGAAGAAGCATCATGAATGCAACATCAACCCTAGCACGGGGCTCAATATTATACATGAATATATATATATATATATATATATATATATATATATATATAATATCCATGGCAGAATAAGAAAACAGGTTCCGAATGAAAAACATGATTCTTTTCTCTAGTTTTTCATTCAGTGTTTTTAATTCTGTTAATTTGTTCTATGATGGAAGGGAAATAGAAACCACCGCAAAAAGCAGAGATACATGTCTACCATGGAGGTTGGTGTTGAGACATGCGTTCCTGCGTCTCCAAGCAGCGACACCGGATCTCAAATCCCAACCAGAAAGAAGAGAACAACCGACCGAGACCAACTGTTGCGTCCCATTTTTCATTCTGCCTCTCCAACTTGTAGACTGCCCACGACGCCGCCTCCTCCAGCCCTGTCCAGCAATTGTGACCAACTTTCGACGTGGAAGACGATGAGTGGGCATGCGAATTAAGTGTTCAAGTTACCGCAGCTGGACGAGTTCCTCGAGTGAGTAGCTGCTTCCATCCAAAGGCACGTCTAACTTTCACATTGGTTAAGTAGTGCAGTCCCCACACACGTGCGATGGACCGCAAACAACGGTGCTCGAAGACAGACAGACGGTGCCAACTGCGATTTCTATCACCAACTTTATCAACTGCAAAGTAAAGCCGTCAAATCGGACGTCATCCTCGCATGAGACTTCAACGTCGGAGTTGGTCGTCTGTTACTAGGTGAATTTCACCTGGTTGTTCACCACGCATCGAATGAAAATCACTCGGCTAATGGAACCAGGCTTCTCACTGTGTGAAGACAAGGGTTTATCTCTCGAAAGCACCCATTTCATGCATTCCAGGTACTTTGCCACTTGGCGTCTTCTATCACCAACGCAGCCATGGCGCCAAATAGACCACATTCCAGTTTTGAATGGCGAAACACGATTGCAGATCATTTTGATCAACTCGAGCGATCGATTGTACAGATATCAGCATGTGATTCGGAGAGCCTCAAAAATGGAAGCTATGTAGAACCGATAATGACAGGTTAAAGGGATCAGTCAAGTCCGCCGGAATAGTCATTGAGAAACAAATGATCATGATCATTTCGATAACAAAGTTGAAGAGGAAGAGTGGTATAAGACAATCCTGGCGAATCCCACTTGTCGTGTGGAACTCAGGGGAGAGTTTCCCGTAGACCCTTACAAGGCCTCGGGAATCACGGTAGAGATACTTAAGAATGGAAAGGAATTTAGTCGGCATGCGCTTCATGGATAGGCAGTGTCACGATCTGGTGGGGTCAACAGAGTCGAAGGGGTCTGTATGTGTTTCTACACAAAGACTTAAATTTCGCTGCATTGTCAGCCGGTAACTCAAATGAAGTCTTCAAGGTGAATGGGAATTGTGGCAGTCTCAACGTGCCTTGGAGATGGAGGCCGCCGCTCTCACTGGAAATACTCGGAGGTTGTTCCAACTCATGCGGACCACTACACATAGGAGTGGCGCCAAATGCTATGGACGAAGCGTTTAGTGAGAGGAAGTCAAGACCTTCGAAGGTTAGCCACTTTCATTTGCTAAGATAGTAACCTGCGTGGCGGGTCGTAGCTTACAAATTGTGTAGCCCAGCCGACATCCCTCATGGATCAGTGGCTTAAGCTGCTGGCTAGTTGGCATCTGCCTCTAGCGGTCATGGGTTCGATCTCCAGTAGGGGACCGAGGGAATGCGCACCACTGACGAGCCCCAATAGGGCGAAACGCGTCTGGTGCTTTTCCGGATTAGGCTGTGCTATGTAGCTTGTGAGCAGCTGGGACGAAAACAGTACAATTACAACCATTAAATTGTTGAGACATGTGGACAGATAGATTAAGCATTTCCAATGTCACTTGAGCTGCTCATCGCCGTCTACCTTTGCACCGAGCACACCCGGTCGCATGTCATGGGCAGTGCCACTAGAATCACCTACAGAAGTGTGCGTTTCCTTTGAGATCCGACACATAACGCGCTTGAAGGCTGCGGCCTCAGATGAATTTCTCCCCAGAATTATTTAAGTACAGTAGCACAATTGTCAATTAGCTAACATCTCTAGTCCTGAAGCAAGGAGAAAAAGTACCCTCTTCTTGAGGAGAGTCAGTAAATGTCCCAATTTGCAAGAGATTCCCGTGCCTCATGTACACCAATCATAAAGGGACGAGTCTGACGTCGGTTGACTTCCAAGGTACCAGCATCCATTATGCCCTGTAGGCTAGCACCAACGCGTGAAACACGCTACCGCAAGAAGCAGACTGGTTTTTGCACCATTAGGGGATGTATGGATCGTTATAACTACCCCCGTCTAACGATCGATGTCTTCCCGGTTATTCGGGCAGTATTCGACTTAGACCGACCAGCTTTATGGCGATGTCGGCTAAGGAATGAAGTGCCCAAAAGTAGGTAGCTATACTTCGGGCACCATATCTCCATACTTCAGGTAGGGTGAGAGCCTACAACAAGCTTTCTGCGCTCTTCCATGTTACCAGTGGTGTGCGGCAAAGATGACTTGTCTCTGTTTCTCTGCAACTTTGCGATCTATGACTTGTTAGGAGCTTTAGAAAGGTTGCAAGGTTTTGACATTGAGGTCCTTCCAGATGGCCATGCAACCGACTTACATTACGCTGATGACATCGCCTTGTTCGATGACGATTCTCTTGGTATGTAAGTGAACCTTGAGTCAGTAGTGCTTGTAGCGTCTAGGTATGGTAGGTGCAATGCTCCTCTGTGTAAAAGGTTGGTACAGGATTGACAATCGCCCCTGTCTTAGGTCAACATCGAAGGCATAGAGCTCGAACACGTGAAAGTTGTTTGTACCTAGATAGCTACGATTCTGCTGACGCAACTATTGGAAAGGAGACATCAGTTCGCTTCGCGACAACCTGGTCGAATTTTGTTAACTTGGGGCATTCGTGATGTCGTCACGACATTCCGCTCTCTTTAAACGGCAGGGTCTGCAATACCAGTGTAGGGATGCGAATCCAGGCCGCTCCATGTATGTGACATGTGTAATCCTTCGGTCTTTGACGATGGTTGTTTCCGGAGGATCGCCCGTGTATGTTGGCAACATCGAGTGCCCAATGGTGATGCCAGACACCATGGCTTGGCCAAGACGGGTCTTCCCATCTGTGAGCCTGTACTGTTACGCTAACTGATATAGGTTGGCTAGGTCCTGCACATGCCTAATGAGCGTCTACCACGCCACGTCTCTTTATGGGCAGCATTGGAAGAGGCCACGTGAAGGTCAGCTAGCTAAGCACTTGACGAAAAGCATGAAAAATAAACATCTTACCTAGCCTTTGCATGCGCACTACCACTAACGGTTTGGAATGTAAACAGGAAGAATGCCTATGACTTACTACGCTCGAAACGATTGCGCGAAACCGTATGCAGTATAAGCAGTATGCGTAAGTTTGCGTGGATTCAGGGTCTCAGAAGCACTAACTAATAAGCATGAAGAAGTGCAAAACGTGCGGAAAAATGACAAAAACTGATCTACTTCTCACTATTTTACTGTTTTCTGGTTCCTAGTTGCGTAGTTTTGAATAGCTCGGTGTCGATTCCAACAAACCGATGTCAAGATATATGGCTAGCAGCATCCGATTCCGCATGTGCTTGTCACTGTGTCTTCCATGGGAACAGCCACAGGACACCAGTGCTTACAGAGCGACCATGGGTGGCTTGTGTTGCTCCATCCACACAAAGCATATCTAGTGTAAACTCGGAAGGATAAGATCGCCTTCAGCGTACAATGCAAAACAAAAAGTATCGCAATAATTTGTTTTCAAAATGGAGTACAACTCGATAAAAGTGATATCAATGAAGTGATTTGTTGGGGTTGAGTAGAAAAAAATGAACTCCACTTCCATTAGTATCATCACCATCAAGACACCACAGCTAATGTGCCGCCATTCAAAAAATATCAAACATTACGGACGATAAAAACTAAAAGGTAATATGATACCAAATCTCATATTATGCATTGGATATGAAATCGTTGTTGGAGTGAGAAGCTAAAGCGGAGGGGGAGAAAGAGAAACACGCCACACAAACACTAATGAGGTCGGCTCTTCGCCATATCAACTAGACGTGTCCGTGGTTCTTCGGACTCCTGTCTGGCTGTTATTAGACACCAACGACACCACTTACGAAATGAGTTTTCATTCCCATGACCAGGCCATTGCTTGGCGCTGCCAGCTTTTTTCTACACTGTTCGCGACCTCATCTTCTATACCACAGGCGGCCGGTGGCCGAGTGGTCTGCGCGCCTGGCTTGCGACTATACGATCACCGGTTCGAATCCGCCTAGGAGTAGGTGTCCTCGCGGTACACTCAGCCCAAGCGCGACTGGTGGTGGTCGCGTGGCAACAAAGCGCCATTACGGTGCATAGCTGGCGATTTGTTTTTTTTTTAATTCCACAGGAGCTGTCGTATCTGCCTGGAAACGGAAATTCCTGAATGAATTCTAAATGATCGCTACAAAAGTTCAGCGAAGGGGTAGGTCTCTGCCAATCTTGGAGGTGGACTTTGTATTTCGATGGTGTAGAGGCTAGCTCAAAACGACTGACAGCCAGTGGTAATCTGTCCAGTGCCACTTAGCACGTTTGGTAACTGACACAGATGGCAATGTCATCGGGTCGGCCTGCAGACTACAGATAAAGAGATTGTTCCGTAATCTTGCAGCGCTGGTTCGAATCCGCGTAGGACTGGGCGTCTTGACGGTATACTCAGTCCGCGTGCGACTGGTGGTGGTCGCATGGCAATGAAGCGCTGTTACGGTGTACAGCTGACCCACCATTTTTATTTATGTTTTAATGTCATCGGCGTACTCCAAGTCAAGAAGCCGATCGTGTGGTAGCAGCTCCACACTTTGTATGCCATATCCAGTGAACACCGTTTATGTGATGAAGTGAAATAGGAAAGATAACAGCGAGTAATCTTGTCTCAACAAAGGAGAAAATTAAAGAGCGGCGCCATCTTGCCATAAACTCTCTGATCGAACTACGCACGTAAAGCGCATTGATAATGTTTATATATTTACGGGCACACCTACGCACAACAGAGTTCAATGGTCACATTGATCCATAGAATCGAATGCAATTTTGATGTCGAGAAAAACTAGGGTGGACTTCCAATAAATATGGCCGTGTTCGAACAAATGGCGTAAAGTGCAAAATTTGATTTCGACGGAATCCGGCTTGCTTCTCGCGAATCTAGCTTTCCCGGCAACCACCAAATATGTGGAAAACGGCACACATAAGCAATTTAAATACCACTAATTCCAAACGTGAGTCACACTTGAAAATTGGGACTATAACGGAGCGGCTCATCAGTTGGGGCAGCTTCCAGCTCCCACACCTTCGCTAGGCACGCAACTCATCCACGAAAGATAGTATCCCAACTTTTAAAGGGGGTGACGGAAGTCGGCTTGCTCCTGCGGTCCTATCCAATTTCAGTGTTCGGTGCTAGCGTTCGACTTCTACGCGTGAGTATGGGTTCAAGTGGATAGGATGGCTCAGAGAGAAAGGCAATCAACACTCGGAAAGGAAGATGATAACTTACGTTGATTAAAGTGCATTTCAGTGTTCGACGCAACGCTCAAAGGGGTTTGACAAGTTATGGATAGGCTGTACACTTTGTTTGCTCATGGTCTCGGTAACACCTGGTCGCCTGATGTCCGATTCCCGTATCAGGCGGGATAACGGGGTGGTTACCAACCACGGCAGCTGTCTTCATCTCCGAGGTACGATGACAGGATCAGGCCTGTCGATCTCTCTTCACACTAGCACTCAGTTTTCCCCAGAGATATTTACCAGCCTTATTGTGTTCGCTTCCGGAGGTACATGTCTGTGAGCATCCAGAAGTTCCAGAGACTACGTAAAGACCCATTGTCGGTTGGCAATTTGAGTTGCCATATCAAGACGTGGCTGCTGATAGCAACATTTGTGGAATGTGGCACCAGTGATCGTCAGCTGTGTTCAGTGGGCGTTTACTCAGCCCGGATGCCAACGTGCCGTATGTTGCCGAATATAAGACCGTCGATAAGCCGATAGTATAACCTTGCAACATCAAATTTGTCCAGTCGTGAGTTCCTATATTAGCCGAGCCTCAAAAAATCAGCGAGAAACAAAATTTATGTATTCGTCCCAGCAACTCACAAGGCACATAACTCGAGCACAATTCGGAAAAGCACCAGACGCGTTGAGCCCTATTGGGGCACGTCAGTGGTGCGCATTCCCTCGGTCCCCTACTGGTGATCGAACCTATGGTCGCTAGAAGCTAACGCCAAAGATGCGCACCATTGACGAGCCCAAATAGGGCGAAATGCGTCTGGTGCTTTTCCGGATTGTAGTTGAACTAGGTAGCTTGTGAGCTGCTGGGACGAATATATTAAAAACTACAACTAAAATACTTCTACGCATAAGAAACATAATTGTTTCTCCACGTTTTGACTTTATCACTACTTGCTCTCGCTTGAATGTGTTCAAGTGAAACCTGCTTTACTATTGGTCAGTTGTGGTGACCGTAATGACCGTAATTTTATGATGCAGTTAATGGGGCACAGAGCCTTGGGAACAAAGTTTTATACCGCACCGGATAGTATATTGACCACATGTCAAGTCACATGACGCAGGGAAAATAGCCGACAATATGGAGTAAGGTGAAAGGGTGTCAGACACTCCGTCTTGCATAGTCGGGGGCCTCTTGCATATGAATTACAGTATAGCAGCGGATGAGAGTGAAGTTTACGGTCGGTAGGGTGGGAGGACGTACTTTTAATGCATCGGATTGCCTAGCGTAGCATAATGTGTGAGTGCTTTGATTCGCTATCCAAAATAGCGCTAACGCGACGTCACATTTCGTGCGATCTTCCAAAGCCATGGAAACGTGACAAATGGTCTCCAGAGAAGCGATGTGCATATGCTTCTGGCTTGAAGTTGAAAGTTACTGTTTGCCGAGCAACCTAATATTTGTATGGTTGCATGCCATTTTACTGTTAGTAAAAAGCAAGTGAGGGAACGTCGAATAGAAAAATTAGAATCGACACTAATGCCTGCAGGCAAAAAAGCTGCACACAGTAGAAAAACCATGTTTCCTGCACTGGAGAAAAAGTCAGCGCAGTGGCTTATGCAGTCACAGCACAATGGGTTAATTGTTACCCGAATGAACACTCGGATCAGGGCGCTCACAATGTTAAAAAACATTGAATTCCAGTCCTCAAGACCGGAGAATTTTGTTGCTTCCTCAGGATGGTACAATCGTTTTATGAACCGATTTGACATGTGTCTACGGACCTACACAAAACTAACCCAGAAAGTGCCGAAGGAATTGGACATTAAAGTTGGAACTTTCAGCTGAGAAAGCAATACGATTTTGAACTGTCGTAGATAGGAAGCATGGTGGAGCCAACACATGGTGGGTGCCAACACAGATTTTGTAAAGATGAGACACGGTTCACGGTTGTTTTAGCATCAGCAGTACGCCGGTAAGTAGTACCGACGCTTAGCTGCCGAGAAGCAGCACCGATCGCATGTGGGCTAATGATACAGTGAGGGTCGCCCTGCCTCTACGCAGGCTCGAAGCTGCGCCGTCAGATTACTAGATAAGTTCGTTACCTTTAGGCTACGAGCCGGCAAATTTTTCCCGTTTGTCACCTTCCATTATTTTTGAAGTGATTGTCTTTCGATCGCTTAGACGGCTGATTATCAATCGGAATTCGTGGTCGCTCGCCCCCAACAGAAAAGAGAGAAAACCGGATCGGACGAACAGAGGAAGATAGTTGTATTAGCCATTCAGTTTAAACGTAAAATCGTAAGTTCGTGAATGGTAGGTAAAGCTCAAGTGGAAAACTCCAGAAGGGTCAATTTACGGCCAATCAAGTAATGCCACCCCCGTGTTAATTGGCCGCTCCGCCCGGTCGGCTATCTGTTTGCTCCAATCCATGCGGGCGAGTTAGGCTCGCCTGCCATGCCTTGGCTTTGTAACGACGATGTGCACCTCGTTTGTCCGCTTAGTTTTTCTTCCTAACAATTTTTAAGCGTAAAATTGCCTAAATTAGCGAAATTTCCAAGCGGCGTGATTGTGCGGGCTTATGCGAAAGGATGGATGGACGAGTGACATTAGATTGGCCTAATACAGTTTGGGAAAAGCAAAGCGGCGCCTTCTTAAATAAACCATTTGTGCTAGTTAGGGATTCCTTTAGGGCACATGGAATCGAGAACGTGGAGAAACGATTTCGTGAGCTGAAGGCGTCCGTGGTTTCAATCCTGAAGCCAATGGATGTCTGCTTCAATAAGCCCTTTAAAAATAGGCTTCGGGCCAGGTGGATCGTTCGATCGATAGGGTCTCTGGTGTTCGGGCAGGTGCTGCCTGCTGGCCAATCTGTAAGAATGTGTGCGTCATATGGCACTCCAGTCTTAGCGAGGGTCAAAGGTCGCAAAGAGAGACGAGGAAATCGACATCGGCTTGGTTGACTTATCGAGATCGGAGCGACGCCCTGCGACTGCATGGGAGCGGAAACTAGAAGATAAACGTCAATTGAAGCAAGAGGGGAGGACCGAGAATTGGAGGGTTGAAAACGGTGGATAAAAGTGTAGTTGGAACAGAACGATAAGGATGAAAGAGTGTAAGAATAAGAAGACGGGAAGATCTGAGTTGAATTCACTTCAAGGCTAATGGGTTTAAGAATGCAGCCAGTGACTTGTAATGGTACAATACATTTGGAAAACCTTATAGTAAAAAGCCCTGATGCACAGCTCACCTAGCACGCTTTGGGGAGCGGCTTGACAAAAGCACATCAGGGCGTCTTTTGGAGACTGCATGTGACGGCTTGCCAGGTGAGGGGACAACGGAGCCGCTACCATCACGCGCAACAGCCGTGGCCAAAGTAATGTTTGTATTCACTACAGGAGGTGATTCGCTTGGGCTTCGATTCCTAGCGACGACGGCGGCAGCCGACGGTGACAACGGCGGTTTTTGCATACTGCTTTCAACAGGACTGTCACGTTGGTCCAAGCCGTTGCTACTAGATCGACAAATGATTAAAAAAAGTCAGGTAATTAGTCAGATGTGAATAAAAAGTGCAAGTAAAAGCGACCAAAAGTAGAGAATTATAACACGAAATAGTAAACCACGTAGTGGTGGAATACGTGTGTTAATGCAAGATTACTTAAAATGAAAATCAACTAGTGTACGGAGAACCTGCCAGAATCTGCCTGTCCCCCCCCCCGTAACAACCGGAACGACTTCAGTGGACATTTGTGGGGCTGACTCGCCCAGCCCATACAAGTAAAACTGAGGAATTCCGAGAAACGGTACTAGCGTGGCGAAAGTTAATGATGGCACCATGAAATTTCCACGACCTCTCTAACCCAAAGAAAAAAACGTCTTTCTGTAAAGTTGACCATGAAATTAGTGCGATTTTTTGATATTCATTTTAACAGCTGTGTCGAATAATTCTTAATAAGTTGCTTTGAGCTTGTATATTATGTTGAAGCTTGTTTTGCGCTATATCGAGCAATAGTGATAGTTTAGGTCAAAAACACGTTCTTATATCATTATGGAACACATAATGCAACATGGATGGGAGACAAATTCACACAATTTTCTTGAACGGATTTAAACTTGGTCGAAAGGCAGCGGAAACAGCCCGTGATAACAACAGTGAATTGGGTGCTGGAACCACTAATAACCGTACTATAATAATGGCGGTTTTAAAAATTTCGAGGTTACGATAAGCTTGGGGAAGAAGAGCGTTGTGGACGGTCATTAGAAGCCAATAAAGATCATTTAAGGGCTTTGGTATTTCGAGTAGACCTCTGAAGTACGAAAACACATCTGTTAACTAGGATAAGCGTTATTGTAAATGGAATAAAGCTACTTCATCAGTTGAGAAGTCAGTTGCGGATACAATTAACATCACCGATAAATTCTAGTGATAAACCCCATGGGAAAAGTTGACGGTGTATGCGAATGGAAGAGCACCAGGGCGGCCGAAGCATGTCACTAGTTCGAGTTCGGACCGTGTCCAATAACGAAACCGGTGGCATCACATGAAGTAAAAGGAGTAGTACCGGTTTAGTAATAAAAGCACTGTGGTAGGCTGACATCATCAATGACTAAAGTCCTTGAGGTTTAACAACGAACATCCGTAAGATAACTCAGATTGACAGCCAAATCAGTACACAGAACAAGTGCACGGAGAACAAAAGACTACTTTAAAGCACTCCATCAGCACATACATAAGTAACAGGAAACGAGAAAGAGCCACGCTCCGATAAACGGCTGGAGAGTGGAACCTCGTTGAGAAATCAGTCTCTTTATGCATCAAATCTACATGAGCAGTAAATGCTTACATTCAAGTGCTGTAGGTGAAATAGCGAGAACAGCAAAACAACGAAAGCTGAAGGAAGGTCAGATAGCGTTACGCATACTGTGTACAAAACAGAAAGGATAATGGAATGGTTGTGGTAGACGCAGAGGTCTTGCCAGCATCCATAACGGCATCCGAGTGTTTAAGACTGTTCAAAGGAAAGATCTAACTAAAATGACCAAACAGGAACTGATTACTTGTAGATACGGAAATGCGAGAACGGGAGGCTGCAAAATGCGTTCTTTGGTAACAGGATTAAAAAATGAGACGGAGGCTCAAAGACAAAAAGATTGGCGGGACGTAAACAAGCCGCTCTTGTGTTACATACCGAGAGTGCTCAACTCGTAGCAAAGTTCGTTCTTCATGCCACTTTTTCCAGCCTTCTTCATCTAATCTCTGAAGGCTTTTGCTTGCCTGACGCCAATGTGGAGGAGTCGTGCTGCGGTCATGGCTGCTCGACCCGGAATCTGGACTGCGGTAACACTAAAAAGTGAGAATATAAGCCAGTTGGCCCTAAACATCAACGGCACCTAGATCGAAGGCTTTAGTGAGAGTTGGACATGGAGAATCTTACCGAACGACAAATGATTCAATGATCAAGGCTCGTTACTGTCTAACAGTTTGAGTAGGAATAAGTGGGAAGTCTTAAAGCGGTGACCGGAATGAAGAGCACTTTGGGGTGAAAGTGTCGCTAGAACAGTGGGTATGCCTCATGAAGGTGACGTGATAAAATCTTTGAATTTAATGTTCCGATAACAAACCAATGAGGCACTTGCTCATCTGCAAATACGAGGCGCCATGTAGTCTAACTCACATATTTAAGTCCCGATACAGTCTTAAAGCAATGAAAATGGGGAGAGTCTTGGAAAAGCGGAGTAAATTAACGACCGGGTTAAAATTGAGCAGCATCAGTCAATAGCTAGATTTCTCAGTGCAACCCAATATTACCGGCCAGGCAATGAAGTGTTTACATCAGATGACCGCAGTGCGAAACTCAAAACACGAATAAAACGACTGCGTAGTGGACTCAAAAGAAACGACTCGAGCAGGAGACGTTAGTATACCCCTGATAAGATACGCAACTAGCCTACATCGATAGGAATACCCCAAAGCTACCTAGATAATGAGGTTAAACCTGAATGCACCGAGTGAATAATTCCAAATTAAATCCAGTCGGCGGATACGTAAGTATGACAGTGGTAAGAATCAATACAGTGGGCCTAGACTGTGAAGGTTAGTTACATAAGGATAATTACAAAATTAGGACCGTAAAGGAATAACAGAAAAGTGTTGACAAAAAACGAGGAGTCGGATGTCAACGCAAGCCCGCTGGACACATTACAAACGGTACGAACAAAATAATCTGCACCCGTGAAACAAATCCGGACCATCTTTTTAAACTCATCTGCCTCGATTTTCAGTGAACCGTGTAACGTGAGGGGAACAAAAACAAGACAATAGGAGAGGTCACAGCCGAAAGCAGAACACGGGAATCTGCGTACACCGCGCATGCTGACTAATGACGGGGCATCTCAGAGAGAAAACCAAAAGATACGCCCAATTATTGGCGCTGGCCTTTAGTTGGCTAGACCGCGATACGTTTCACAGGAAAACCCTGAGCTAAAGACTTACTTCGTACCAATAGCTGGATGCCTTCAACTTGAAACGAATTGTGATGCATCCGGTTAATTCTTTCGTTTTGTTCTACTTTTGCATAGTGACCTGGTATCCAGTCAAACAGAATACACGTAAACCGAGAGGTGAAATCAAGAAAAGCTCGTAACTCTCACTAGACTGACCAACTTAAGAAACCGTCTAACTCCAAGTGGAGAAAAGACGACTACCATATTGGGTTTCCCAACAGGGGATGGACAGACCACAGGAACTTGCGCAAGAGTTGGAAAAAGTAGGAACACGATCTGCTAAGTTTCAGTGTCCCTGAAGCTTGATGAAGGTGCAGGATCGAAACATAGGTTAACAATCTACAAAATGTTTTTTATTATAGCGCCTAATGTTGAATCGGAAAAGTGGTAGGAAATAAGATGGCAACAGACAAGCTATACATGGATCCAATAAGCAAAGTACTTTATGAGGCGATCGGGAACGCGCTATACGATAATGATGAATGAAGTCATAGCGAAATAAGCGGCTAGTATTCGACTCACCGCGTGGTATAAGAACATACCGCTTCCTGGTAATCATTTGTCACGAGTTAATGGAAAATTTAAGTGTAATGATAGAGCGCACCGGTGAGACAAACGAATTCACCAAAAACTAAACAAGTGAATAAAAACGTGTTTGCGGAGACAAAATGGCATCAGCACTAGGCCGGTAAGCATTACCGACGCTTCGGTGCCGCGTAACCACCGCGTCGCGCGTGGTTAAGAGATAGTGCGAAGGTCGCCTGCTCGAACCCGCGCCTTCGGATTAGTAGGCAGGCTTGTGATCCTTAAGGCTGTGAGAAATTGTGGAAGCAAATAACCAACGAACAACAAGAAGCACAAAACAAAACATCAGGATTAAAAATGGACACTAACAAAGGTTAGAGAACTGCAGCTAACACATATATGGAACGCAGGTGCTCCCCAATAAGCTCCTTAGATAGAATCAGAAGGTTAAAAACAAACACCCAGCTGACAATGCCTATGTAAATGAACACGGCGCAAACTCAGGCTGAACGGCTGGTTGCCCTATACAGATGTGTGCGTAAAGATTGAGTAAAGCAGCTATATACCATGGTTGCAGCAGATATGTGAGTGCCAACAGCTACTACACTAGTCGATCATATACTTGAGCAGCAAATCAAACAATGTAATGAGGTCGCAAGTGGGTTAAGGATACTGCGAGTGTCGCCCTGCACTACGCAGGCTCGAACCCGCGCCGTCAGATTACAAAACAAGCTCGTTACCTATAGGCTACGGGCAATTCAGCCGACACGGTGGGAAGTGGCACGTAAGTGTTTAATCCAAAGTGTGAGCGCTTTTATCCTCAATTGTCTGCAAACGCAATAATTTCCCTTGATCCCGCTCTCTTCCGTGGGCTGAGATGTAAACTTACAGAAGTGTCAGCAAGGAGATATTGACGCATTGCCGAGCATGAGGATAGGGAGCTCATTCCATCAATGGAAGGAGGTGTAAATTACCACACAGTGCTGAAGTAGTGGTATGGGATATGATGAGAAGGAGTATCCAAATACAGTAAACTCAATGTTGCAGATCTGGCCAATGAAATCCGGTTCTAAATTGGACTGACGAGACCGCAAGTCGGTGTACCCGTGGGCGCGGTGGTGAAAATTCGAGTTTAGCAATCGCAAGGTACGTGTAAATCGTTTTATTTTGTTCTACGAGCATGGCAATTTTAGTCGAACGATCTTTCAGTATGTAGAGAACTCAGCAGATAGTAGCAGCTTCGTAAGAATTTGGGTGAAGTCCAAAAGCGGGGCGAAGTAGTTACTGGAAAACAAATCAGCCACACGAGTATGCGAAGCTAGTAACCATAAATGTTCCTTTGGCAATAATAATGGTTCGTCTGTTCATGTGCTCGCCAAGCTTGGTAATCAGGTTCCAGTAGCAAACACCTCGTCTGGTGATAAAACATTTGCAGTCTCAGTGCCAAGCTCGGCGAGTACATGAACAACTGAATCGTCAACATAAACTACGTGTTTAGAGCAAATGAACGTGCGTGCATAACAGCCTTTTCAACAAAAAATGAAAGCTGTTGCACTGAAATACGAATTAGATAGTGCCGAGATGGTGAGGTGCGCTGGTCAACGGGGAGTTAGTTTCGGTTTGGTTCACCAACTACAAATTGGGCGCAAGTGCGCAAATCAATCAACGCTCTTGTAGAAGATAATAAATTGATGTAATAATCGGTGAAAAGGGTAAACGGAATCAGCGACACTGAGTATCTCGTACATAATTGCATTCTCAAACATCAATGGAGCATATGCAAACTGTCGTCAGGAAAAATGGAATGCGTCAGCCTTGAACAGTTTCGTCACCGATTTCAGCGTTTGTGTCCGCTACAAAAAACCCAATGTCGATGGACCACATATACCGAGGTTAGCAGTTGATATGAATGTGGGAAAGCTGATTCGGCTATCGTAAGCGGGGGTGAGCCGAAAATGGATGTTCCGTCAGACAGAATATGTGAGCTTTCGTGATGGCCTTATAGGATATGAGGGATGCATTGCAGGCGCACGTGGTCGAATTCAATCATCCCACTTATTTCAACATGCAGTGACCATACAGTAATATCGGGCCCACCTCGGCAAAGCGGTCCTTACCTTCAACCAGAGAGATGTCTTCATATTTAACGGGGTCTTTGAAGGCAGGGTCTCTCAAATGTTAAGCAATCCGAGCAGTGACTCGACCGTCACAGGCAATAGGGCTACCTAAATAAGAAAACTAGGTTTGCCGTTACCTTGTCGTGAGGACCCGTGGTGCATCCAGCCAGAAGGGTAACAGATAGGAGCACGAAACGTTGTTAGGTATATATTTGAGATAAGTATTGTACTGCGGAGACTTAGTGGGGGCAAAAGACAGCTGATTGGAGTAAACATGGGGAAATGGAGGAACAAACTACTCGGTCTAACCACTATAGTTAATCGCACATCGTTACGTCGTGATAGCGCTAAGCTATTGTATAGCCTCAAAGGGTAAGGGTGGTTCTATTGGAAAATAAACACACAGTAAGGAAATGTTTAAGCTCAGGATGATTGTACAACGTAAACATTATACGGTCGCAAACAGGTAAAACTGTTCAGCAACTGGAACGACTTTCGCTGGCATCAAAAAGTCATCATCGTTACACCAACCACTGTGCTGAAACACATAAAGATACGACATCCCAAAAAGCAAAATACTGAAAATTATAGAATAAATAAAAAACAGGCAAAACACAAGCTAGCAAAATGTTATGCGCCAGGAGAGAAATGGTGGTTGGAGAAGCGGGATGGAGAGGGGCAAAGAAACACACAATACAAACGCCACTGCAGTCGGCTCCCTGTCATGTCAACTAGTGTATCCAACCACGTGTTCATCGTCCTTTGGACCCCAGCAAGGCAATCAGGACACCCCAACCGACGCCAACTTCGAAGTGAGGGATTTCATTATTCTTGATAACGGCATCGCTTGGCCTCCTCTCCTCTTCTTCCACCCATACCCCAGACGAGTAAACAACGTACGACGCGAGAGTCCGTGAGCTGGTATGCACAACGCGTGGTCCAGCCATTGGAGCTGAGCGGTCCACTTGTTTTGCCCGTACCAAATATACGATACCGAGCACAAGACGCAGATTAGCATACGTTGGAGAGGCCGACAGAGTCGAAGAGATCGGATGCACATTGTTACAGATTCGCCAACAGGCAGCACTTAACCAAACACCAGAGGCCCTATCCAGCGATATCTGCTGCATAACGGAAACCCACCTGCAAGATTCGAGCTCCGTACTTATCGTGCAACCCAAACACGCGACACCGACGGCAGTTTCACATTGCGTTTGTCTGGAGATGACGTAGTTTCAAACGACAGTCAGGCCGGTGTGGGCATTGTTTTGAGCCAATGGCCTGAAGCTGCCCTGATCGATTGGATCCCAGTCAACAGACAGATGTGCGTCATCAAATTGGCCGGCTCGTTCAAAGCCTCGAAATCGTGCGGGGACAAACCGTGTCTGTTTATCATTGCTGCATAATCGCCCCAAAATTGTTGCACTAACTCGATGAAAGAGGATTCCCATCACCAACAGAATGCACTCACTCGGTACAGGAAAAGTAGTTATTGTGATGCTTGCTGGTGGCCTGAACGCCTAAGTTTTCGCTGAAGAGCTTCATCTGGGCGGCCGACATGGTGTAGGTTGCCGTAATGAAAACAGTGACATGGCGCCCCTCAGCCTCGGACCAGCGATGGACGCAAATCGATTACATCGCGAACAATTAACTTTGGAGAGGCTCTGTTCGAAACTGTCGTTCCATTTGGAGCACGAGCGTGGACTCCGATTACGCCCTTGTACGCCCTGATCTGCTGATGCGCTTTGGTGGACTTGTGCGAAGACACTGGGAGCGCATAGACACCAGTCAGCCGGTGAAGCTAGATCTTCTGAACGTGCACCAATGTACGGTGGTATCCGGGCTGAGTAAACGCCCACTGAGCACAGCTGAAGGTCACTACTTGTGACACATTCGCCAGCCCTTACTATCAGCAGACACGTCTTCATGTGGCAAAACAAATTGCCGACTGAGACATTGGGTTCCTAAGTAGTCTCTGGAACTTCTGAATACTCGCAGACATGTTCCGGCCGAAAGCGAACGCTATGAGAATTGAATAGAGAGACCGGCAGGCGTGGTAGCCTCGTCGTGCTTCGGAGATGGAGACAGCTGCTGCCGTTAGCAAGCAACTTGAGTCTAGCCGTCTGATACGAAAAACGAGCAGCAAGCAAATGTTAGCGAGACCATGAACAACAAAGTGTACAGCCGATCCACAATTTCTCAAAACGCTTGGAGCGTCGGGACGAACACGGAAATGCTATTTAAGCAACATAAGTTATCATCTTCCTCTTCGGGCATTGACTGCCATCCACCTGAATCCGCACTCATGCGCGGAAGTCGAACATTAGCTCCGACAGTTAAGATTGAATAGGGCCACAGGAGCAGGCCGACATCCTCCAACTCTTCGCAAATTTGGGATACCATCTCTCGTGAGTGATTTGTACGACTTACTAGTGCAGCAGTTGGAGCAGGAGATTGTCCCAACAGACTGGAGCAGCTCTGTTATAGTCCCAATTTTCAAGTGTGACTCAAGTTTGGAATTCAGCAAGTATGGATGAATCAGTCTGAGCTGAATTTTTTCTAAATTGCTTACATCTGTCGTACTCTGCAAACTTGCTGGCACCAGTGAAAACCATCGACGAAGCCGTGGAGACCGCTCCTAGGGGATCCACTTCTAGACATAAAAAATAGTAAACTAGATCTCCAGCTGTACGCCGTAACGGCGCTTCGCTGCCACGCGACCACCCCCAGTCGCACGTGGGCTGAGTTTATTGCGAGGACGCCCGCCCCTACGCCAATTCGAACCGGTGACCTTATGGTTCTAAACCAGACGCGCATACTACTCGGCCACCGGCCGACTTCTAGAGTACGCCGATGACATTACCATCTGTGAGTTACCAAATGTGCCAAGCAGCAGTGAAGAGATTACCACTGGCTCAATCATCATCATCAACAGCAGTACATCAGCCATTTGAACTGTTGCTTCGCTGTCATACAACCATGAGCATCTATGAAATAAAGAATAAGAAGAGGGAGAGAAGGTGGACTTACCTGAAAACCTTAATGCCCTAAGCAAACATTCAGGGTCAAGGCGCCTACACCTTGTGTAGACAACATACCGTCACAAACAATTGGATATCGTGCAAAGACAAGGCGCCATCGGCGAGACAGCTTCCTTGCGGCTTTCACTGTCCCGCGTCATAATCAGCCATTACCCCGCAGATAACTAAGCACCAAACACACTTCAAACAGGCAACCTGATTAGGAGACGGCAGCAGACGCGCCACTGGTGTCGGTTGCGAGCCATATCCTGTAAAGTCTCGAGCCAAGCACAAGGCGAGTTACGTGGACTCCAGCCCGGAAGGCGAGACAGACCAACAGCACCCAGTTTGGTCGTCAGTGACTTCATTTCCCGCTGCCAAGTCAACTTCTGTCTACCTCGAGCCTTGCGCCACCCTACACCTGGCAGACTAAACAAAGCCCTCCTGGGTAAGTGGTGACCAGGCATACGGAGCACGTGCCCGAGCCAATGCAACTTATTCATTGCTATCTGTCGTTCTAGGGAGCTAGCATGATTATCACCACCTCGTACTCGCCTACGAACATCATCGTGGCGGACACGCTGGTGCCATCCGACTAAAGCAATGCTTCGCAGACAACGATGATCAAAGACTTGAAGGCGCCTCAGATCTTCAGACCGAGGGGGCCAAGTCTCACTACCATACAGCAGAACGGCCCTCACTGTGGCCTTGTATACCCGGCCTTTCAGACGAAGGAAAACTCCCTTCTGTAGCCAAAGATGCCGCCGGTTCAAGAAGGTAGCTCTGGATACTGCAATGCGTGAACTGATTTCAGATTTTATGCGCCCATCGTTGCTGATGCAGCTGCCAAGATAAGCGAAATGATCAACCACCTCGAGTTTCTCGTTAGCAAGTGTCAAAGGGTCATCAAGTGGCTGGTGATCCTGCAGCAACACTTTGCACTTTGAAGGTGCGAAGTGCATACCAAATAATGGGACCACTCTGGACAGGCTATTTAGGGTTGATTGTGCCACCCCAACATCGTCGAAAAGCAAGAGGATATCGTCCGCATAATCTAGATTAACTAACCTTTCACCAGGCAGCACTTCAACGCCTACATCGTGAGATTCCCAAAGCGAACACTCCATGATAGAATCCACGACGAAGTTGAACAAAAATGGGGAAATCGGACAACCCTGACGAACGCCACTTGTGGTCGGAAAGCTATCCGGTAGGACACCGTAGACCCTGACGCGGCCTGTAGTGTTCGAGTACAGAGCACGAAGGATATTCACATATCTCGTGGGAACACCTTTCCGCGCAAGTATTTCGAACAGAATCGATCGATCGACTGAATCGAACGCACTCTTGAAATCGAGACACACAGCTATTGTCGATCTGCGGTATGCGTGGCGCTGCTCTAGCACTTGCCGCAAAGTGAATATATGGTCTATACAGCCACGTCCTGGGCGGAAACCGGCCTGCTCTTCCCTATTCCAGGATTGCCGTTCCACAATGAGGCGACGAACGATAATCGAGGCCAATAGTTTTGTCACAACTGGCGTTAGGCTAATACCCCTGTGGTTCGCACAGTCTGTGCAACTGCCCTTCTTGTATGCTGCCACTATAATCGATTCGCTCCAATTAGTCGGGACACTCCCTTCCTTCCAGATACGTTCGAATGGGGAGGTCAGTGCTTTGCAGAGGACCTCACCTCCATCCTTAAGTAGTGCAGGTGGGAGGGAATCCGGGTCAGCGGCACGAAAACGATTAAGGGCTGTGATCGCGTTTCGGATCTCGGCTTCCGATGGAGACTCTAAACTAACCGTCCATGGCTCGTCCTGCATTACCTGAGTAGGAAGAGGTCCGGGAGCAGGGGGCCAGCTGAACTGATCTTGAAAGTGTTCTCTCAACGAGCCATACGGCACCCTTTAATGTGCATCAGCGCACCCGCGCTGTCTCTGATTGTCTCACTTACGCCTGGTTTTCTAAAAACCAGTGGTGCGGATTAGCTGGAAGAGCTTGTGTTAAATGCCTACTGCTCAGTCGTTTTGGGCTAGTCTTTGCACCTCGAAATGCAAAGTCCATCTCCAAGATTCGCAGGGATCCACCCTTTCGCTGAAGTTTGATGGTGATCATTTAGAAGTCGTCAGAGATCTCGGTATTCAGGCAGCTATATTAACGCTTCAAGACAGACGAGGTCAAGAACTGCATGGCAAAAGCCCGCAGCTCTTTTGCTTACTTACGTCACCCGTGTCGCTGGCGCGAAATCCCAAGCACTCTGCTGAGCTGATCTTACAATGCAACCGTCCGTTCAACCCTCATGTGCGAGTGCAAAAGCTGGTCCATCAAGTCGACAGACATAAAGAGGCTAATTGAATACGATCATCGTTGTGTTCGCAGCTTAGCTCATGTCTGGTGGGAATCGCGTGAGCAATGAGTGTGTTCGACGTCGTGTATTTGGTGCAAGAGAAGCGAGTGAGGCGCTCAGCAACATTATTGCACGCACCAGGCCACGTGTCGCGAAGGAAAGTACATCGACCATTGCGTCGTGCGCTGTCTGCGCGACCGAGGTGTGGATGGAAGGAGGGGAGGCTAAACGAGTTGATCAAGAGAAATGAAATCCCTCACTTCGAATATGGCGTCGGTGTCTGCTAAAAGCCAAGCAGGAGTCCGAGGAACCACGGACACATCTAGTTGACAAGGAGAAGAGCCGACCTCAATGGCGTTTGTGTTGTGGGTTTCTATTTTGCTCTCCCTTCGCTTTAGCTTCTCACTCCAACAACGATTTCATACCCAATGCGTAAGATGAAATTTGGTATCATATTACCTTATAGTTTTTATCGTCCGTAATGTTTGATATTTTTTGAATGGCGGCACATTAGTTGGGTGTTTATCGCCCTCAGCTAACATGTTTTGATGATGTTTAAGAACAAGAGATGGAGAACTGCAGGGAAACATGATTCCATTAGTGTCAGACAGAAGTGATAACTTATGGACACCAAAACGGATCGAAGCAAGGTAAGTAGGAGGCGAAAAAGGGAAAGGCACCAAATGAGCGTCGGTATGGATAACCGGCGCTTTGCTCCACACGACTGGGACTAGTCGCGTTCGGACTAGAGGCTGCGTGTTCTCTGAGTGACGGATCGTCGTCCACAAAATGTAATAGCGGTGGTAAATAATGGAAATAAACAAAAGCAACAGAACAATTAGTTTCTTTAGGTTGCTTTATCCCGTGTGTTCATTGCTTCGGATAAACAAACCTATCTAGAAGATGACTGAACACTTGTAAAACGTTCCACGCCGAAGGGTGATTCTTTTCTAAATACCTAAACCGACTGGCTCCCTCAAGTAGCTTTTCGATGAACTTGATGATTGGAGACAGGTCAGCAAAACCATGCAGCCGTTTTAGCTAGAAGATCAATGGCGTTCAAAAAGAAGCGGTGCATCGCGACAATTCGCTTGACAGATGCCGTGTAAAGGAACAGTTTTGCTCCGAGGAGACACCACAATGTACTTAAAGCTTACAGAACGTAATCACTTATAACCGTTTCAAATAAGTGAAGAAATTGTTAAACGACGCGTTAGTTACGTATCGGCCTTCTAGTTGATTAAAATGATTATAAATGAAGTTTAGGTGATAAAGCAATGCAAAACTGCCGAAACGTGAGTGAAGCTTAATGAAATGAAACGATTAGCTTACTTGTTCGAGCCGTTGAGTTACAAAAGGTGCATAACAATGAGTTAAATGATTGGATAGACAGCCTACGTCAAAATTCTGAACTAAACCAAGTCAACGGTGCTTTTGGAATGGATGATTAAGTCTAAGGCTACCCTCACCCTTTAATAGACTAGGTGTCGCACCAGATCATATTCGCGGAAACAAATAGCTACATATCACTGCGTTACTTGTCGATGATACACGTCGGATGAGGTCATAGAATAACCAAGCTTTTTGAGCCGTAACGATTCTGGACAGGAGCAAAAAACGGCTTTACTTACCTAGGTCTTTGGCCGTGTATTTTACCTTACTTCGAGTCTATTAATTATGTCCGCAGGCAATAACGGTTGGTATCCTGATGAAGAGTTGAAACCTGAACCGTTATGCATCGATTCGAAACAGTACCACAGTGACAAAAAGAAAAAGGGAATCACAATGCAAACGTAAACGAAAATAGCACTGAAGATCAGATAAGATGGAACACCAGACTGAAGTGTAACTAGTCTAGTATCAATGTTGGTGCCGGACAGGAGCACTGTAGTTCATTGGTGGGAAATATCATTCAGATAACTGCCTTTTGAGTAGGGCCACTAATCGGGGCATCAACTATTGAGAAAGCGGTGTGAGAATATGTTAGCTTTGGCTTAAATGAATTAAAAAGAACGCTTACAAGGCGACCCCGACCCTTGACTTTGCGTCCGGAACGATCATCCTTACGCTCTCGGGTTGCACGTACCAGTTCACGACCGACGGCTGCAGCAACATGTCTGGAAGCATAGCAAAATGTTGAGCGGGAACACTTGGATAGTGGTGAAGAATGGTAAGGTTTCGCTCAGCATGACGACAAACCAGATGAGATTAGATAAGCAATGTCAAGGAAGTTATGTACGAATCCGAGACCAATGGCCGAAATAGGGCTTGTGCGCTGCAGTCAATCAACTGATGAAAAACTTGGTAAACAGATCTAAGGAAACAGGTGCAGACTGCGATGGATAGAAAAATCAGTTCAACAATACTGAGTGGGGTCAGTGACAAGCGCCAACTGAGTGTGTTACTGCATCCACTTAAAAATGACAAAAATACAAGCTAAAACTAGAAGCCACGAAAATTTGGTAGCAGAAAATGTGACTTATTTCCGAACTCGGCCTACGGAGAATATAATGTAAAAAAGCTCATTGACGGTGGTTAAACTGGAGTGCATATAGATAAAACGACGTTCAAAACTAAAAGACCACGGGAAGCTGTTGGCAACTATAAGAAAACGGTGGGGATGGTTGACCAAGCTGTAGACGGTAGCAGAAAACGAGAGACCACAAGAAACAAGTGTCAGCCTGTCGTATTAGCACGAAAATGTAAAGTATAGACGGTTCGGACTGACAGTAAAAGGTAAACTGTAATCTACGGTGAAAATATATGGAAATTAAATCGAACTTCTAGCAGAAGATGGAGCGGAAACGTTTAGATGGTGGATAGCCATCGCAGTCGGCAGCAGCGTTTAAGGCGGCAAGTGTGGCTGACCAAACTTCGAAGATCGTGGTAAACTGAAAATTTGAGGTTATCATCGAGGAAAGTTTGATACTGGATAGCGAAAAGTAAACAAAGGCACCTCAAACTGGACACAATGAGCTATGATTTGCCTGTACGATCGTCTGCTTTGTCGCGACATGGTCGTAGAGAGCTTCAGTGGTTACACAGTACCTCATTCGACGATTTACGAGGCGAAAGAACTTAGATTATTATTGTGTCCTAACCATTCCACATAAGGATTCGGCACAGACCACATGTATACTGAACTTTCATGCCAGATGTAGTGAACATCAAGAACTGTTCGATGGGTGGAACTAATGACAGACTGAAGGTGGAGCAAATTAGCCGGAAGTTAGAAAAGTGAGTGAAAGTTGGCCTAGTGAAGGTGACAGCGTCACATTTTACAGGCTGCTCGTCAAAAGGGCGACGACAGGTTTCTGCTCGAATGACATTTGCAGTACTTAATCATCGGTTGGACGGTGTAGATCTAACAATGGAATAACAACCGGGACGATCAAGTGGGGAAGTGAAAGATCGCAACTTCGCATGTAATGTACCAAATCAGATACAGAGAAACATCAGGAAAAGCGGACACTATTCCGGAGAGAACAAAACAACTTAAAACCAAAGCCACTTAGATTCGGCAGATCTGCTGTATTCTGATAAATCACATACGCAATTAGACAAACCAACGGGCACGGAATGGATTTGTCAATCCTAAATGACGCATCGTGACGGATGCGTCGGTAATCGTAGATTGCCTCTAGGCGAACAAATCGTAATGTCAGCTAGTGCTGGGGGGAAAGGTTCCAAATAGCCAAGTAAGTACTTGTATTATCGGCAAAGATGGATTACCTAAGGGTGCGCACGCGTCACCGCAATGATAACCTAAGGGGAGCAGACTTCACTTTCCAGACTGGCTAAGAGCCAGAAATGAAGGTACTCAGCTTACGGGTCTGTTGTTAGCTCCAACAGAAAAATAATAGACAAAATATTTGAGAAAACACAAACCGAGTACAAAAATAGTAAATTTGCCTACAAAAGTGAAGGCTGAAAAGACCGTCACTCACCATACGATCCAGGTGCGTTATGTTCATTCTTTTGATAATAAAAACTAAGAAAAACACATCGAGCAAATCAGGTGCTTAACGGTGAAGAGTGAGAAAACAAGGCACTAGTGCAGTTCACTCGTGTAACGAGAACACCAAAGTAGACATAGTTCAAAATGACTGTCTTGTAGGAGAGGAGTGACAAGCACGGTTTGCGCATGTGGCAACTGCGCCGCCGAATTTCTTCAAATCAAAAGCGCAGAATAAAGGTGAACAGTTGAAGATAGAAACAGAGGAATGTGCGATCGTTAGTGACATGTATGAAAGAGGAGGCACGCGACAAGTGCCGAGAGAGGCACCGGAGCTCCTGGTTAGCAAATGTAGAGAAAAGAAGAGGAAGAGCACTCCCGAGGACCGACTCACTTGATGAAGGAGCCGTTGCTATGAAGCAGTTTCAGTACACTCATTGAGTCGATAGGTTCGGGCCTAGTGAGTTGGTCGAAAATGCAGTTTAGACTTCCGGCAAATTTTGAAACGAGAACAAGGTGCCGGTGACCGCAAAAAGATTAATTGTATCCTTACTAGGTTCGGGGGAAAATTTAGACGTTTTCAGGCTACAGTGTAACTAAAAGCTATTTCTTCGCTTCCAGGCTTCACCCGCTACTAAGCGGACTTCGAAAACGTACCTGGAATATCACATGTTAAGTTCATTTTCACTATTTACTGACGCTCTTGATGGTGGCAGCAACGCCTGAAAGGCACAAGGATATAAAACGCTAAAACGTAGCGCAACACTTCTCACTATAATGAGCAATTCCTAACATCCTGACCCTGGTGCATGCTGCGAGACAAAAAGCACTGACCTATGGTTAGATTGTTCTGTTTGCATATCTTCAGTTTTTCGATCAGCCTCAAGCTTGCCCCGATAAAGGAATCTAGGGGCAGGAACTTCAGGAACCTCCTCGGGTCGTACGCTGCATTCAATCTCGCCGTCAGACCTATAACAAGTGAACCTGTACGGAGGGGAATTACATTTCAGAAGAATCTCTAGCGGCTCGGTGTTTCCGTTTCTTCTCCTTTTTGCTTTTCTTTTTGGCTTTCTTGGCAGTTTCTGTATCCTTCAGCTTTTTCTTTTTTACTAAAAACAAAAATAGACAAGAGCATTTACAAACCAGGAATCAGCTCGCCACATGAAACGATGGTGACAGGCTTGATTGGTCGGTGAGTTTTTGTATCACATATAGGCACAGACTCTATCTTGCGCACAACATCTTCCCCGGACAGAACATGACCAAACACAACATGTTTCCCATCGAGATGGGGGGCGGGCGCTGTGGTTCTGGAGGGAAATATGGTCAATAGGAAACGTACATGAAAAACTGAGACCCATTAGAATTAGGACCTCTATTTGCCATCGAGAGTAAGAAAGGGCGGTCGTGAGGAGTAGTGAGACACTCGTCTTAGGAAACTTAATGAGACAAGCACGCAAAGAATACCGGCAAAAGTTCCTCCATATATAGACTCGCCACCCGTCCCATCCTTGTTGCTGAAATCGCCCCCTTGCACCATAAAACCTTTTATTACACGATGGAATATGCTGCCTTGATACTGCAGGGGTTTCGCTGTTTTTAGACCGAGTCCACAATTCCCTGGAGGAACAAAATGCGATAAGCAGAAGAACTACCTTGACACAACTTTTTGAAATTTTCCGTTGCTTTTGGACATAGTTCGTTAAAAAGTTCCAGCACAATACGTCCAGCTTCAAATAAAAATAAAAGCTGCAGAATAAACAATACCTGGAATACTGTCGATGCTTATGTCGAAAAAACAACGTGAGCGGAACTTCGTCTTCCCCATAGCAAGTAACCAAAAATGACACCGATGGCGGCCGAAGCGCTATGAAATAATTCTCCTAGTGCGTTCAAACAAAATCAATCTATAATTTAACCTTTAGCGCACGCCACTTTTTAACAAACCAGGTTTACGTAATACTACCTCAACAATCTTTTGTTACTAACTTCACTGATAGTTGTTGCACACGGAACGGTAGCTCAAGTTCAACTTCGTGGAACTGGAACAATACAATCATCCCGTGAGTGCTCCTTATTAAGCGGGCCGCTGTGCCAGAATTTGGCAACATTTGAACTGCTGATAGACCTAAAACAAAGATCGCAGCACACCCTGTCCAACCAATTAATGCCCACGTATCCTGTCCTAGCAGTTCCTGCTTGGCCAGTTAGGTGAAGTAAGAGACAGACATACTAAGCTTCGAAGGCAAGTACAGGAAGTTCAAAAATCTAAGCCAGCAGAAATCCAAGCTATTTGATTCATTAAAAAGTGAAGTGAAACGTGTAGGTGAGTCAGTTGGGAAAAGGAAATGTTTGGTGTTGACACCCAAGAGCATCGAGTTGGCTTGTAAGGCTCATAACGGGAGGTTACCTAACCACATGATCTGCAAGCGAATTCCCGCGATCTATAACGGCGCGGCAGACGTTTTTCCGTCCTACTCCTATCAGACCGTGGTTTATGAAGTTTCAGTGTGTGACCGCGACAGTTAGGTAACGTAGCGGGACTAAATGGCCCTGTGTTGTCCGGGCCGACCTTACCCGTCAAAATACGATAAAGGAAATCAGGTCCCACGTGTCCTCCAGTAGTGCATGGCTTACCTCATTAAACTAAGTGAGCGTTCAGGGCACGTCTGTCCCTTAAACCCTGCACTACCTGAGTGTCCACTTGTAACAACCTCACCTAGTCCATTCTGTCTCGAATGACGCCTGGTGGACAAACCTGGATATCATATACCAGGTAGGGTCAAACGAAGGCCGAGAATAGCTTCACAAACAAATCTGCCGTTAGGACTGCGAAAGAACGGTGGATAAACTACATCATACGCAACCTCGACAAGCGGCCTTCCACTTGTCACCAGAATGAAGTGTTGATGAGCGCACGACCTGTAGAGCAAGTTGCTAAGTGACAACAGGGCGTTTACCACCGCCAACAACCTATCAGGTGGATGGACTGGCAGCTCCACTTCGGAGAACAGAGCACTTGGTGCTATTTAGGAACACCAAATATAAGGTAGACCATTGCCAGAGCCTATCCAAAGCACCTTGACTTATCTCCGGACCCCGGAATAACCCCAATGTTCCATAGAGTAAGGCGGTCCTCAATCGTAAGTAATGTGACTCCTAGCTCCCCATGCAACTTATCTACATAGACCGCGAACAACTATGGCCCCAATACAGAGCCCTGCGGGATGCCGCTAAGGACCTCTTGTCTGAGTGAAAGACTACGCCCACCCAATCCACAAGAGCAAATTTCATCATTGAACTCAAATCGGCCAGAATCAAACGAAGCTTCCCACGGTCTTACCAATCTGTACGCTTCGTTGCTTAACTTTTCAAGTTCAAGTGCAAGCTCGTTTGGTAGCGGAACGATGGGATAATCCCGTGAAAGTTCCCACTTTTGCGTATCGTTAAAACTTACGTTGCGAAGTCTACTTGAGAGGTTGAAATGTCTAAACCCAAGGCCGCATCACACCCAAGCCAAACAATTACTGCCCATATTTCCCTGCCCAGCAGTTGTTTCCAGGCCAGTTTATGTGAAGTATGCAAGAGTGAAGCCAAGGAAACAATAGGGAGAAGGTAGGCTAAATAATTATGATACCAAGGTATGAGGAAAAATAGCGAAAGGAAAGGAGGTTGGCGATACAATTCTAGCGGGGGAAGAAAAGGTTTGATGCTGCCAAACAGCGGTAACTAACCGACACTCGAAACCCTCAACCGGATACCCCCTAACGCCTTGCTCCGGGGGCGAGTTCCAAGGTTAAATAACCGGGCACAACACTCGAGTTTCCGTCCTAACCAGAAGTGTCCAGTGCACGAGGCCTATACTTGGCTAGGTTGCGTAATGTGGTCGGTTACGTAAGTCGCATATGGCCTCAACGTTTATGATGCCGTGAAACTGCATTTAAAACTTGTATGCCAAAATGAGTTTATTTATGCCTTATTGATTGCTTTGTTTTGGATACATTTTACATGATGTTTATTGTTCTCATTAAAATGCGGAGGAGTATTTGATTACGGATCCCCACGTTGGATAACAAAGCTATTTTCAGACGACTGGTAAGAAGTGTGTATCAAAACTGTGCACAAATGCAACAGGACGCCCGGAAGTTTCGGATATCTATGCGACGTGTTTTTTTTGTAAAAGATGTAGACACGAAAGAACCATGAGCGGAAGTATAACCAGAAGTTCCCCATGGGTTGTGAATACGGATATGTGCAGTTCCGTTGCATTCATAGTAGTGTAAAAAACGCGATCCGCAAGCGGTACGTTGTGTGTGTTAGCCTGTTAACGCATGTAACTTAGATACCGTAATTCCAAATGCAAGGCCTATTTTGGGTTCACTCTGAATGGCTGCGAGTGCATACTGGGTCTAGGCCCTATGCAGCATACGCGTGGTTTCCATGTAAAATACCCATGGCTGCACGCGAGGAACAGTCGTTCACAGATGTGCAAGAGGAGCAGGTGGGCAGCTTGATATCCACCTTCCAATCAATCATGAAATGCGGAAGTATATAGCGGGGAATTTGGGTGTGCGCTTCCCCCCAACCGTTGTTCGCGATGAAGGCTCGTGGGAACGTACGCGGTGCGGATAAAGTTTCGACTGTATTGAACCTGTTGCAGAAAAGCGACTAGTTCCGTTTAGTAAAGGTGGGGAACGAAGTTAGTTACGAAATTTTCGTTCCATCGCGCATGCACGCAATTGTAAGCTGATACCACCGCGTTAGGTTGTCAGATGCGAAGCAGCAAACAACCTAAGAAGGCTACGTTTTGGGGCATTTCCGTTTCATGGACATGATTGGTATCGTCCCGTCATATCTTTATGTGCTAGGGAAAGAAACGACAGGCGCGTACCAGTTAGCGGGGATCGATTCTTGAAACGTCAAACCTGCACATCTTGGTGACGGACAAATGCGCGGCACAATTTGGGGCCTTTCGTTCGCAGTACCCGTATGCTGCAATGGTGCCATGCCGGTTTCATGTTTTATGGGGTATGAGCCAAAGATGCACGCAGGTGCATGCGACATCTCCTGCCACAACACACTTGTTGAGGCCATTGTTGCGTAATTTGCTCTTCACGAGGGATCCGCAACAGGTTAGCATGTTTCTGTCCGCCTTTAATAGGCGGAATAAAGAATGCTACCGTTATTTGAAGCGGACATTACTTCCTTGAGTATCCCCCAAGACAGCTCATCGGCTGATATATGTATATATATATATATGCACGTTCGGTTGCTTCACAACTACGAGAGAGGAGAAGGAAAACCTGCAGCTGAAGAGGCGCTTAAGCGAGCGTTCATCGGTAATGACGCGGTTCACAGTGATTGTGGACCGTAGCAACTTGGTTACAGATGCAAGGCAAGGGAAACTGAGTACCTACTGGATGATTGGTTACAATCCGTTGGGGGATTGGGCGACGTGCGTTGTTGTGATTGTTCAGCTGACGCTGTATGTAGAAACGTACTATATACGTCTTTGTATACCCGTTCACCCAACCTCTGTTACAAGGCAGGAAAATGTGCGGAAGGCGCATGCTCTGCGTGGCACGTTTAATCGAGAGTACATTCTGAATGGAACCCGCTGTCGGTATGAGTTCACATGTCATTGGCGCATTCCGTGCGTGCATTTATGGTAGGTAGTGTCAATTGGTGTATGTGGTGAGGATACACCGCTGCTTGACTGCAGATGGTACATACCTGAAGGCGGCGGATCTCGTGTAGAGGTTGCCGACGTGGATGTAGCTCAGGTTCTGACGTAGCAAAAAGGGACAATAATGTTCAGCAGGTCTTGATGGATTGGGCAACCAAGGCGCGGAACTGGGAGGAATTGATGGTGGCGTTGGTCGTTGTGTATGCAACCTGTCGGCTGAAAAGTGTCAGCGGGTACTTAAGTCTATACGAAAGTTCGGCGCTGTTTTCCCGGCAGACGGATATGTATCTGTAATGTAGTAAATAAATAAATTGTTTATTCTTCTCATTGCGAGGCACGCCATCAAGGGCGTGCTCGTGACAATACAGACATGCATGATCGGCAATTGAACAAATTAGTACATTTTTACCAATAGCATGGGAATTTATGTGTGTTGAGATGTAAATCTATGTTTAACTGTAAAGCTGGAAGGAGACATGTTGTGTGAGTAGGTAAATGTGACTGTGTGTGCTTTGGTTCCTTGTGTTCGCCATCAAAAAGGGAATAAGTGGAAAGCTTTGAATCGGGTGACGTGCGTGATGTGTGAATGATCCTCCGGAAAAGGGAAGAGGCGGTGACTTTATTTAGTGGCGAGTCACACCCGCCACGTCACAGTGTTGTTAAACGGATACTTGTGGTGCTATATAGGGAGAACGCCTGCCAAGCGAAATCCCACCACATCCTGAAACACTGCCGCCGAACCATTTGCTGGAACGGGATTTACCCGAACCACCCAGCTGGTACCACGAGGAAGTTGTTCGGCTAGCCAGCCTTTGTGCGTCACACCAGCATTGTAAGTCAGGTCGCATGAGTTAAACGGGCTGCAGGGCAACACAATTGTGCAGCGGGACGCAGCAGTCATCGTCATCAACACAGGCGACGGATGGTCAGTCCATGAGGCAATCTATATGGAAGGCGCCTTCGCAGCTTCGATGATCTGTTGTTCCTGGTAATGAAATTATAGCCGACAACCAAATGCCTCGTAATTTGAAGACTAAAACCCCCACCGGAGTTGCTTACTCCGTGTGAATCGACAACGAACACCTAACTGACAGCGCGGAAGTGTTCGAAACCATCTATGCAGAATATTTGGACGAGGAGGAGCTTTCGGAATAGAATGGGTCGGTTAAGTGGGTTCTGTGCGCTCTCGGCTGTGCTTGGTTCCATGGAAGCTGCAGCGGTTTCAGAGTAGAAGCTAGCTTTGTATTCGTGGATTTCTACTCAGACCTGCATATGATGATGCGTTCGAAGTGCATCGCGTGTAAAAGACGCAAGTGTTTTGTTCAGCCTTCCTTATGATAAAAGGCCGAATGCAGCGGAAGGCTTAACGGCGCCTGACAGCAATGCGACACACAAGCAAGCCAACGGCAACCGTTGTTTTAGCAACCGTGCGATCCCTTTTGGTAAGTCCTTTATGTTCCCTTTTTCCTGTGCTTTCGTAATTTGGGATGCGTACACTCCGTGCTGCAGCGTTGCTGTAAGCGTGTATACGCGGCTTCCACCATGTAAGGCTACCTCGGATTGCGCATAAAGTGATACCGCACAACTTACTGGCCGTTGTGCTGACTACCTTGGATAAATATTACGCCGCGGTCTGCAGGGTTGTTGCTTAGAACAGCGAACATGGGCTAAAATGCTAACGTTTTGTTTCGCACGTAGAACGTACGCCCTTTCAAGGCTTACCGTTAGGCGCGGTTTTCGCCTGACAATAGCAGTTTCGGGGTACGCATGACGTAGCCAAACGTTGTCTTAGCAGCGAGAAATGAAGTTATTGACGGCCGTAGGTAAAGCCGTTGGCCGGCCTCGCCTTCTACTCGCTCCAAGCCACGTGACCCCACCTTAAGCTGCCACGAGAAGTTACAGGAAAATGCACGCAGTCGATAGCAATGCGGATCTTATGTCGGTTTTAGTCGCATTGACGGCGAACTAATGGCTTCTTGCTGCCTAATCTTCTTGGTTACTGGCACATTGCGACGCGGTGTGGGTAGAGCCACAAGGGGGTATCTAGCCCATGCTGCTGTATGTTGTCACCATAGCCTGGTGTTGGTGATGGCATGTTGTTAACAGGTGTAGGCGCCAAGATCCTGAAGGCAGGTGCATGGCGTAAACCTTTCTCAGGCGCGTCGTTCTTTTATCCACCTGTTTGGTCGACGTACCGTAGGTCAGGTCAGATCTTCAGGGACAATACGGGCCTTTGCTAACGAGCTTTGTGTTTCGTGTCCCGGTAAACAAAGTAACCCCACACTAGACACCTCATGCTGAGGTGGGTTTCTACCACAACATCGTCCAAATGCAAGGTGATATGGTTCACATAATCAACATAATACAAACTTTCACCAGACAAGACCTCAACGCCCGCATCCGGGGATAGTGTAAGGGTGCACTCTGTGATAGTATCCACGATGAAATTGAACAAAAGCGGATAACGCGGGCAACCCTGGCGAACGGCACCTGTGGTCGGAAATCTATCGGGCTGGTCACTGTAGATCCTGCTGCGACCTGTATTTTTATAGTATACAGCACGTAGCCTGTCCACGCGGTTCGTGAGAACACCTTCGGCGCAATATTTTCGAACAGAGTAATTGGAACACACTCTTGGAATCAAGCAACGCAGCCATTGTCGGTCGGCCGTACGCGTGGAGCGGCTCTAGCACCAGCTGTATAATGAACACATGGTACTTACAGCCACGGCATGGGCCGAAAACCGCCTGCTCCCCTCTACTTCAACGTCCCTGCTTTAAAATGAGGATCTGAACTAGAATAGCAGCCACTAAGTTTGTCACAACTGTCGATAGGTTTATACCTCTGTGAGTATCAGTCTGTGAGATCGCACTTCTTGTGAATGGGCACTATAATAGATGCACTCCAGTTATCCGGGGCGCTAACTGCCTTCCAGATATGTTGGAATAGGGTGACCATTGCTTTGCTTAGAACCCCACCTACATCCTTAAACAGTGCAGGTGCCAAAGAGTCCGGGCCAGCGGCACGAAATCGATGGAGGGCTGTGATCGCATTCCGTCTTTCGGCCACCGATGGAGGCTCTAAACCAGTCTTTAGTGGCTCGTCCTGTAGCATCTGATTAGGAAAGGCCCGGGAGCAGTGGTCAGCTGAACGGATGTTGAGTTTCCCAGCCAACAAGCCATGAGGTTATCCTTATTGTGCATCAGTGCGCCTGCGGTGTCTCTGCCTGTCTCACTGATGCGTGATTTCCCTGGACCAGTGGTGCGGATCAGCAGCAAGAGCTTGCAATGGTTGCTTACTGCTCCTGCTCCCTCCAATTTTTGAGCTTGACTGGTCCATCAGGCTTCCTTTTCAGCATACAGGCGCCGCCTTAGTTCATGCAAAATAGTTCGTCTGGTTACCTTGTGCTAAAAGCTAACCGCGAGGATTCTGCTGGATTCCAGCAGGTTCACGGACCTCTCGGATATCCCATGGCTGCTGCGGTTACCGTAAACAGGGCTACAAGCTGGTGATTCTACCTCGTGCATGGCGGCTGTGATTACGTTCCACTGAAGCTCACTCTCATTAAGACAATGCAGTGAACTTTCTGTACACCATGCATTTTCATACACTTGCCTGACCGAAGGTGTCAAGCGGCCTTCCTTGCATCAAAAAGGCATAGTCTGGGCCTCGACCAGAAATTAATTATGCATAGAGCGCAAACCCATTTATTCTTCGAGGCAGTTAGAATCACTCACAGATGCAGGATAAATCTCCATTTTAATACATGCTTGGCCATCGTTCGAGCTTCGTTCAATGTTGATCAAACTTAACCGCATGCTATCCTTAATTTTGCCTCTGCAGCGATCGACCAGTCTTCAGCCTATTGGTCCAAAATCGGTAAGCTTTACCGATCGCTAAGCAACGTGCACCTAAGTGTAGTATCTTACCATCACATCATTCCTTTTACTTTTTTCCTAGTTCTCGTGTTGCAGCTACTGTATTGTCTTCCACCGCCGGAGAGCACTCGAACCTGGGTTATGGTCTTAGTTGGCTTGTTTCGCAGAGCCGGCTTCTCTTCAGGGTGAAGAGACTGTCCACCGTATCGCATTTGTAGCTGCAATCGATAGTTTCCATTTTTTCCGACTCAGATGTTCTTCTCTTCTGACGCCCTTTAGCCCTAGGCATCGGTTTTATATATGCTTCCTCTCCAGATTCTAGCGATTGAGTATGTCTTGGTCTGGGTCTGTGATGCGTTGCCCTCCGCTATAATCGCTTTCGAAGATGGCCTCGCCGACATTTAGTAGAAATTATCACGTGTTTCAAATATACACTGGCTCCAGGAGCAGCTTGCGGTGGTACTCGTTGTCCTTGAATTGATGATATTGCAATAAGCTATCCCTGCTCCGCGCGACCCCAACTGTTATTTATTGAAACCTCATGCTTTTCTTAGCGGCTTTCAATGGTAAGGGAGCTAACACTGGGCGATCGGCAGCGGCGAGTGAAGAGGTTCGACCGGCCTTCACAAGCAGTCCCAAACCTCTCTATCCTTTCTGAAAGACCCGCTTCATGGTCATAATTGTTAAAGCCCCCTGCTTCTACTATCCGTCCCGCATCCTCACCGATGCAGTACCTGGACATCGCTAATTGATCTGATCCTGGATATTCATTTAACTCGATCAGCGTAGCGTAATCTATTCATTCCACTTTCTACACCCTCCAGCTATCGGTAATGTGCCTGCTGTCATTTCTAGAGGATGCAGCGGTGGGACCCATTGTTGTTCACGAAAGGCGAGCGGGGTTTGGTACCTCAGCACCTCTGTCACCATGCCAGGTGGCCCACCGCGCATCAAAAAGTCAAAGCCTGGACCTCGATCAGATTCATTATTCATAGAACGCAAACTCATTTTATGTCACGAGCCAATTGCAAGCACTCAGATGCAAAACAAAGCTCCTTTTTATTTCATTCTTGGTCAGCGTTCGAGCTTCATTCAATATCGATGCAAATCAATTGCACGCCATCCTTAAGTTCGCCGCTGCAGCGATCGACCATCGTTCAGACCGCTGGCCCAAAATCGGTAAGCTTGACCGAGCACTAAGCGACGGGCATCTAAATGTAGTATCGTACAATCACAGAGGGCGGTGACCATTACTTCGTTGCCAGTCGGAGGATACGCTTGGTGCGCATCCCGGTAAAGTTAATGTGGAAACGACAGCGTACCAAGATATCACCATAATCTACGTTGGTATTCCAGTACGAGCGACAAACCAGGATAGAACCGCGCTACTTGTAAGTTATTGCAATGTGCTCTTTTTGGTTCCATCGCTGAGCAGTTACAAGGGCACGCCAAGTGTCACTTCGGAGCCCACAGTATAAAAGCAGTGCAATTAAAAAACAACAGGCATTCCGCACAAAGATACAGAAGCCGCTCGCCGTTGTCAGTCCATTCGGCGGAGAGCCCATGATTACCATTCAGCTGGGTTTCTGAAGCGCTCAGCCGCCCTGTGTGCGTTCATATCCCTTGCAAGTACTACAACAACGAAACCAGTATCGGTGCGTAGTGCCGCATACAGCGTGAGGGATTGTGTCCTTGCTCACATTTGAACTAGAGTCAGTGGGAGCATAGGCGGAAATTATAAACAGCGTTTTGCACCACTTCGTGAATCAACCTTGGTCTATGTCGTCCGACTTGCTACACACAAACGGTCTTCGCCGGAATCCAATCAACCAACTAAGGCACTACCTGGGAGCTTTGAGTGATGGCTGCCGCACCTTGATTCTTGAGTGCTGCTATGGTGCGACAAAGAGCGGACGAATAAGATTGGTGAAGGTGGCTGAAGCGGATTCTACTCTAGTGGCACTATGCCCGCCGTCAATTTATCTGGGAATACTAGAAGGCAGGTTAGTATTGTGGATTGGGATGGGAGTAAGAGAAACATGTGAAATAGGAAGTAGCGAGACGCCAGCAGTGGTATGTTTTCCTTATACGTCCTTTTCTTTTCAGCAGATGAGGCAACTCTTGATAAGCTGCGCGAGGACCGAGGCTGGAGGTAGTTAGTTTGGGGTAAGCTTAATGGTTGTATGTGAGCTGAGCTACTGCCATTGCTCCCATACCGACAAAGGACGACGAATAAAGACCTAACCGAAAGCTTTTGGCCCAGAAGCCAATCAGCAAAGCAAAGGGCAGGTGGCAATGATTTAGTTTAACATATACTGTCGTCAACCCACTTCAAACCGCTAACTTGGAGGACCAGAAGGCAGAGGTTGTCTGACTTCTAAACATGGAGTAACCTGATAGGAGAAGCTCTCAAGCGACCCGGAGGCACCACCGATAATTGTTTGCCTGGTCTAGAGGGCAAAGCATGCTCTATGGCTATTCCGAGGAGGGTTTTGTTCGAGGTGCCATATCGCCAGCCTTTGACTCAACCGTTTGATCAACAAGGCTGTGTGGTATTTGGGAAATCGCTTGCGGGACTCCACACGGAGCCTATGGCTTAAGCACCTACTTCGCAAGGCCGTGGAGAGCAAGTCTAGCTGAAGCGTGCGCAAGCAGATGTCTACTAGTGTCTGCTTGAGACCCCCTGCACACACTTTTTTAGATTTGGAACAATTCTCAACTACTTTACGAACATCTTATGTTATCAATTGCGATCACGGCCAGCTTCACTTGTGAGTTGGCGGGTTAGCACCAAAGTTACTGGGGCTGCCCTGCGTTAGGCCGGCAGAAGCGAAACGCCGAGCATAAGAAACTACCTTTCTACGGTCAGTGACAAGGTTTGGCGCTGGTGCTTTAGGCCAACCGAGCTGTCAGCTTATAACCCGGTGACCCATCGTCTATCATAACTAAATATATAAATAAATGGTTTTTCCTAGACGGCACATCTGTGAAGGTATGATGAGCTGCGTACGATAGGTGTAATCGTATAGGGGAGGTTCGGGTGAATTATGGAGAAAAGTAAATAGGAAGGTGGTCTCAGGTTTTACGTACGGACAATTGTGGCATAGTCTAGACATTAACCTCGAAGTGGGGCTAGTGCTAATAAAACTAAGACAAATGTACTGACAAAGCCAGTGCTAGGTAAGGTTTTCCTATACCGACATATTTGCGTACATGTTGAGTGTAATAATTTGCTATAATTGTTTAAAGGGTAAAGAACAACAGCGCGCCAATTGCTGTAATAAAGCGGGACCTTTCTGGGCATGGCGGAGGAGAATCGGATTGAAATTGGGGAGCAGGTTGGGTTGCTGCGTTTGATGTACCGTGGTAAGCAATCTGTTCCCAGATAACCATGGAAATCTCCTTCCATCAAAGTATATAGTATGTGAAACCATACTTGTGATGAGATGGGGTCCCTGGAGAAAGATAACCCTCCCGGCTGGTGAATGGGCAGCCGGAAAGTTGTGCCAACCGTAGTATTAAATAAATATATAGATAGTTTATTTTCAAATTCATAGAGACACACCAACTCAGGCATAATAAAAGTTTAAAAACAGATGTGTATCCAGACGATACATCGGGTTCAATCGTGTGTAGTGGAAACGGTGTCGGGAAGATTTGAAATGTGAGTCTAGTCGACGTGCCAGTATTTAGTTGTGGGCAGTGACTTTATTCAGTGGAGGGTCACATCCGCCACGTCGCAGTATTGTTAAACAGACATTTGTGGTTTTATATAGGGAGAAAGCTTGCCAGGCGAAAACCCATCACGTCCTGCAACACTGCCATAAAGCATTTTAAACATTAATGTTGAACTGGCAAAGCCGCTTGACGACTGGTTTTACCTTCGGTTTTTCGCAGAGTAATGGCTCCTAATTTCCTCTGTTAATTCGACAGGTAATTTGATCGGGGTCGCCATGATTTTTGAGGTCGGTGGAGGAGAGGGACACCGCGAATATTCGTCTTGTTGTATGTCTAGGTGAACAAAAGTTCAACTTTTCCGCTGTCCAGATTTTGCAGATGTATAATGTATGGGAGTATGAGGGTATGTCCAGTTCTCCATACTAGACAAGGGTTGTGGTGATTGTAGTTCGGTCCTTTCGGAGTTCTGCCATGCTCCATTTAAGTCCTTGTGGGTTGTTACATCCGTCTTGGGCCAAAACTGTTCCTCAGTCCAATCCCAGATCTCCAAGAAGTCCCGGACCTCGGAGAAAAGGGAAAGTGAGGGACAACCGAGAGAAGACCGCAGAAACAGGCATGGAGTTGAACATTTTTAATGTCTTGTGTTACAACATTTGGGCTTGAGACAAAAGCATGTACACTTTGCAACAATAATTATGCTGAAAGTGTCTTTTGAGTATCCTATAGAATCATTAGCCGTTTGGGTGGATTGCTAACGCCTGCGTAAAGACAAGAGCGTTGTAACAGTAAGTAAATTACGAGGTATCGGTTTAGTATGAGCCAATAATTGCGTGGGGAGAGAGCAAAGAGAGTTAGAATATTGGTAGTGATTGTCAGGTGCATGAACAGCACGTAGGATGCGTAATCCGAGAGGGAGCGCAGAATAAGTGAAAATACATAGGTTGCCGCGAGAGAGACCTAAAGATCAATTGGCGGCAGGGCAGCGAAAAGATTGGATGCAGATATTCTGAAGGAATAAAGGTTATTGAGATACGGAGTGGCTCCTAACAAGCTCTGGATCATCGCATATGCATGAGGCCTATGGCCACTAGCTACTTCTGAACAGAGATGCCGAATTTGCGACGACCGATAGATGGTGGCGCTAGGAGAGTATCAGTGGCCAGATGTAGCCATTCTAATCAGACGCTTGGTCACTAGTGCATGCCTATAGGGTCGCTGAGTGTATCAATAGGCCAGTGAAGGTAAGTGAGACAAACATTCCAGCGGAATGTATGATGGAGAGACGAGGAGTGTATCCATGCAAGCTGAAAATCTGCGCAGAAGGGACATGGAGCAGACGGCGAATTGCTGCAGTAGTGAGGAGGATAAGAAGAGCGGCAAATGGTGGCGCTAGGGTAGAGAGTATCAGTGGCCAGCAAAGGCATTCGGGTTAAGCTTACTGATAACCAGTGGATACCTACAGTGACAGACGAAGTCAACAAACCAGCGAAGATGTGATACAAACAATTCAAGAGAGTAAGTGTTAGAGACATAAGGAGTGACTTCTGGCGCAAAGATCAATGTTACCAACAATGACTCGTTGCAGCTGAAATGTGGTGACATAGGTAATAGGAAGAACTGATAATGGCACTAAGGGAGAGTATCAACGGCTGGCAATGGCATTGCGGTGAAGTCTTAAAGTTGCTTGTGGATACCTAAAGTATCTCAGAATAAGTCAACAGACTGCAAAAGTTTGTGACGCACGCGGTCCCAGAGAGGAGTAGAAACGTGGCTATTAGAAAGCTCCGGAAATGCGCAGAGATGGTAAGAGCCTAAAAAGGATGGCTCCTGATAAACAGAGGTGCCCAAGTTAATACGAAGAACTGATAATGGTACTGTGGGAGAGAGAAGATCGACGGCTAGCAATTGCATTGGGTTGAAGCCTTCTAGCTGCTAGTGGATACCTAAGGTGTCCCAGAATAAGTCAGCAGACAGCAAGTGTGTGTGAAGCAGGCATTCTATGGATGAAGGTTGGAGATAGAAGAGAGTGACTCCGAGAAAGCTCCGGAGATGCTTGGAGCCCACGACCACAAGTTGCTACTAAATAGAGATGTTGAGGTTGATATGATAGACAGATTATGGCGCTATGAAAATCTTTCGGCGGTCAGATATAACCATCCTATTAAGCAGATTGGTCCCCAGTGGATTCCTACGGTGTCAGCAGAATGCATCAGCAAGCCATCAAAAGAAAGTGATACAGGCATTCTAAAAGCTTACCGGATGGAGAAACACAAAATGTCTCCTAGTAGCTCTGGAAATGCGCAAAGATATGTGGAGCCTACAACAAATCACTGAGGAAAACGTGATAAAGATAAGAGGAACGAAGGATAATAGTGCTAAAAGAGAGAACCCGTGGACAGCAACTGAATGCGCATAGAGCCTTCTAGTTCTTAGTGGATACATACAGTAGTGCAAAACGCTGTTTGTGATTTCCGCCTGTGCTCCCACTGACTCTAGTTCAAATGTGAGCAAGGACACAATCCCTCACGCTGTATGCGGCACTACGCACCGATACTGGTTTCGTTGTTGTAGTACTTGCAAGGGATATGAACGCACACAGGGCGGCTGAGCGCTTCAGAAACCCAGCTGAATGGTAATCATGGGCTCTCCGCCGAATGGACCGACAACGGCGAGCGGCTTCTGTATCTTTGTGCGGAATGCCTGTTGTTTTTTAATTGCACTGCTTTCATACTGTGGGCTCCGAAGTGACACTTGGCGTGCCCTTGTAACTGCTCAGCGATGGAACCAAAAAGAGCACATTGCAATAACTTACAAGTAGCGCGGTTCTATCCTGGTTTGTCGCTCGTACTGGAATACCAACGTAGATTATGGTGATATCTTGGTACGCTGTCGTTTCCACATTAACTTTACCGGGATGCGCACCAAGCGTATCCTCCGACTGGCAACGAAGTAATGGTCACCGCCCTCTGTGATTGTACGATACTACATTTAGATGCCCGTCGCTTAGTGCTCGGTCAAGCTTACCGATTTTGGGCCAGCGGTCTGAACGATGGTCGATCGCTGCAGCGGCGAACTTAAGGATGGCTTGCAATTGATTTGGATCGATATTGAATGAAGCTCGAACGCTGACCAAGAATGAAATAAAAAGGAGCTTTGTTTTGCATCTGAGTGCTTGCAATTGACTCGTGACATAAAATGAGTTTGCGTTCTATGAATAATGAATCTGATCGAGGTCCAGGCTTTGACTTTTTGATGCGCGGTGGGCCACCTGGCATGGTGACAGAGGTGCTGAGGTACCAAACCCCGCTCGCCTTTCGTGAACAACAATGGGTCCCACCGCTGCATCCTCTAGAAATGACAGCAGGCACATTACCGATAGCTGGAGGGTGTAGAAAGTGGAATGAAAAGATTACGCTACGCTGATCGAGTTAAATGAATATCCAGGATCAGATCAATTAGCGATGTCCAGGTACTGCATCGGTGAGGATGCGGGACGGATAGTAGAAGCAGGGGGCTTTAACAATTATGACCATGAAGCGGGTCTTTCAGAAAGGATAGAGAGGTTTGGGACTGCTTGTGAAGGCCGGTCAAACCTCTTCACTCGCCGCTGCCGATCGCCCAGTGTTAGCTCCCTTACCATTGAAAGCCGCTAAGAAAAGCATGAGGTTTCAATAAATAACAGTTGGGGTCGCGCGGAGCAGGGATAGCTTATTGCAATATCATCAATTCAAGGACAACGAATACCACCGCAACCTGCTCCTGGAGCCAGTGTATATTTGAAACACGTGATAATTTCTACTAAATGTCGGCGAGGCCATCTTCGAAAGCGATTATAGCGGAGGGCAACGCATCACAGACCCAGACCAAGACATACTCAATCGCTAGAATCTGGAGAGGAAGCATATATAAAACCGATGCCTAGAGCTAAAGGGCGTCAGAAGAGAAGAACATCTGAGTCGGAAAAAATGGAAACTATCGATTGCAGCTACAAATGCGATACGGTGGACAGTCTCTTCACCCTGAAGAGAGGCCGGCTCTGCGAAACAAGCCAACTAAGACCATAACCCAGGTTCGAGTGCTCTCCGGCGGTGGAAGACAATACAGTAGCTGCAACACGAGAACTAGGAAAAAAGTAAAAGGAATGATGTGATGGTAAGATACTACACTTGGGTGCACGTTGCTTAGCGATCGGTAAAGCTTACCGATTTTGGACCAATAGGCTGAAGACTGGTCGATCGCTGCAGAGGCAAAATTAAGGATAGCATGCGGTTAAGTTTGATCAACATTGAACGAAGCTCGAACGATGGCCAAGCATGTATTAAAATGGAGATTTATCCTGCATCTGTGAGTGATTCTAACTGCCTCGAAGAATAAATGGGTTTGCGCTCTATGCATAATTAATTTCTGGTCGAGGCCCAGACTATGCCTTTTTGATGCAAGGAAGGCCGCTTGACACCTTCGGTCAGGCAAGTGTATGAAAATGCATGGTGTACAGAAAGTTCACTGCATTGTCTTAATGAGAGTGAGCTTCAGTGGAACGTAATCACAGCCGCCATGCACGAGGTAGAATCACCAGCTTGTAGCCCTGTTTACGGTAACCGCAGCAGCCATTGGATATCCGAGAGGTCCGTGAACCTGCTGGAATCCAGCAGAATCCTCGCGGTTAGCTTTTAGCACAAGGTAACCAGACGAACTATTTTGCATGAACTAAGGCGGCGCCTGTATGCTGAAAAGGAAGCCTGATGGACCAGTCAAGCTCAAAAATTGGAGGGAGCAGGAGCAGTAAGCAACCATTGCAAGCTCTTGCTGCTGATCCGCACCACTGGTCCAGGGAAATCACGCATCAGTGAGACAGGCAGAGACACCGCAGGCGCACTGATGCACAATAAGGATAACCTCATGGCTTGTTGGCTGGGAAACTCAACATCCGTTCAGCTGACCACTGCTCCCGGGCCTTTCCTAATCAGATGCTACAGGACGAGCCACTAAAGACTGGTTTAGAGCCTCCATCGGTCGCCGAAAGACGGAATGCGATCACAGCCCTCCATCGATTTCGTGCCGCTGGCCCGGACTCTTTGGCACCTGCACTGTTTAAGGATGTAGGTGGGGTTCTAAGCAAAGCAATGGTCACCCTATTCCAACATATCTGGAAGGCAGTTAGCGCCCCGGATAACTGGAGTGCATCTATTATAGTGCCCATTCACAAGAAGTGCGATCTCACAGACTGATACTCACAGAGGTATAAACCTATCGACAGTTGTGACAAACTTAGTTGCTGCTATTCTAGTTCAGATCCTCATTTTAAAGCAGGGACGTTGAAGTAGAGGGGAGCAGGCGGTTTTCGGCCCATGCCGTGGCTGTAAGTACCGTGTGTTCATTATACAGCTGGTGCTAGAGCCGCTCCACGCGTACGGCCGACCGACAATGGCTGCGTTGCTTGATTCCAAGAGTGTGTTCCAATTACTCTGTTCGAAATTATTGCGCCGAAGGTGTTCTCACGAACCGTGTGGACAGGCTACGTGCTGTATACTATAAAAATACAGGTCGTAGCAGGATCTACAGTGACCAGCCCGCTAGATTTCCGACCACAGGTGCCGTTCGCCAGGGTTGCCCGCGTTATCCGCTTTTGTTCAATTTCATCGTGGATACTATCACAGAGTGCACCCTTACACTATCCCCGGATGCGGGCGTTGAGGTCTTGTCTGGTGAAAGTTTGTATTATGTTGATTATGTGAACCATATCACCTTGCATTTGGACGATGTTGTGGTAGAAACCCACCTCAGCATGAGGTGTCTAGTGTGGGGTTACTTTGTTTACCGGGACACGAAACACAAAGCTCGTTAGCAAAGGCCCGTATTGTCCCTGAAGATCTGACCTGACCTACGGTACGTCGACCAAACAGGTGGATAAAAGAACGACGCGCCTGAGAAAGGTTTACGCCATGCACCTGCCTTCAGGATCTTGGCGCCTACACCTGTTAACAACATGCCATCACCAACACCAGGCTATGGTGACAACATACAGCAGCATGGGCTAGATACCCCCTTGTGGCTCTACCCACACCGCGTCGCAATGTGCCAGTAACCAAGAAGATTAGGCAGCAAGAAGCCATTAGTTCGCCGTCAATGCGACTAAAAACGACATAAGATACCGCATTGCTATCGACTGCGTGCATTGTCCTGTAACTTCTCGTGGCAGCTTAAGGTGGGGTCACGTGGCTTGGAGCGAGTAGAAGGCGAGGCCGGCCAACGGCTTTACCTACGGCCGTCAATAACTTCATTTCTCGCTGCTAAGACAACGTTTGGCTACGTCATGCGTACCCCGAAACTGCTATTGTCAGGCGAAAACCGCGCCTAACGGTAAGCCTTGAAAGGGCGTACGTTCTACGTGCGAAACAAAACGTTAGCATTTTAGCCCATGTTCGCTGTTCTAAGCAACAACCCTGCAGACCGCGGCGTAATATTTATCCAAGGTAGTCAGCACAACGGCCAGTAAGTTGTGCGGTATCACTTTATGCGCAATCCGAGGTAGCCTTACATGGTGGAAGCCGCGTATACACACTTACAGCAACGCTGCAGCACGGAGTGTACGCATCCCAAATTACGAAAGCACAGGAAAAAGGGAACATAAAGGACTTACCAAAAGGGATCGCACGGTTGCTAAAACAACGGTTGCCGTTGGCTTGCTTGTGTGTTGCATTGCTGTCAGGCGCCGTTAAGCCTTCCGCTGCCTTCGGCCTTGTATCATAAGGAAGGCTGAACAAAACACTTGCGACTTTTACACGCGATGCACTTCGAACGCATCATCATATGCAGGTCTGAGTAGAAATCCACGAATACAAAACTAGCTTCTACTCTGAAACCGCTGCAGCTTCCATGGAACCAAGCACAGCCGAGAGCGCACAGAACCCACTTAACCGACCCATTCTATTCCGAAAGCTCCTCCTCGTCCAAATATTCTGCATAGATGGTTTCGAACACTTCCGCGCTGTCAGTTAGGTGTTCGTTGTCGATTCACACGGAGTAAGCAACTCCGGTGGGGGTTTTAGTCTTCAAATTACGAGGCATATGGTTGTCGGCTATAATTTCATTACCAGGAACAACAGATCATCGAAGCTGCGAAGGCGCCTTCCATATAGATTGCCTCATGGACTGACCATCCGTCGCCTGTGTTGATGACGATGACTGCTGCGTCCCGCTGCACAAGTGTGTTGCCCTGCAGCCCGTTTAACTCATGCGACCTGACTTACAATGCTGGTGGGACGCACAAAGGCTGGCTAGCCGAACAACTTCCTCGTGGTACCAGCTGGGTGGTTCGGGTAAATCCCGTTCCAGCAAATGGTTCGGCGGCAGTGTTTCAGGATGTGGTGGGATTTCGCTTGGCAGGCGTTCTCCCTATATAGCACCACAAGTATCCGTTTAACAACACTGTGACGTGGCGGGTGTGACTCGCCACTAAATAAAGTCACCGCCTCTTCCCTTTTCCGGAGGATCATTCACACATCACGCACGTCACCCGATTCAAAGCTTTCCACTTATTCCCTTTTTGATGGCGAACACAAGGAACCAAAGCACACACAGTCACATTTACCTACTCACACAACATGTCTCCTTCCAGCTTTACAGTTAAACATAGATTTACATCTCAACACACATAAATTCCCATGCTATTGGTAAAAATGTACTAATTTGTTCAATTGCCGATCATGCATGTCTGTATTGTCACGAGCACGCCCTTGATGGCGTGCCTCGCAATGAGAAGAATAAACAATTTATTTATTTACTACATTACAGATACATATCCGTCTGCCGGGAAAACAGCGCCGAACTTTCGTATAGACTTAAGTACCCGCTGACACTTTTCAGCCGACAGGTTGCATACACAACGACCAACGCCACCATCAATTCCTCCCAGTTCCGCGCCTTGGTTGCCCAATCCATCAAGACCTGCTGAACATTATTGTCCCTTTTTGCTACGTCAGAACCTGAGCTACATCCACGTCGGCAACCTCTACACGAGATCCGCCGCCTTCAGGTATGTACCATCTGCAGTCAAGCAGCGGTGTATCCTCACCACATACACCAATTGACACTACCTACCATAAATGCACGCACGGAATGCGCCAATGACATGTGAACTCATACCGACAGCGGGTTCCATTCAGAATGTACTCTCGATTAAACGTGCCACGCAGAGCATGCGCCTTCCGCACATTTTCCTGCCTTGTAACAGAGGTTGGGTGAACGGGTATACAAAGACGTATATAGTACGTTTCTACATACAGCGTCAGCTGAACAATCACAACAACGCACGTCGCCCAATCCCCCAGCGGATTGTAACCAATCATCCAGTAGGTACTCAGTTTCCCTTGCCTTGCATCTGTAACCAAGTTGCTACGGTCCACAATCACTGTGAACCGCGTCATTACCGATGAACGCTCGCTTAAGCGCCTCTTCAGCTGCAGGTTTTCCTTCTCCTCTCTCGTAGTTGTGAAGCAACCGAACGTGCATATATATATATATACATATATCAGCCGATGAGCTGTCTTGGGGGATACTCAAGGAAGTAATGTCCGCTTCAAATAACGGTAGCATTCTTTATTCCGCCTATTAAAGGCGGACAGAAACATGCTAACCTGTTGCGGATCCCTCGTGAAGAGCAAATTACGCAACAATGGCCTCAACAAGTGTGTTGTGGCAGGAGATGTCGCATGCACCTGCGTGCATCTTTGGCTCATACCTCATAAAACATGAAACCGGCATGGCACCATTGCAGCATACGGGTACTGCGAACGAAAGGCCCCAAATTGTGCCGCGCATTTGTCCGTCACCAAGATGTGCAGGTTTGACGTTTCAAGAATCAATCCCCGCTAACTGTGTTTCCTGGTTCCTTATTTAGTGGGACATGCCATGCGCACATATTGTGCGAGTTGCTTGCTTGTTGACCGCAGACGTAACCCCCTTATTCACAGAAACCGTTGGTCAATGCGGGACCATCAGATTCCTATCCCTGATGAGGAAACCTTCTCTGCGGATCTTGCGCAGATGCCCTCTATATCTGCCTTCCCGCAGGAGGTGTTAACGCGTGGGGAGACGTTGTCCCGTGCCAACCGGCTGTTGGTTGAAATAACCGTTGTCATGACCAGTCTGGGTACAATGGCTTCCATTGGGGAGGATCATTTCTACCGATGCAGCCTGGATACCTTGCTTCGCAGGCAGAGATTGGTGTCAGTTGGAAACAACCTTCCTGACAACTTCGATCAGGCGGACGCCATACCACAGCCTCCTTGGTTTAAGGCAACAAAAAGGAAGCAGTCGCTTTCGCCCAGAGTGAGGAAGCCCCCAACTGCCTACCGAAAAGCACCCCTCCGCATTGAACAAAACCCCGTGATTCAACACGCCAAAGCAGAGAATATGCAAGCCGCAAACAAGAACGAAAACGCGTGCATTATTTGCGATACGGAGGATGGAGCAAGATTCAGCGGAGACATCTTTCACTGGGTTATGTGCTGCAAATGCAACCGATGGCTTCATCAGGTGTCTGCCGCATACAACGGAGACCAGGAGCATCATCCGTGCATCTTTTGCATTTGAATGCACCTTTTCTAACCCAATTTTCTTTCATGCCTGCCACCGAGAACGACAAACCGGCCCTTTTTAGGTCCACCCACTGGTTCTGCAGCGGCATGCCTCCCCCGTATGGTAGCCTGCGCTGTTTGAAAGCTGCTGGGTACTGCTTGGCGCATACCGCATGGCAGCCTACTGGGTGGCTGTACAAACGACGATTATGCGTTGAAGGTTTTTGTCTGACAACGGAGTCCCATACGCAGTGCCAGTTCATATATTTGGTATGCCAGGCTTCCTCACGGCGTGAAACAGGTAAGGGTAGGTCATTTTCGTCCCGTAGTATGTATGCACACATAACTACCTTTCCACCTTGTATCCACATGTCTTTCCCTGGCCCTTCGCATGTGTCCGCACGAAACGCCCATAATGGCACACTTCACCAGGTACGTGCAGTATTCATTTCCACTTCTATTGCCATTGCGTGGAATATATACCGGACCTCAGTGATCCACTGTGTTGACGCGACAAAGCAATGCTGTCCTCAACAACAGCGTGAGCAATTTGCATGGGCCTGAGCAACACTTCCCCGTGTAAAATTCACCCTTATCCTGGTATTACATAGACACTGTATTGCTGTGGCAAATTCTGTGGAGTCGGCGACAGCATTTTTTCCTAGTGGCCAGATTACGTGAGTAATTAGTTCATCATCATCATCATCATCATCAACAGCAGTACATCAGCCATTTGAACTGATGCTTCGCTGCCATACAACCATGAGGACCTAGGAAATAAAGAATAAGAAGAGGGAGGGAAGGGGGACTTACCTGAAAAACTTAATGCCCTAGGCAAACATTCAGGGTCAAGGCGCCTACACCTTGTGTAGACAACATTCCGCCACAAACAGCTGGCTATCGTGCAAAGATAATGCGGCATGGGCGAGACAGCTTCCTTGCGGCTTTTACTGCCCCGCGTCATAATCAGCCATTACCCCGCAGATAACTCAGCACCAAACACACTTTAAATAGACAATCCGATTAGGAGACGGCAGCAGACGCGCCACTGGTGTCGGTTGCGAGCCATGTCTGTAAAGTCTCGAGCCAAGCACAAGGTGATTCACGTGGACTCCAACGCGGAAGGCGAGACGGACCAACGGCACCCAGTTTGGTCGTCAGTGACTTCATTTCCCGCTGCCAAGTCAACTTCTGTCCACCTCGAGCCTGGCGCCATCCGACACCTGGTAGACTGAACAAGGCCCTCCTAGGTAAGCGGTGACCAGGCATGCGGAGCACGTGCCCGAGCCAAAGTAACTTATTCAGTGCTATCTGTTGTTCTAGGGAGCTAGCATGATTATCACCACCTAGTACTCGCCTACGCACATCATCGTTGCGGACACGCTGGTGCCATCCGACTAAAGCAATGCTTCGCAAACAATGATGATCAAAGACTTGAAGGCGCCTCAGATCTTCAGATCGAAGGGGCCAAGTCTCACTACCATAGAGCAGAACGGCCCTCACTGTGGCCTTGTATACACGGCCTTTCAAACAGAGGGACACTCCCTTCTGTCGCCAAAGATGACGCAGGTTCAAGAAGGCAGCTCTGGCCTTTGCATTGCGTGAGCTCACGTCAGCTTTTAGGCGCCCATCATTGCTGATGCAGCTGCCAAGATAAGTGAATTGATCAACCACCTCGAGTTTCTCGTTAGCAAGTGTCAAAGGGTCATCAAGTGGCTGGTGGTCCTGCAGCAACACTTTGCACTTTGAAGGTGCGAAGTGCATACCAAATAATGGGACCACTCTGGATGAGCTATTCAGGGTTGATTGTGCCGCCTCAACATTGTCGAAAAGCAAGACGATATCGTCCGCATAATCTAGATCAACTAACCGTTCACCAGGCAGCACTTCAACACCTACATCGTGAGATTCCGCAAGGGAACACTCCATGATAGAATCCACGACGAAATTGAACAAAAACGGGGAAATCGGGCAACCCTGACGAACGCCACTTGTGGTCGGAAAGCTATCCGGTAGGGCACCATAGACCCTGACGCGGCCTCTAGTGTTCGAGTATAGAGCACGAAGGATGTTCACATATTTCATGGGAACACCTTTCCGCGCAAGTATTTCGGTCAGAATCGATCGATCGACTGAATCGAACGCACTCTTGAAATCGAGGAACACAGCTTTTGTCGGTCTGCGGTACGCGTGGCGCTGCTCTAGCACTTGCCGCAAAGTGAATATATGGTCTATACAGCCACGTCCTGGGCGGAAACCGGCCTGCTCTTCTCTAATCCGAGATTCCCGTTCTGCAGTGAGGCGACGAACGATAATCAAGGCCAGGAATTTCGTCACAACTGGCGTTAGTCTAATACCCCTGTGGTTCGCACAGTCTGTGCGACTGCCCTTTTTGCATATTGCCACTATAATCGATTCGCTCCAATTAGCCGGCACACTCTCTTCGTTCCAGATACGTTGGAATGAGGAGGTCAGTGCTTTGCAGAGGACCTCACCTCCATCCTTAAATAGTGCAGGTGGGAGGGAATCCGGGCCAGCGGCACGGAAACGATTGAGGGCTGTGATCGCGTTTCGGACCTCGGCCTCCGACGTAGGCTCTAAGCTAACCGTCCATGGCTGGTCCTGCATCACCTGAGTAGGAAGAGGTCCGGGTGCAGGGGGCCTGCTGAACTGATGTTCAAAGTGCTCAGCCCAACGAGCCATACGGCGCTCCTTATTGTGTATCGGCGCACCCGCGCTGTCCCTGATTGTCTCACTGACGCCTGGTTTTCTGGGACCGGTGGTGCGTATTACCTGGAAGAGCTTCCGGTAACTGCCTACTGCTCCTGCCTCCTCCATTTCTTGAGCCCGACTGGTCCACCAGACTTCCTTGTCAGCACGTAGGCTCCGCTTTAGTTCACGCCTAATAGCCCGTCTGGTCACATTGTGTTCAGAACCAGCCGGGAGGTGTCTTCTAGATTCCAACGGGTTCACCGACCTCTCGGATATCCAGTGACTAGTGCGGTGACCACTGATAGTGCCACAAGCAGATGCTTCTGCGTCATGCATAGTGGCCGAGATCCTATTCCACTGAAGTTCAGTCTCATTAGGACAAGACAGCGAGAGTTCGCTATGCAGTGCTCCTTGATAGGCTTGCCTCACCGAGGGCTGGGACAATTTCTCCGTTGCCAATCGTAGGGGACACTTGGTGCGCCTTCCGGTAAAGTTCATGGAGAAACGACAGCGCACCAAGGCATGGTCAGAGTCGACACAGGTACTACAGTACGAGCAGCAATCCAAAATGGAACCACGCCACCTGTAATTTATGGCTATGTGGTCAACTTGGGTCCATCGCTGACCAGCTACAGGTGGACGCCAAGTGGCACTTCGGCGCCCACTGTGTCTAAAAGCAGTGCTAGTAAGATACAACTGGTGCTCCGCACACAGTTGCAGCAGACGCTCGGCGTTGTCAGTCCGTTCGGAGTTAAGTCCATACTTACCACCCAGCAGAGCTTCTGAAGAGCTCAGACGCCCTACTTGTGCGTTCATATCCCCCGCAAGTACTATAATATCTGAACTGGTAGCACTGCGTAGCAGCGTGTTCAGTTCGTGATAGAAAGTGTCCTTGACTGCATTAGAACTGCAGTCCGTGGGAGCATTAGCAGAAATCACAAACAAACAGCGTTTTGTTTTACTTCGCGAATTCACCTTAGCTGATGTCGTTAAACGGGCTGCACATAAACGGCTGTTCACCGGAATCTAATCAACCAGCAATGACTCAGCCTTGGAGCTGAGAAGGATACCTACACCAGCTTGACCCGTGAGTACCGCGTCGGCGTCTCCGGATGCGTGCAACCACTAACGAGAGGATATACCGGGTGCAGTCAATTCAATAACCCCGTTAGGGTCATTAATCCTAGTTTCGGACACACACACATCAACACCCAGTGTGTCCAAGGTGCGTGCGAGTGCAGCCTGCTGACCAGTTTGTCTTAGAGTGCGAACGTTGAATATCGCCATGGAAACGGAACAGCGTGGCCTTATAAGGAACTTTTGCCGATAGGCGTCCGATAGGTGCTGTGGGATGGTGGCTGCAGATGGTTCTACTCCAGTAGCACTTCGGTTGCTGTCAATTAAGCTGGGAATTATAGAAGGAAGGTTAGTAATGGGGGCCGGGATGGGAGTAAGAGAAAAAGGTGGAAAAGAAAGAAGGGAGGCGCCAGCAGTAGCATGCTTTCGCTTATCCGCCCTGCTGTATGCAGCAGATAAGGCGACCCTTGATAATCAGCGCGACGGCCGACGCAGGAGGAAGTTTATGTTTGAAGAAAATGTCATGGTTGTATGTGGGCTGGGATACTGCCAGGGCGACCAGACCTAGACAGGAGAACGATTAGGGTCCTCATCCAAAGCCTTTGGCTCAAAAGCCTGTCCGCAAGGCAGCGGGGTGGCAGTGCTTTAGTTTTACAGAAATGGACGCCATCCCATTTCAAACCCCCAACCTGGAGGACCAGGAGACTGAGTATGTCTGACCTCTCACCATTGACCAGCCTGGTAGGAGTAGCTCTCAAGATGCTCGGAGGCATCACCCAGTATAGCTCCATGGGTCAATGAGGTACGCAAACCGTCGCACCACGCTAAGGTCCAGTCTCGTCGCGACGGAGTAGTTAGTTACCTCTACTGCATGTACTTGCACGGCTGTGACATTCTGTGCAGCCGGCAACATGTAATAATTACCGGCGTCCAGCTTATATGAGTAGTCCGTTAACTCCATTGCCTATGGTAGCATCCTTTTGACGTCGTCAGAGGAGTCGGGAACACCTATTACGTACCGGCCGCCAGCTTATTAGAGTAGTCAGTCAGTTCTGTTGCATATGCTTGCATTGCGGTGACAACTATTGTAGAGCCAAGTACCTCTAACACTTAAGAGCGGCCAGTACGTGTGAGTGCCCAGTGGCCCCCATTGCATATGTTAGCATCGCTGTGGAATCTTAAGTAGAGTCGGGAAAGTTATGTGACACGGACACGATCAAAAAGTCACGATGGCGGCTGGCGGAAAACAGAAGTTTATTCAGTATAGTGTAGCCTATTTAAAGGAAATAAACACTGGTAATCTTCGAGCCTTCTCAGTGGGTCTCCTGTTTTTCAGCCCACATCATTGGTTGCGTTCCCCTTTTATTTCATTGGGTTATGTTTTTCCTCCTCGGTCGCTGTCTTCCTGTCTCGCGCAATGATCACGTCTTTCGTGCTTAGCATCTGATGGGTCGTATTTCTTTGGACCGCTCATATTTGGCTTTGCACTCTGAAACTTGCCGTTAATAGCGATTCTCGAGTTGCCAGTGCGCCCTCTATGTTCTATTGTCCAATCCGGTTTGTCGGTTTCTGGATACGTGTGCCACTCGTGATTCGCTGTCCAGCCATCGTTGTGTCTCCCGGTGGGTTCACGCATTCTCTGTATCGAACTGATCCGCTGACTCCGGTAACCTGCGCTTAGGTGGTAAGGTCGAGCATACTGAACTGCCTTCCTAAACCCCGTTACATCCTTTTCCTTTTGTTTTGTTAGGATTGCGCCGCAGTATGTCCCGTACTGCTTTCCGCTGCGTGTGAGTTTCCTTCCTTCTGCAGGGGTGACGCGTATCTGTCTTGGCTGCTGTTGTCGGTTTTCCATCTGGGTAAAACGCGTACACCCAGCTTTCCGGACCTGTACTCGGTTCCGCTTAATTGTAGTGTCCCTAACCTTCACTTCGTAGCTTCTCTCTCCCTTGCGGCTCTGAATAACTCCCTTCCTCCAGTGTCCCTCTGATCCTGGTACTGGTTGCACCCACACTTCTCCCACTGCTAGAGGTTGGAGCTTTCTCGCTCAGCGATTGTAGTATCTCTTTTGCCTAAGCATTCTGTTTCGTAACCGCTCGTGTATCGAGGTCGTTGGTGATACTTCAGGTGTTAGCAGATTTGACGCAGTTGGTATCAACTTTCTTGTCCTCCGGCTGAAGAGTCGCTGCACCGGACTTGCCCCAATTTCTGTTGATGGCGTGTTTCTGCGTTCCAGCAACATAATATAAGGGTCCTCATGAGTCTCCTTAGCTTTGGTAAGCACCTTCCTTGCTTCTTTTACCGCCGACTCGGCCTTTCCATTTGGTTGGCTGTGATATGGGCTAGTAAGCCGGTGATGGAAATCCCACTTTCTGCTAAACTCTCGGAACTCTGCGTTAACGAACTGCGGCCCGTTGTCCGAGACTGCTACCTCCGGTATTCCGTGACGAGCAAATTGACATCGTGGCTTATTCACCACTGCGTCTGTACTGGTCGTAGCAAGTGCATCGAGTTCAAAGTAGTCACTGAAATAATCAACCAACACTAAGTAACTTTTTCCATCGTGAAGGAAGATGTCTACGGCAACCTTCTGCCAGGGCCTGTCCGGAACGTCACGGAGCATCATCGGTTCTTTTGACTGACGTATGTCGTGTGTTCGGCATGCCAGACAATTTGAGACGTAATCTCGTATTTAGCTGGTCATTCCCGGCCAAAACATTAGCTCTCGCGCTCTGGCCACACAATTGTTGACTCCCAAATGTGCATAGTGGATAAGCTCTGCCATCGCGCGCCGCAACGCTTTGGGGATTAGTATCCTATTGCCTTTGAATATCAACCCATCTTGGACAATGAAATCTTGACGAAAATGGAAAAAACGGGTCAGCTCTCCTGGTAGATCTCGCTTGTTCTTGGGCCAGCCACTTAATATTGTCTGCCTCAGTAGCTTTCATAACCCTTCTTCCTCCGTGCACTGCTGGAGCTGTTTCAGTCGCTCCTCGGTAACAGCTACTAGTTTTGCTGCATGAACGAAATCTGTATCTTCGTCTTCCGTTGGTGTGTCTGACAGATATGCCCTGGATAACGTGTCTGCGATATGCATTTCGGGACCAGGTCGATACAAAATCTCTAGGTCGTACTTTTGAAGGCGAATAAGCATTCTCTGTAAGCGGCGGGGAACAACATGTAGCGGCTTGTTGGCGATCGAAACCAACGGTTTGTGATCTGTAAACACTGTAGTCTTCCGGCCAAATGTATAGTCATTGAAACGTTCGACGGTGTAAACCACTGCAAGCATCTCTTTTTCTATCTGGGAGTAACGACGCTCGGTCTCTGTCAACGTCCTACTGCGAAAATCGATGGTTTTCCCATTCTGCATGCGTACGGCTGCGAGACCAAATTGACTGCTGTCGCACGCTGCCCGGAAGTCGCAGTCCTAGCAGGGTACTTTAAAGATGGTGACGTTTGTTGATTGGTCGGACGGGAGTGAAACAATTGACCTCTAGACTCTGGCGTTCTAATCTGGTGTAACCTTAATACTGTGTTTTAGTGTGCTAAAAAGCTATCAACCGTTTGCCGCCGATTCGAATGCTTAGCAATACGGTTAGCAGAATGCTGTAAATTTGGTAACTTAATTAGACCAAGAAATTTCCACAACCTTATGTCTAATATTGCACAGTGAGCGCATTGTAATGCTAAAAGTCAAAATAAGGTCGCCTGTTTTCATGGATGCTGCATTTAACTAATTCGCAGTCTTGGATGTCCGTTAAAAACATTGGTTTTCCGAAACTTATACCGTAAAAACTTTTTTGTGTGACAAGCTTCTTGTCACGAGCGTCCGTTATTAGTCCGTGGGTTATCTTTTAACCGTCCTGTTGGCGTCATGTCTAGATGTTGTTAAACGCAAAACAGAACACAGACGAGATGTGCAGCTAAACGGTTTTGAAATGAATGCAAACTGGTGTCCATCCAATCAGCTGGGCCCGCTGTGTTGCAAAATTGCTAATATCCAACTGGCGTTACTATGCGTATACGTATCGATGGAGAAACATCGAAGTGTGTAATGCATGCAGCTATATTTGCCTTAAATATACACAACAGTAATGCAATATTGGCAACTAAAGTAGAAATCATTCACTACAAGGTATAAAAGACAAGCATACCGTTTCGGAGCCCATTTATTAAAAATTCAAGCCGTCCAATTTTAGTATCGTCCTGGACTATTTAATTAGTCTGCTATTGTGCCGATATTTTTAGCCTCGGAATTTTAATGTGAAACGCATTATTAGTATAATGAAATAAGTAACACTTGGGTTTTTGTGAGTTTCATAGCAGTGCATTCATCATAGCAGACATAATTAAGTGGCTTCTTTAACAGCGAAGATTTTGTAAAATCATAGGAATCATATGCAGCATTATTGTAGCTATGAATTAGCATTTTATCCAAACATTTGTACAGCAAGCCCTCTCACTGAAGCGTGCTTTTGGCCACTCGCGTAGAAACAAAAGGAGATAAAGATAAATGTCTTTATATGTCCATGGATATTTTTAACTAATATTCTAAATAATTATCGGCGCTGTTTAGTGCGTTAACTTTTTCTTTTTAACCGTACTTTCGGTCAGCACAGGTGACTTTTAGCGCGCCATGTGTGACGAATAATTCGTCACTGTGTTAGTACGTACTTACTAGTCTGTACTCGATTAGCGCGTAACTTTGACGGAATATGCATCCCTTCAGCTCGAGCAGCGAAAGCGTGTGCCGTCGTGTGAGTGTTGTAACTCCCTAAATGACCAGACTTTTGGCCCTCAGCAGTGCAAATGTACACCTTATGGACGACCTTTTGGTCACCCAGTATATCTTCCAACGCCGCTTGAACTCCAGCAACGAAAATTTCATGGTAAAAATATCGCAAACACAAAGCGGAAAGCCACATATTAATTATAATTACGCAATGCAGTAGCCGCAAACCCAAACCCTAAATTGATTTTGAATTACCAATTCTCGACCAAACGACCACGAGACTTCGAGCGGTGTGCTATTACAACCCAACTGCGTCCTATTACATCGGCACCAAATGTGCCACTGACGGAGCCTATATACAACGACCACGAGCCCTATGCTATTACAACCCACTTGTGTCCTATTACATCGGCACCAAATGTGCCAATGAAGGAGCCTATATACAACGACCAGGAGACTTCGAGCCGTATGCTATTACAACCCAACTGAGTCCTATTACGTTGACACCAAATGTGCCACTGATGGAGCCTATATACAACGACCGCGAGACTTCAAGCCGTATGCTATCGCAACCCAACTGCGTCCTATTACGTTGACACCAAATGTGCCACTGATGGAGCCTATATGCAACGACCAGGAGACTTCGAGCCGTATGCTATTGCAACCCAACTGCGTCCTATTACGTTGACACCAAATGTGCCACTGATGGAGCCTATATACAACGACCGCGAGACTTCGAGCCGTATGCTATCACAACCCAACTGCGTCCCATTAGGTTGACACCAAATGTGCCACTAATGGAGCCTATATACAACGACCACGAGACTTCTAGCCGTATGCTATTACAACCCAACTGCGTCCTATTACGTTGACACCAAATGTGCTACTGATGGAGCCTATATACAACCGATCTGGGTCCTATTACACTGGCAACAAACGTGCCGCTAGTCCAGTTCATTGGTCAAAACGCTGTAATCCCAAATGAGCGGAGAAACCGATATAAAAACTGTGCATTGTATTTAACAAAAGGCAGCGAGAAAAGGTTCAGCGTTGTTCACTATATTCGTGCCTTGGACGCGCATGTCCCATGCAAGGTATCTTTACACAAAGTCGTATTCATCGGCTAAAATATAATAGTAGTGCGAACATATAGTCTACTGTCCGGTAATTGAATGAGAGTTTATATCTGAACAAGTTTTTTTCCTTGCGTTTTCTTTACTGGGCTGGCATCGATGTCGACGCCACAATGAAGTGAAAATGGGAGTTTAAATTGCACCGAATAGCTTACTTTGGCACTCTATTCTGCACAATACCTCTGTTTGAGGGGAACTCCACGGCTCATTTTCGTCAAGCTATCGATGAAAGGTAAGGAAATAGACCACCAGTACCAAGTGCACGTGCAATATGGGGTACGGTTTGTTGACTTGTACTTGGATCGGCGGTAATCTCATCCTGACTGTCTGCGCAGGAAATCGTTATACTAAGCTGTCTCTTACCTTCGTAAGCGGGCAGGTTGATGGGGTAGAGGCAACTATGAAATCCGGTGAGGGTGAACGTCCAACAGCTAAATATCGAGGTAAACGGTTGCTTTCTTACCGGTAGTACAGCATTGCACTGCCATCATGGTCACAGATACCGTTTGTGAAGCATTGACACAAATTGTACAACGGGCTCCTGATTGCACACGCAAACACTTTCGATGGTAATTAACCGATTGTGCGTACAGCGAACTGCGTCAATCACAACAGGCTTGCTGCATGTGAAACACAAATCTGTGGGCGCCATAATTTTCGGCCAACGCGGTTGTTTCTTTGCACGTTGAAAGTCTGACGAATAACCAATTACTTCGTTAGTCCTTCTCAATAGCTCTTGATACAGTACCGAAAATCCGGATGGATTAACCTCTTCAGCACTTCTCAGACGATGTACAAGATGTGCAATTTTAGACGTAGATGGTTTCGTAACGGGGACTTTAAACGTCCGCAACGGCATGGACTCTGTGTATAGGTTGTAGTCCGCCAGCAAGCGGATGCAAATAGGTATTTGGCCTGCAAATGGATGCACATATCAGAAATGGCTTACTTGTCGGATACGCTTGCTGCTTGTATGCCGCCATTAAATGCACACACGGAAGCCACATGGTTTCATAAAATGGACAGGTACATGTTCCCAAGGAGCAATCGATGGTGAAGCGGTTTCCCTGGTGCGATATCTCAAACTGGAAGCGTCAGAAATCTTTATTCACATACCACTCCATCTCCAACGTCCGAGTAAACTGCTTGTAACATGGGTTGCGCTAAATGGCGCATCACTAAGTTGCATGCGTACGTAGTTAAGAGGCAAACTACGCGATGAACATATGCGCTGCCTTCTAGTAGCTGACGCCTGTCACAGAAAAACGCTGCATGCAACTGGGACTCTTTCAGGAGAAATTCCGAATGCGCCCAGACTTTGCGAACGGCTGCAACAAGGCCATCCGATGCATGGGAGACTTTCTTCAATCGCAAGTTGGCATTCTCAACCCGGTTGTTTGTTGCATTGCCAAAATGCACCAGTCCGGCCATACCTTATGCCGTCAGTTATTAAAACTGGTATAGTTTGAAGCTGCAAGCAACAAGTAAGCCCGCTATCAATTCTTACTTCAAACGGTTAGTGCCATGAGTAGCGTCTACACAAATGACATGCGAGAATTGGCGGAAAAGTTCTATTTGTTGATGCCGAGCGAATAATACGTGTGTGCACAAGCCTTCCTCAGAAATAATTCGCGCAACTCCGTCTTCCTCCATAGACTTGATAACCTGATGCAATTTTACTGCAGGAGATAAAAACTATCAAAATACACTTACACTCAACGCCAGGTCTCCGTTTACGACGAACATTGCGGACATCATCGCTGGTACTATGCTTTTCGAATCGAACCTCGACGAACTGCTTGATGTCGCTTGTTGGGGTGTTGTAGCGGAAAAGGACTACGGACTGAGAGAACGCATCGTCCGTCAGACGGCCACTGATGGGTTGTCGCTCAAAAAGAAGGCGATTAACTGGGTGATTGTGAGACAGATCGAACGTTGTGACTTTCAGCTTACGTCCCGTTCTAATGAGGTTAACACGAGCTTGGCAGTTAGTATCGCGTGAGCTGAAAGATGTAAAATAATAGAAGCGTAATCCTACTAAACACGTCTCACTCCTGTACTCTTTGACTTCCGCCGAGCGCAGCGGACACATCGATCAATCACCTTGTCGTACTTCACCCGTGACAGGTTACATTTTTTGCTGCTGTAGCGTACGAAATTGACGTAATGAAGAAGCATAAAGTCTGAAAACAAACTATTAAACTCGTCAAAACTGTCAAAATAACGCCCAAAGAAGATTCTCCGGAAATCAGACTCCATGGCGTACGATTTCGAAAATACTGTTTCTACCGCGTATCTGGTTTCCGACACATTTAAACAATTGCAATAACATTTGCAGAGATTTAAATAAAACTGCAAAGGCAGAAAGATAGCCGGGAATAGTGCCATAAAATGACAGGAAACTATTTAGTGCGCACTAGGTTTTGCGGAGTGACGGTGCTGCGACTACGTCGCAGCCTGTCGCACTGAATGTCGAGGGAGTGTTGCGGATTGTAGTAGGCGAGAACAGGTGCGTTAGTGATGAGTTCCTTGATTGCCTGGAAGGCCTCTTCTTGTTCTGCATCCCAAAGCCAGCTTTAGCCCTTATGAGTCAACTTTCTGATCTGTGTCATAGCATCAGCTAACTTGGGCAGGAACCGGCTCAGATGATTGATCATCCCATTTCGCCTGCCAACCGCTTTCACATCTGTGGGGGGCGGCATACCTCTTATAGCTCTTACTTGCTCAGGGTCTGGTTTTAGCCCTTCCACGCTTAACACACGCCCATGAAATATAACCTCTGTACTGCGTAGTTCAATCTTTTCGCCTTTCAGTTTGATGTTTCTTTCAACACAACGTTGTAAAAAACTACGAAGTTTCTGATCGTGCTCTTCACGAGTAGCGCCAAAAAGCAACACATTGGCCGCTACGCAGAATACTCCCTGTAGATTGTCCAACGCTTGCACCAGTCGCTTTTGGAAGATTTTGCTAGACGCTTTCAGTCCAAACTGTAAACGAAGCCAACGGAACGGCCCAAATGGTGTTCCTAAAATTGTCATGTAGCTTGACTCATCGTCTAGTGAGAGGTGCCAGAACGCAGAGGGGCGGTCGACTTTCGTGAACACTTTAGAATTGCATAACACCGGCAGCATGTCGTCTAGTGTCGGTAACGTAAAACGCTCTCTTTTGAGTGCGGCATTAAGCGGTTTCGGAACAATGCATATACGCAGCTCGTCTGACATTTTTGTAATAATCACCACCTGGCTGATCCAAGCAGTCGGTTCGTCAAAGTTAGATATCACTCCCAGACTACAGAGACGTTGCAACTCATTCAAGAACTTTTTGCGCAAAACAATTGGCACCTTCCTAGCTGGTAACGCCACCGGTCTTGCTAGCTTGTTTAACGATAAGTGAGCGGGTCCTTCGAACATCCCTACTCCGCCATCAAACACACTCGAGTACTTATCAAAAATATCTACCTCGACGTCACACGCATGAACAAAACGTTCGTGGTTAAAAGAACCAAAACCAAACCTGTGGATAGAATCGAGGCCCAGAATGGGCATAAGGTCTTCCGAAACAATCAGGAACTCCAGCGGGTGCTCTGTTCCTTCCTTTGGATTGACCGTCTCCAAAATGACGATGCCTTTCGGTTGCAACCTTGAGCCGTTCCACATTTTGAGACACTTTTGAATTTCTTCACATCGCACTCCCTTGCAGTATTTTTCAGGCAAGATGTTAACCGCAGCCCCGGAGTCTAGCTGAAAAAGTACCGGTTGTCCTCGAACCAAAAGTGCTGCAAACACGCACTTACTTTTCGCCCGGCGCTCCATGTTGTTTATCAACAATTCTTGTTCCCGTTCTCTGGCATCGTCGGCAACCGAACGCACTCTGTATGATCTACAGCAACGAGCAAAGTGACCTTTCTTGGAGCACTTCCTGCACGTCCGACCCCACGCTGGACACCTCTCCTTCTACTTTTGGTGCTTGCGGCTGCAAAACTGGCAATCAGTTACCTGTTCATCGGGTGATCCCGGGATACGTCCCACGGTTCGGGATCCTGCGAACAACTCCGTATTCTTTTCGGCGCGCAGATGTTCGACTTGATGATCTGTTCTGGCCTCACTGAGGCAGATATCGACACACTGTTCTAGCGACAAGTTCCTTTGTCGCAGAAACCGGCGTGTGAGTTCATGGTTCCTTATCCCAATAACGATGCAATCCCGTATTAGTGACTCCTTCATGCATTCATAGCAATTGCAAGTTCGTGCCATGAGCTTTAATGCTGTGATGTATCTCTCGAACTACTCCCTCGGTAAACGATCGCGTCCATAAAACAGACATCGTTGGTAGGTCTCGTTCACACGCGCTTCGCTGAACTCGCCAAATGTCGGCATCACTTCGGATAGATCCGCCTTCTGACCGCCAAACTTCAGTGTTTCAAGAACTCTTCTTGCATCGTCACCAATAGCGTGCCTAAACCTTGCGAGTTGGTAGTTCATCGGCTGGGCGTCCAGCTGAGTCAGTGTTGCGAAATCCACCCACTTGCTCTTCAAAATCCGCCAACCGTCTGGTATAGAACTCTCAGTCATCTGCAAAGGGGATGGAAACGGAATCGCCGGTTGGCCTCCAACTGCAAGCTGCATCTTGGGCATCGGTTTCTTCTTCTCCTCTGTCAACATGTTACGTGACACGGACACGATCAAAAAGTCACGATGGCGGCTGGCGGAAAACAGACGTTTATTCAGTATAGTGTAGCCTATTTAAAGGAAATAAACACTGGTAATCTTCGAGCCTTCTCAGTGGGTCTCCTGTTTTTCAGCCCACATCATTGGTTGCGTTCCCCTTTTATTCCATTGGGTTATGTTATTCCTCCTCGGTCGCTGTCTTCCTGTCTCGCGCAATGATCACGTCTTTCGTGCTTAGCATCTGATGGGTCGTATTTCTTTGGACCTCTCATATTTGGCTTTGCACTCTGAAACTTGCCGTTAATAGCGATTCTCGAGTTGCCAGTGCGCCCTCTGCGTTCTATTGTCCAATCGGGTTTGTCGATTTCTGGATACGTGTACCACTCGTGATTCGCTGTCCAGCCATCGTTGTGTCTCCCGGTGGGTTCACGAATTCTCTGTATCGAACTGATCCGCTGACTACGGTAATCTGCGCCTAGGTGGTAAGGTCCAGCATACTGGACTGGTTTCCTAAACCCCGTTACAGGGAACATCTATTAAGTACCGGCGTCCACCTTGTATTAGTAGTCAGTTAGCTCTATGACACAGGGTAACATGTTTGTGTCGTCTTGATTACAGCCGGAATTATGTAATAACTACCGGCCATAAGCTAACCTTAGTAGCGACCTAGCTCTATTGCACATGGAAGCATTGCTGTTTCATCTTCTATGGAGCCAGCAGCCTACAATACTTAACAGCGGCCAGCTATGTGAGTAGTCAGTTGACTCCATTGCATATGGTAGCATCGCTGTGACTTCTTAATTAGAACCGGGAACATCCGTTAATTACCGGCTGCCTGCTTGTGTAAACAGGCCATAAGCTCAGTTGCCTATGGTAGCATTGTCGTGACACATTCCAGGTAGCCCTGTCAACATCTCATACTCACTGGCGCCCAGTGTATGTGAGTAGTCCGGTAGCTCTATTGAGTATGCAACAACGGTTTATTACGAGATAAAGTTACATCGCTTCAGGAGTCCAGTGGGATAGAAATTATTCCGGAAAGTGTATTGCATGATAAATTGGGAAGCGTTGTGGTGGACTCACCATATACTTTAGTAGAATAGCGGAAATATTCGCGTATTAAACGTACAAATCCTTTACTTGGGCGTTTAGCAAGACACCGCTTGATTGCTTTTTGTACCCCCTGGCTGACAAGTTATAAAATGCTACCTGTGTGAGACAGTGCATCGTCAATTGGTTTTTTAAATATCGTAAGATTGGGAGCAGAGACGACATATTTATGGCGACCGTTCCGAGGCTGGCGCAAACGGAGGGAAAGGAAATCTCTACGGCAATCAGACCGTTTATACAGAATTGCCAGTTTCAGATGGTGACCTCTTAGGTTACTGTTGAGGTCCAATTCCAGCAGCGGACGGCAAAGGTGACTTAGGTTCATCAGCAGTTGTTTAACCATTCTGAGATCCTCGCAAAAGCCGACATCGGAGCCAGCAACCACCAACATTTAAGAACGGCCAGCTAATGACATTAGGCAGTGACCTCTATTGCATATGTCAGTATTGCTGTGACATCTTAAGTAGATTTGGGATCGTCTGATAATTACCGGCCACCAGCTTATGTTAGCAGCTATTTAGCTATATTACATATAACTAAATAAACAAATATATTCCCTTTGTAATAGTAAGTGCGGTGAGGACCATCTGTCACTTACGGGCCCCCAGATTATATGAGCAGTCAAGCAGCTCTATGGCATCTGTTAGCATCGCTGTGACATCTTAAGATGAGTTGGGGTCGTCTGATAATTACATTGGCAGTATAGGGTCGCCTGTACCGGGAGCCCAGAGAGCGATTCGAGATGACAGATCGAGTTGCAGGGAAACTTTTATTGGCACAGTAACAGATTCCTTGTTATCTAGCAATAAAAGAACCATACCGTGTACGCTCTAACTAGGGGAACGGAGCAAGCACAGCATGCAATGCAGTTGACAGTGGCAACCGCAACGAGCGCCAAGCAAACATGGCGATGAGCAATTCAAGCATTCGAACTCAGCAATCAGTTCAACAAACCACGCCGGTTGCCTAGGTGTACAACGAAATAATTTTAGTTATAATTTTACACAGGCAAACCGGGGAATTTCCGGACTGCTACAGCAGTCATTAATCTATATTGCATATAAACAAATTAATATATTCCCTTTGAAATATTAATTGGAGTGGGGACCATCTAATACTTACAGACCCCCAGATTATATGAGCAGCCAGTCAGCTCTATTGCGTGTGGTAGAATTGCTGTGACACCTGTGGAGACAGCAACCTCTGATACTTCAAAGTGGCTAGCTTATGTGAATAGTCAGTTAGCTCCATGGCACATTGAAGCATTACTGTTAGACCATAGGTGAAGAGGGCAACATATTTTAATTACCGCCAACCGGCTTATTTTAGTAGCCTGTTTTATGTAATGCGTATAATGAACCACATAGTCGCCTCGTCATCTCGTTGCAGTCCGACGACAACCCTTCCAAAAGCTTTTGCAGACATGTATACCTATTTACAGCCTACCGGTAAGTCATCTACCTAAATAATTTTAAAAACGCGTTCCCATATTAAAAAGTCCTCTGGTAAACTTTTTTATTTACGGCACAATGTATCACCAGGCATATCAAGAAATAGACATTATCTAAATTTCTGATTCTCCTTACATACACATGTATCTTTACATCGCCTGACGCTACCGCAATAGCACAGCATCTTGTACTGCATGAAAATTTTCTGTAAATGTCCTAACCATTGAGTCTGCCCTTACCGCTTGCTAACCTAGCGCGGATTACCGGACCGTGTGATTACTGTAACAAAAAATTGTGTTGTTTCGGGACGTTCCGTGGTACAAATGGTACATAGCAACGTGGTTACCTAGCGACGTTGCCAAGGAGGATGAATGTGCAATAGGTGGAAATAGCTGAGTGGTGTGTGGAGAAATGGATTGTGTGTTAATTATGATGCCATCGGAAGTGTTACCGGTAAGGGTACATATGTGTGATAGTTGTTATAATATTTCGGTGGCCATAGTGGTTTTTCTGCTATCGCTATGGCTGTGAATGATGGTGAGCTGTTCAGATCTTTGGTTATTAGGAAGCATGGAAGTGTTGAAGACATGGATGAGCTAATCGGACGTCTTCAGATTAAATCGTTGACATGTTTTTCCAGCGTGGAAGGCGCAAACACTTGCTGGATGGGGACGCCAACGGCTACATGCTGTACGGTTGCGTACATTTTTGACGTTCAGAATTGCGTGGCAAACAGTAAGTTAATATTAATGTAACACGGCTGCTAACGCATGTAAATGCGAATGAATCTGCAAACCGGTGATCACTGCGATATATTTCTGCCAGAGACAACACAGTGCTACGCGGTAACTATTCGTTTTGGCGTGCCATACTGATGGAGATTTTTAGTTGCAATAACGTGGAAAACAGTGGTTGAATAAAGACTTGAAACGAAATTTGACTGTTGTCAAATTTACTGTGATCCAAGATATGTTGGATCGATTAAAGCGGTTCTGGTCAAAGCGTCTTCTGCGCCTACTGGTAATTTTTCCAGTTTTTCCCAGTTTTAACCCCGTTTTTGCCTTTTTTGATGTCGTTTAACTATTGCATACGTGTTATCATCACTCTGTGTTCCACTATGTCAGCCTCGCAATGCACCGAGGCTGTTGTTCCTGATGGCTCGGATTCTGAGGTTATCGCACTTTGTGGCGGCCCAAGCTGCAATATACCAGTAACTGACGAATCTGGCGGCATGCAATGCAATGTCTGCAACCGATGGTACCATCAGTTTTGTACGGAGCTGAATACCGAGCAGTACGCAGCGCTGGCCTCTAGCGGAAAGTTGCTTTTCAGTTGTGCCAATTGCTGCAGCCGCCGGCAAGGCCGCACAGTATTTCGTAGGAGAGACGAATCTCTTGATACCCGGCTGCGAAATGTAGAGCGTTCGTTCTGTTATCAAGAAGAAAAAGCAGACAACATCCGCTATAAAGCCTTCCGGTGAAGTCGATGGCCCTAACAAAAGTAAGACATCGACAATGGAGCTAAAAACATACGCTGCTGTTGCTACATCATCGGAGGGGCTAAAGACAGTTCTATCACCAGTGGTGAAGGCACCTGCTCCGAGAACTGAGAACTGGTGCGAAGCACCGAGTAGAGGTTGCTCTGCGTAGCTGCATCATTCGTCGTTTTTGGACATGAACTCTTTATTTATCGTTTCGCTCTCTGTACTTTGCCTCTGCAAATTGCAGGTCTAGTAGCATCTTGAATTGAGACACTGTGTTGGCTTCTACTATATGCTGAGGCAGGTCGTTCCAGACATTCACCACTCTGCGTTCAATGCAGAGTTGATGGGCGACCCGCTTCAAATCCGGACGATAAGTTTATACCGGTGTCCTCGCGTGCAGCTTGGTGTGCGCAGATGAAGTAGTTGTCTCAACATGGGGTAATCCCCAGGTGTAATATCCGGTGCGTCATGATGAGGTCTACTCTCAGCCGACGATAGGATAGGGTGTATAACCCTAGTTCCTTACATCGGTCTTCGTATGGCATACCTCGTAAGTTGGGAATCAGCCTGGTGGCTACATGCTGCACCCGCTCAAGCTTTTCTACTTCGCCCCGGGTGATGGGACAGTATGCGGGAGTGCCATACTCCAGCATTGGTCGTATTATCGAGACGAAGAGGCGAGTAGCAATCTCTTCGGACCAAGTGCTAAAGCTGCGCCTGAGAGCCCATAGCATCCGAAGGCTGCTTTGGTACAGCCTATTCGTGTTGTCAACGGACTTTAGGTCACAGCGTGAGAGTACACCGAGGTGGCGCACGAAAGGAGCGGGATGCAACGGTTGACCAGCCACTGTGTACGTTCGGCGGTGATCATACTTACCCAAACTCATGAATTGCGACTTGGCAGGGTTGATCGGAAGGTTAACCTCTGCAGACCATGTCGAGAGGCGGTCGAGATCCTGCTGATGTAAATCGCAATCATTGAGTGTGCGGATTACTCTGCACACTTTCAAGTCATCTGCGGACAAAGCACTATGTGATCGTAGTAGCTGAGGCACATCGTTTATATGGATTAGATACAATATCGGTCCCGGTACAGTGCCTTGGGGCACGCCGCTGCTCGATGGATACCAGTCAGTTAGATGGTTGTCCACCTGGACTCTCCACTTCTGATCAATAACGAAATTGCTGATGCATTTGTGCAGCGAACCACCAACACCGTACATCCTCAGTCTGTCAAGGAGCACTGCATGGTTAACCTTGTCATAAGCCTTTCTGAAGTCAATGTAAATGACGTCAACGGATTGGCCTTTGTTCAGCGCTTGTAACCATTTCGTGCCTCGTCAACGGTACGTTGGTGACGCACGGACGACCTTTCAGGAAACCATGCTACGCGGAGGTTAACAGGTTTTTCGACTGGAGAAGCTGCAGAACGCTCTTCTTCACGATCTTCTCGAGCGTCTTTGCCAAAACTGCCGTAAGGCAGATCGGCCGGTAGTTATCCACTTCGCTAGGGTTACCACCTTTCGGGATAGGCTTTACCACTGAGCATTTCCAGTCGTCCGGTATTAGACCAGTGGATAGTGACCTGTTAAACAGTTCAGTTACAGAAGGTGCAGTTATGGTCGATAATGACTTGAGGATTAGTGGGTGTATACCATCTGGCCCAGCAGGTTTCGTCCCGTCAAGATTTGCTAGAATCTTGCGTACATCCTCAATATTGCAGTCCAGGCTGTTAAGTTCGGCTGGAGCGGTGCTCGTCGAACTCATTACAGACACCTGGTCACTTGCAAATACGGAGGCGAAGTGCACCGCCAATGCAAACGCACGATCTGTACTCCGGGTTAGGGGCTGTCCATCTGAGCCTTCTGACACTGGGACATTGGCTGCAGGCCTCAGGTGCCGTTTCACGTATGCGAAGATTCTCTTGGGAGCAGTTTTTGCAGCGGTTACAAGGTGCTTTCCGAAGCTTCTGCGCTTTATTTCGCCTTGTTGCAGAGATTTCGCTGTACCTTGCACGCCTTGTAGTCCTCATCAGAGCCAGGTAACACGAATTTGTTCCATAGTCTGCGTCGTCGTCGGGCCAGTTTGCTGTACTCCTTGTCGAACAAATGTGGTTTGACTGGCCCAACTTTCCGAAATTTGAGGAGCACAATTCCGGCGCACAACGATTTCACTCCCTCTTTAATGATAGCCCAACAGGTTTCAATAGATGAATCCTGCGGTAAAGACCAGTCTATCTGGCTTGCTGCTCGAATGAGGCCATTAAAGTCCGCCTTCTAATAGTTGAAGGCTGACTCTAGTGGTAGTTCTAAACTGCCTATGATCACTGAGTGGTCACTCGCTCCGAGAGGCTCTAAGAATTTAATGTTATGTATACGTTGCTCACAGCTTGTCAACAGCAGGTCTAAACATGATGAAGTCGCGCGCGCAGTAATGCGTGTCGGTTGGTTGATGTGCTGTGTGGCCCCAGTTTCAAATATCAACTCCGTAAACTTCCTCTGGACTTCACAGTGGCCGGGGATAAGTTAAGCTTCAGGCCACTGCAATCAGGGCAAGTTGAAATCACCCATGAGTAGGAACATCGGACGACTCATGTGGTTGCGAATACGCGGCAACCAGTCCAAACATCCGCTCAGTGGACTGCGAAATATACTACGCCCACAAGCAACTCGCCGAATCAAAGACCCGTGGGGTTAATACACCCCGTCGTGGCGATTCTTTCACGGATAGCAGCGTTATATTCCGTAACGCGGCTGAATGTACTGCTGTCCTTCCTGTTGATCGCCTGTTGCACGACCTACCATGGTTTAAAATGTGCGTAACCAAGCTTCTTCCGCCTGCTTTTCCAGGCATTACTGTCAGGAAGCTGATTAGACTGGGGAAGGTCCCAGTTAACGTACCAAACCCCCGACGGCGGATACTTCATGTGATACTGTCTACCCCGGATGAACGCAATGCTCTCCTGCGGTTTGCGTTTAAACAGAAAGGTACAAATGTTAGCGTTCAGCCGGACCTTCCGCTTGCCGATAGGCTGAAGCTAAGGGGGGCCACCAAGGACCTCAAAAGCAACGGAGCGGCCGGTGAACAAGGTCTCTGGTTAGTGTGTTTTCGGGTGGTCATCCGGCGGTCCCTTTCCGCCTTACCAATGCCCATTCTGGTAGCGCACGATGCAGGTCTGGATCTAACGATAACCTTCAGATAGTGACAAGTAATGTGCGCAGCCTAAGGAATAAGATGTGCGAGTTAGGTCTCATCTGGATATACTGGCATTCCATGAAACGCGGCTTTCTCAGGACATCACGGATGTTGAAGTACATGTATCTGGCTACGCACCTAAGGCATGCTTGGATCCGTTTTGAAAAAGGGTTGGCGGACGAAGCTTCAGAGAATCCGAAAAGATTCTTCACTGATGTAAAAAGGCGCTGCTCTTCGAACATGTCAATCCCAGTATTGATGCGTGATGACGGTAGTCATGCGCATACGGACTATGACAATGCCTGCGTACTCAGTGGGCAATATGCGGCAGCGTTTGTAAGGGAAACCTCTTTGACAGGCGTAGAGATGGTTTGCAGTACCCCACAGGGTTCATAACTAAATGAGTGTATTATAGCGGAGACTGCAGTTCGTAGGCTGTTACAAGGGCTGAACCCTTCTAAGGCCTCTGGGCCTGATTCAATTCACCCATAGACTGTTGCATGAGTTGGCTGCGGAACTAAGTGGACCGCTCGCTATTGTGTTTCAGAAATCGCTGGGCAGTTCCGCGTGGCCTTCCGAAAGGAGGGAAGCTGTCATCTGTACCCAGAGCGTGTACTTAGTTCGGCAATGCATTCAATGCACTACCAAAGGCTTAGAGGAGACGTAATCCTAACCTACCGTATCTTGACTGCGAAGGTTGGTCCAGATTTATCCTGCCTATTCAGTCCCCCTGAATTGTATGCTCTACGCGTTCATTCCTTGAAGGTGGACAAACCGCGGTCCGATGGGATTAGGGCAAAAATGCGGCTGTCACGCCGAGTCATCGAGCGCTGGAACATGCTTCCGGAAAGTGTGATCAGGGAATCTACAGTTAATTGGTTTGAGCGGCAACTTGCCGCTCCTGAGTGGCAACACGAAACCTTCCCATTTTCCTGAGTATCTCGCATCTTCGTACTTCGATTTTCTTTTCTCTACTTTTCCTCACGTATTGCAATTATTTTCTTATTTAAGTGCACTTCCATACTCTGTACCTTCGGTTTCTCTTCCTATCCTTTGCTTACTTCACGTGACTGCCACAGCAGGGACTGCTAGTGCACGGAACGTGGGCATCAACTGGTTGGCCAGGGTGCGATACGGGTGTTTCCCTTTTAGATGCATCAATAACTGAGCACTTCCTCAATTCCTGGGTCAAGGATCCACTCAATATGGAACACTCACTGGGCTCTGCTATCGTTCCAGTCCCCATGTGCATCTGAAATGTGCTGTCATCTGTACTGTAATCACTATTGCAGTTGGTTGCGTAGGGCGAGCTGGGTTGTCGGAGACACATGAGTTCGTGTCCGGTGTCAGCAAGAGGGCTGTACAACTAGGTAGCCGGACCGAGATCTGCGCTTGGTGAGCACTGTTGCTGGTGGTCCAGGACTTGATCAGCTTTCAGAATGGAATGGCTGTTTGTTCTTTGCCTAGCGAGGATTACCGAATGCTTGGCCAGACAGCGACTCGTTACGCCACCATGATGGTACCGCAGCCCAGCACCGGCAGTCAGTTGGTTTGCTGTTAACAAACGCTTTTTCAACTCCTGCGCATCCGTGCCGCCCGCATGACTGATCCGCCACTAGTGGTCAGCAACTACGTCACGGTTACCGCCGCTACGTACTTCCTTTCACCTACGGTAATTGTATTGTGTGCCCTAATGCCGCTTTCGCTACGGCAAGGTATCCGTCATTCCTAAGTGGGTGATGCCCAAGTACTGCTCTGCCACCACATCATATATTCCGCACCCATCTACTCCGTAGCATATCCCGTAACGGTATGGGATATTAATAGATGCCTTTTACAACGCCTCTCTGTGATGATTACTGGAATGATGCGTCACTACTACTTTCCGTGAATGTAACGTGCTGCCGCGTATATACTCCGTTACACCTCTGGTAAGTGCATTGCTTGTTCACCTTTTGTCTTTCAGAACCGCTGTCCATCCCTGGAGCTTACTTCAGTAATCAGCCACTGCTGGTATGCTTCCAATTTACATGTGCCACTGCCGAAATACTTCTTCGGACGTCAGGTTGGTTTAATAATCTGTAACACGTTGTTTCATAACCGGCGCATATCCTCATGGCATGCACCACTACTCTGACTGTCTCTTCGTCTCCGGAGTAATGCACAAATACATGGGTATGTTCACCACGGTGTATTTCACCACATGTTTCCATGTCACATTTCTTTTTAACAACATTACATCATTATACTGCCTCACGTGCGCTTTTATCGAATGTCCGGTTCATATTCATTTCGTATTGTCGACCTGGCCTCTGATGAGCCTTCGGAAACCATTTCTCAGTGTTCACCCTTGGTGGGTTCAGAGCTAGATACACGCTCACTCACCTAGCGGTGAATATTTCTGAATGGTCCAAACGTCCGTCACGTTCCTAACAGCTGTTTCGCCTATGTAACGAACCATTAACGTCCACCGCGGCTTCTCACCTTTAACGTTAAGCTGTATGGTTGTTTCCGTCGCGAATAGCCTTATTATTTCCGTCTTCTGATGGCTTTTTCACACGACGGTATGTCAACCGCTGTGAGGAATGCGAATGAAGTTCCCACTGGGTTCAGGAAGACGCAGCGTGGGTTACAACTTCTTGCGCATATTTCTTTGGTTTCCGTAATTCACTTCGCACGGGTTTCTTCCTTCGCATAAACGCAACCAGTAGGCCAAGTTCTTCTTCGCAGCGCGGTTCTATGCGGTTTTAGCGGAATTCCCCGGAGGATCCAGTGCTTATTAAGTGCATATGCAGCGTCAGGGAGTCGTGTTGTCAGCTTTCCTTCGCAAAGTTTCTTACTTCCTTCATAATTAAGCTACGAAATGGCAATAAATGTCAACCCTTGTCTGTTAGTGATAAACCTATTGCTGATCCGTCTCCTATGGGATCTATATCATTCCGGTGTACTGATAAAGCCTGCGATGCAGGTGCCATGGTAGGGAGCAATTTCCATTCCCGGATAACGTGTCTCCATGCCGCCAATAACGGACACACGCGTTAGTTAATTTTAGGAGGGCGCTGAGCAACACTGAGGCGGATGCATTCTTTCCGTTATATAAAGCAGCGGCTTAGCCACATATGCAGTGTCGCGGTCAGGCCTCGTCACCATACCTCCGCAGTGACATCATGTGTATAGAACAGATTCCGAAACTTGCCACCACGATGATGGAACGCCAACGATGGAAGTTGTACGAATATCGTCTAAGGATGAGAACATCAGGAACCGTAAATGCAAAACTGCAATCGGTTTCCATAACCTTCCTAGCTATGGCAGCGGCGCCAAATCACTGTCACATGTAGGGTTACGGAGCACAAGTCGTTAGTAAATGCTACGCGAACCAATAAGGCGGATTTCATACCCATTATATACCTCACACGGGTCTCCTGGTATCCGTGTTGTCACCTTCCTCTTATAAACCATTTCATTGTATCCATATGCCTGTATTCCCGATCTAGCACACCATCTCATCAAATTCATCACGTGCGCACCGTTGCTAGTCATCGACATCAATCTGCCATTACACTTAATGCGTCTTTGCATTTCAGGTACCTGTTGAGGCGATTCCACAGTCATGGTCCCCCACGTGTTTCACGGATCCACAAACCATTTCTCAGTGCTCTCGATTCGTGGGTAACGAGCCATGAAGCAGCTCACCCATGAGGTCGGGAATATTTGTGAATGGTTTAAACATCCGATGTCTGCAGTGTCGCCGATACCCTTCGTGCCACAGTGCATACATCGAAGTCAACGAAACTCCTTGCAATACCACAGGTTAGTAACCTTTCGTGAACATGCCATTTCCACCTGTGGCGTGCTTAGATTACCTCACCAACCTTTACCGTTTATCACCGCCACACTATGAGGCGCATAAGTTTATTTCCACCAACTAATTTACGCGTACTCATCTCTCTGCATAGTATATGCCATGCCGTTCATGAATGATGCCTCTGGTCGGCACCAGCAATTATAATCACAAGGACGGGGTAATGCAGTCAAATGGACTGCTGACTTTTTAACCGATGGGTAGATTGCTTGTTTTTTGGAAGCAATCATGATGCATGGTAATAGAGATCATAGTACACGTCGTTGTTCAGTACTATGTTAAGAGGCGCCCGGTGTTCTCCCAGTTGCCTTGACGCACCCTTAAGTTCCATAACTGACAACCAGCGCGATAGCCCACGGTTGACGTCGACTGATGCATTGCATACATCTCCTACCTGTGCTTGCAAATCATAGCATTACGGCGTCGCCATGAATCACCGTGGTGATTCTTGCCCAATTGCACACCACAATGCCTGAGCCTCTCCCCACACGTACAGCAGTAGCTATGTGATTATACAGTGGCACATCGTCACAGGTACCGTTGGTGGTAATTCTTTGCATATGTACAGGTATACGTAAATGCATGTAAGAAATAAAGATCTGTACATATAGATATTTAAGCTTATATATATATACGTATGTATATACATCTACATTTGCATCAATATGCGTATACACATACATAACATTATCTATCTAATCAGATATATTTACCCTCATCTACATAAGTAACATACCTGTAAACGAGTGCCTCGCCTCCTCGAGAACAGAAGCTTCATTTGCTTATTATCAGGCGGTACACACACATGTATATATATATATATATATATATATAGGTATATAGGTATAGGTATATATATAGGTATATATATATAGCTATATAGGTATATAGGTATATAGGTATAGGTATATAGGTATATATATATATAGAGGTATACATATATATAGGTATATATATAGGTATACCGGTATATATATAGAATTACAATTATAAATATATATATATACATCCATACACAGATACGTTGAACATTAACGCAGCTGCTTGCAAATTTATTTACGTAAATAGGCATATGTGTGTAAATACCCACATTTGCATTTCAGAATCACGCGTACAATCACCCCAGTTTATACGCGGTTAACATATTTATCTCGCAATATGAACATGTTCCACATGACCCTTACTTGCGTAACACTTAGCAACATACTCAAACTAACAACAAACCGTTCGCACAGTTACGTATTCCCTTTCACCGATAACAATAATTAATCCCTATCACCTCATGATCATTTACCAGTACCCGTTTACAGACTAGGCATTACGGTAACATAATATAGCCGTTACCCTACATTCCGTATTAACTTTGGTTATTTCATTCCGTATTTCCTCAACTATGCACATAGAGATGCCCTCGTCATCCCCGTTACTCCTTTCGCACTTCTTACCATTTACCAATTCACATTGACTTACAGGTTGCCTTCAAGACATCCAAAGTAAGTTTCAAACCTATTAATTACGTATTTCCCATCATTAGGAATAAACTTCGTACATGTCTTGCTTTAGAATCTCGCATTTCATATCTTCCGTGAGCATTGTTAGTGCGACTAAAATTCCGTGCAGCTTTCTCAACCTTATATCTACACCATTGTTAAAAGTGATTCCTGTTTACAGTACACGGTTAGTTGAGGTTTCAATAAATGCAACATTTTAATGCGTTACATTATCAGAAATACCGGCATATCTGTTGACCGCATTTTCTGCACATTCCCATCTGTTGATTTTCCGCCACCATCTCGGCCTTCCTTAGTTCAGTAACTTTACCTCAGTAAAATGTTTACACATCATATCCTATGTAGTACTACTAAACGATTTATATTAATTTATGCTACCTATCCATAGCATTATGAGGGCAATTCATTCACGCCGCAAAATGGGTGTACCAATTGGCACCACAGAAATTCAAATTTAACCGCGTTAGTGCAAACAGAGGTTCCCGCGGATTACAGAATACACATTTCTTATTTACGCCCCTTATTTGCCCTTACATAACCACTCATTAAAACAAAAGCTTATGCCATTCCAAAAACACCAACTAGTATTGATTAAGCAGTCTTTTTCATACTTTGTTCACATTATGCCCTAACTGTTGTTTACCTTTGCATCTTTTGACAATGATGCAAGCAAGTTCTGTGGCCAGCAACTTAAGTTTGTTCGTCATACCGATTCAACCTTCCCCCTTTTCTACTTGGTAAAGTTTGACGTGCTATAGTGTGTTGCTAATTACGGTTGCCCCTGCAATACTGCGCCACAAATGAATGTGTAGGGTGCTGTTGAAATCGTTGTCCACACTGGTTTCTTTTTACAAATAGTGTAGGTGCAACGTTTACCGCATTGTCAGGAGTAACGAAGAATATAATAGTGATGAACAGCGGGAGCACCATAACCAACTTAGAAAAAAAAATGTATAGAAACAGAAAACAAACAACAATTACCGAAAGGTTGATGAATGAACTACGGTAGGTAGACAAAATGAACAGCAAAACTGATATATGCAAGTAGCATCAGTCTGCGCCGCTGCACGAAAATAGCCAAAGGACTTTTGCCCGCTTTCTCTGCGTTGAACTTTTTACAAAAAACGCTTTCCAGCTGGATAACATGGATTCCTCCAAAAGCTACGGAATCGTAGTTAGCTTAAACGGTCTGGATACATATACTATTTAACCATTTAGCATTAGCTTCCATACCAGCGGATAGAGGTTTAGCAAGGGCACTTAGCTTATGTTTATAAGCCTGTCCTTTTTCTGCTACAATTGCTCAAACAATAGAAATGAAACGTATCATATTGCACTCGATTTTTTCAAGGAGGAAAACTGATAAGTAAAAATATTCACCTAGTCTTTGAGGCGCTGACAAGTATTTATTTGTGGTAATTGAAGGGGCAGTTAAATGAGAGGTTACGTTAAGCTCTTCTATGTTAGTGGATAAGCAGAACCATCATCTAGCAGTTTCGTATGTTCTTTTTGTCCGCAAGACCTAGTTGCCTTTACAGTATAAATTTAGATGTAACTATACTGAGCAATGATCGGAAGTACAAACCCAATACGCTTTCTCGTTAAAGCCAGGTTGTTTATTAGTAAAAATTAAAGCTAGATGCGCGTCGTCTCTAGTGGGGACCTTAACCCCACCGGCTATGTTCCGGTTTTCTACGGAAACTGCATCAGATTTATAGCTGTCACCGGCGAGAACACAGATGGTATATTTGAACCTTAATTGCACTTTCAAAACAGGGTCGTTTGCAAACGTTGGCACCTTAAACGACGCTGCCTTATACAACCTACCAGTTGGGAGAATAGTCAAACGTCTACTGCTTGAAGCTGAAGACGTCTAACTATGCTAATTAGCAGCTGTTACTCCATAAACCAGCTCGTTAACAAGAACTTGACATGGCACGTCTCAAACTCCAGATTAAAGCTGATAGGTTAACCTACTTAATGCCAGTCACATACCTGAATATTTCACTGAGCCGCTTTATCATGTCCTTCCATTGAATCAAATATTCGCCAGTCAAGAGACGAAATAAATAAAATAAATACTTTGCCGATGACGCGAGGTACGCCTACACAGGCATGATCATGGTAACAGAACAAAAAGTGAGGTGGACGTGTACAAAATATATATTCGTTATAACAGGGATTATAGCTGAAGGCATAGGTGTACTTAGGTGTACATGCGCATATTGGTTGTTGTTGTACGTCGTCGTCGTGTTCGGCCTGTACACGTACCAGCTTGTTAAATTTCTAGTGCATCAGGAATTGGCGGTTGACTGGTATCGTGGTTATGGTGCACTGGATTTGCATGTTGACAAGGTGCCTGCCCTTACACTACGCACCAACCTGTTAACACTGGCTCCTGAAGACAATTAGTCGTCGCTGTACGGGACGCCGTGCAGGTTCCCGTGGTCATGCTAAGCTCAATAAACTGTTCCATGCATCCTGTGTAGAACGTGCCACGGCCCAGCCGCCGCCTTGTTTATGTTTATGTTTACAATTATGTTTACAATTAGACATTACGCCTACGTTCTACTTGTTGAAAGAATGTGTGCCGACTTCGCTGATGAAACGTTGGTCCCATCTGCATGCTAGCCGGGCTTTTCTTCTGCTTCACATTAGAAACCTAATGGGTAGCTGGAGCTGTGGGTGTTGAAGCGCATGGTACCCACGGTCCTTGTGTAGGAGCAGACGTCCTGTGGCTGTCCACGTGGAGGCTACAGTGACAAGCACTTCCGGGAAGCAATGCTCGCAACCAGGCGTGTTGCTGTGTTGCATTGGTTTGTATACTTGGGGTTGCATTTTAAAGGTTTTATTGCTTCGCCAAGGTGTGCCGAAAGGATTGCCCTAAGTGTATTGAATACACTTGTCCGGAAAAGGGATGTGCAGTGACGTTATGTTGTGGCAAGTCACAACCACCACCTCCCTGTGTTACTAAAAAGACATTTGTAACTTTTGTTAGGAGAATGCTTGCCAGGTGAAAACTCACCATCACCCGGAGCATTGCCTCCCAATTGTTTATTAGAACAGTTCATAATCGAACAACGCAGCTGGCACTACGTGGTTTTTCGGATATTCTGCTACTGTGACCATCCTTCGTACTATACGATTTAATTTTGACGTTCATCAACGCGTGCCTAATACTACACTGAACTAGTTGTTCTCCGGTGATTTTCCCAATCCTATTGTGCAAGCATTTTAAGCTGCTTGGCAAGCCATTGTCGGGCTTGTATCTGGTGTGGTGTCCCAAACTGATCTTTCACTTATCCAGGCCTGTCGACGCGCGCCTATTCATGCCCAAGGCTTGCTTTAAACCTACTAACTGACATTAGCTCCTCTCTTTATACTGCGCTTTCTAGTTGCATGACTACCTTGTCCATCAGGAAAGCTGCAGATCTACATGCGCTGGCAAAGTAAGGTATTGTTTGTCGCTCAATTTTATATTTAGCTTGTTTTATATTTCACTAAAACGCCATTCTCCAAGAAATGCTCAGCAAATTCATTCAGCGTACTTCTCAGTTTCATTGTTATTATTTTGCTATTGTTCTGTCACTTTTGAAGTGCTCTTTTGTTACATTGCTCAGCATGTGCGTCAATGCTTATAAGTTTCTGGTCAGATGGGCATTAAAGCGCATACGCTACCTGAATTTATAATAGTTGGAAAATAGCTTAGATACCTTGTTTCGTAATACACGCGGTGATACCCTACTGACAGCATTGTGTACTCCAAGTGGCATGGCTCGTCTTTACCTAGGTCATTGTTAATGGAGATAAGGCTAACTTTGCGATGCTAATTTTGCAAGCACTTGGAGCTAAGACGCCATCAACCATTGGAAATAAAGATTTTGTCATCAAAAGCAGCAGGCAGCTGCCTTCCCTACTGACACTATACCTGAATTCGTAATATTTTGCAGAAAATTGTTTGTGAGATGATTAATTTTTCTGTGGCCTTAGCTTACGTCGCAAGGCAGGGGATTTAAACCTGTGCACCGTTTACTGCATAGCGCTTGAGTCCTACCTGCCAGCCAGGACGACGCTTATTGTATTTCCTTAAACCTTTTTACTAGTTTTGTAGGTATTCCTGACCTTGTGACCGTAAGCAACTAGGTTGTTGAAACAATCGAACACATGTGAACCGTAATTGTAGGTTGTATTAATGCCGTTCGTTTGCAAGTTAGAAAAATGTTATCGTGATAAACTAATTAACTAACTACTTATATGCAGGTTGCACTTACTCGTCAAAGTTTTTTCTTCCTATCGCTATCGTTACTATGTTTTACTCTTCGTCACATGTTTTATAAGTAATTAACTCAGCCCTGCAACGATATACTTTCTGTAGCGCCTTTCGCGACATTTTCCGAACGCTATCAGTAAATAGGCGCATTCGCGACAAATCATGACTCAGTTGCTGTTCCTTTACTCGCACGCATCATCAAACATTAAGTTTAGGTTTACCTGCATATTAATGCTAAATATCCAGCTCAGCCGCTGACACAAATATTGTATAAATTTAGTTTCTTTATGTTCCTCAACTAGGAACACATGTTATTTTAAGGTGGTGATTAAATACTCAAGTCGGAATATGGTACATCAGGCAAACACTGACGCCATTTAACGTTTAAAACCTATTACTTTTATGCTAATTATCCATCATCAAAATATGTTTTAATTTAGCCCGGTTCATACACATTTTCAACTTATAACTAAAAATTACGCTATTGCATGCAAATGCCAACAGCCGGTACCAAGCAACTGCTGCAGCATTTACCCTTCAACAATCAGACCGATACAGTGTTCCCTATATTGTCCGAAACACATAATACAAGGTGTAGAGTGTCCCATTTGCTTCGTTGCAAGCCAACCTATATGATGCAGTCTAGCATAGAAAGCCATTGTTGTTTCCACCTATACTTGTTTTCCTTTTGCATCTACGTTATCCATAAAACAGCCATCTCCCGTGCGCTCTCACGTCATCCTTGCAGTCAATGTAGACTCTGTCAGTTATCCACAGTTTTGCCAACACTTTCCAACTCGCAACAATGTGTAATTCAGGCGCACTTTTCATCCAGCTTTGACTCTAACTTGGTGTTTGAAAAGAAACTGTCCAACTGATTACGAAAAGCTGTATTTGAATCTCGGTCTCCTCTATATATATACACGGAACCCTCAGAAGCTGGACAAAACGCGTACTATACACGGAGAATAAATAAGGTTATCCGGCTCGGCATTTAGGAGAAAAAGTAATAACGATCGCATCTGACATGTGCTGTGTTTATGGTCATAACATTTCCAATCCCTTACTTTTTATATATCGAGTTAATTTCAATTAATTCCTCTTCGCTCCTTTTTAAGTTCCCGATTATTAAATTCTTTTAATAAATTGATTCATTTTAGCTTTATTTAATTTGGGAATTAATTTTACTTATCCATATATTCCTTGCAATATCTTTCGCCTAAAATCTGTGTTGTCTCCTAGAAGGCTTACCGTGCAACAGCTTCCGCCATGCAGTGGGTTTAAACCCCACATAGTCGCGACGATAACTCGAATCATTAAATTAGCAGGACCACCACAGGGAGTATGAGTATACTTAACTTAAACTAATGGTAATATAATGTGTGAAACCCAACGTCCTCAGTGAGCGGGATAACGTAGGGTTCCAATGGTAGCAGCAACGGTCGAGTTTGAAGGCCCTGCCTTATTAGTGATGCTTCCCAGATATGAAGGGCTTTCTTTTTCTATAGCTTTTGTGTCCATCGCTACTTAACCTTTCGGCTTAGTGCCAATTGTAAGTTACCATTCTGGATACATCGCAGCCCTTTTCTTTCTTTTTATCTCAAAGAAGTATTACCAAATCTAGGTAGGTTGCTGATGAGACTGCCGAGCTATGATAATGTTCTTGCGTCTACTGACAACGGTTTATGCAGAAGACTTGTTTCAAAAATACTCGCCAACGCAGTTCACCCTAGATGCCTGAATGCGCATCAACGTACTCAACCATGGTAAGGTATAAATGTGTATTTGCTATTACAAAAGCACGATACTCATCCGTTTTACCATATTTGGTGCGATTAAACCGAACTTTTCCGAAGCTTATAGGCAGGCTAACATTCTTATCAACAAACAACCTGTTTTTGATTGTAGACCTAATTGTGGCTTCCTTTTTTAAGCTGCATTTTGTCTAAAATGCTGTAACTACGTGTGTAAGGGCTGAACCATGACCATTATAGTGCATAAACCTATTTTCAGAAATGAGCTGGAATTGCTTTACCACTGCAACGTCCAATACGGACAGTTGCTTTCCCGCAAGGATCCTTGCGCGAGGGACCAAACCTTTGTACAAGGAACAAAGTGACCGAAGTATGCAAGCCGGCTTTGAATAGTTTGTTGCTAGTTACCGATACCGTTAGAGCAGCATCTTGAAATCACAAGGTAATAGAAAATGGTTGTACCCAGTGTAACTTGCGCTGCTCGGAGTCAGTAACAAACTGGATTCCTTTTATGTAGCAGCTGCTAGTGAGCGCCAAACGACAGCTGCGGGACACGCGTTGTGGCGTTTTAATTGGAGGCCGCACCAAGATGAGTCCGTGAAATGCAGTGCCGGTTTAATACTACCCCACATTGTGGTTAGATGCGGTAGCACAGAAGAATTTCACTTCCCCTGCGGTGACAGTAGTTGTGGTAGAGCGATCATCCCGCTATCTCGACGGTTGCTTCCGCAGCTTCTTGGCACAATAGGTTTCGTTAATTAAAATGGGGTCACAAACCTTTGCAAGCCAACGTAGTCCAAGTTTGGTAAGTCTACCAAGGATTCCTTAGTAGTTGGTGTGAAAACATGAAAGCTTATTAGGTTTCAGCAGCTGGCCGATGCTAGTGCAAGTCGGACCTTAAGTTTCATCAAACGGTTTTATGCCAAAGTCAAACCGTATGTTCGGAGACGACTAGGGATCGGAGCAGCACTATTTTCATGGAATTCTTAGGCAAACCCAAACGCAAGCTTCTACATACAACGTACTTGATCTGGTAACCCACTCCACTAACAACCGAAAGGGCTGCCCAGACATCCTACCGGTGAATGGTTTTACTATAAGTCTACTACGCTTGGTATTTCAGCAAACTTTCCGCTTGCTATCTTTAACAGAAACACCAAAATCAGCCTTCAACAAAACACTTGTTAACCTCTCAGTAGTCGTGCTGCCATTTGTTTTAAAATAGCCAAAGTTCAATACTCTCAAGGCACATCTAGTTTAGTTTCGTGTTATGTGTAATCGCTAAGCCACAACGCACGCACCTTATTCAAAAGAAGTATTCCATGACTATAACACCATTGCTTTTAGCATAAGTTGCTGCAGTTTCAGAAACACCGTGGACAAAAGTGGATTAGGCTATATTTTTATTCAGCGGCCTTACACGCTGTAGTTTAGTTGATAACGCTCATCCGTGTGATATCCGGATAGTCGCGCTTGCGGCAATGCCTAATTATGGGTCCATCTGTTGACAGTAGAACGAATACTAGTTAGGCGGTAGAATACATCATAACGTTAAGTACACTCTGCTTCTCGCTACGATTAGGGTTCGGTGGCGCGTGACCCGCATTACACCTACAGGTTTACTCACGATACGGACTAGATTAGTGATGACAATAAACACTGAAACAATAGCTATATGTTAGTTAAGGATCACCGCTTTACGAGTCCCACAGCTTCGTTTTGTGTTGTTCTCGAAACTAATCAGCAAACAGCCGGCGCGTTACGTATGAATAGGTAAAATTGTTTTTGGTAATACTGCGGTCCTGAAGTCTGTGTATTCTCACAGCATCCAAAAAAACTAGCAAACCGCTTTAAGTAAATGCTGGTGGTAAAAGGGAGGCATATTGCTAAAGGACAAGGTGTAAGTGGATGGGTGCCTATACCAACAGCCCTTCAATTATCGTTAGTATGGGGTGCATATACAAACGATCCCGGGAGAGCGTTCCACGATTGACCCCCTCGAATAGAAACGAAAACTTCGTTGTTACCTGATGGCTACAGGGCTCTGTAAGTACCAGTAAATGATCTCACAAATATTTGCTCCTGCTGGTTTATAACAAAGTTTGACAGATACTTTTCGAAGTGTGTAGCATTAAGTATACTGTTACCAGGCTGCCTATTAGTCTGTGATCTAAAAAATAAATAAATTTTTTATTCTCGAGTTCATCGGGGCAGGATCAAACTTTACAAACAATTAGGTTTTGTAAGCGAGACGTTGGTATGCTTGTACTCGGCTAGTACCAAATTTGCGGAAACGTAAGTGGTAATAAATCAGCACAAATCGTCGGTGTAGCGACGATAATTTAGGTTCGCGTGTGGGTAGCGTAGTGATAAATAGTAAAAGCACAGTAAGTATACTGGTGATGAGATAGGCGGACAGGTTGGTAGCTCTGGTACAGGTATTGAGGATGTAGTGAAGTACGACTCTAGTAAACTTGTCAGCGTATGATGGTGGCAGCAACTTCGTTCAGTTGCGGGGCACATTCGCTAAGCTGCAGTGTAGTCAAACAGACTTTTGTAGCTTTGCATAGGAAATACGCTTGCCACGCGAAACCCGCCGCGTTTTGAAGCACATTGCTCGATCATTTTAAACGGTAACGTACGAGTGACGAAGCTGCTTATCGAACGACTGTTCATGCAAATTTTCGCAGTCAAATGACTCCCACGTTCCTCGGTTGGCTGACCCAATGGTTAACCCAGGTCTGCCATGTCGTTGTGGCCGGTCCAGTATGGAAGGATCCCAAACGGTCAGGCGAAAAATTGTTCAGGCCAGTAAACATTTCAAAGTGGCGGGTGTCTGGCTTTGCTGTTGTGCTGTGCTTATCCTAAGTGTCAATATTACTTGTCCGGCTATCCACACTGGGAATCAGACATTGAGATCGTGAATGCAGTTGGACCGTTTTGGTGCATAGTCCATGGAACAGCTAAGTGCTTTTTGGCTAAGTTCGTCCCACGTCGGGTAAAAAGCGGGTCCTCATTCCATTGCCTGATGCTTAAGAAATTCCCGACCGCGAAAAACCGGAAAAGAGGAGAATTGGCACCAAGATAACCTCAAAGGACAATGTTGCAACCAAGCCGTGTTTATGTGCTAGGTTTTGACATTTAGCCTTGAGATAAACTGCTGTACAACGTGTAACAAAGAAGTTGTCGAAGTTGTCTTCTGATCATACAAAAATAAGCAATGGTCGCATGGGTAGGTTACTTTAACTTACCTGGACAGCAATAGCGCGGTCCATGAATCCATCTACGGAGCGTTAGTTTAAGCTGAGGAGACTAAGTTGTGTGAAGCAGGAAAGTAAGGGTTCTAAGACGTAGGGCCAATTAAATGTTGCATGAACAACATCACGCCAATCTGATACGCTACGGAGCGCGGAATAAGTAAGTAGGAATAACTTGCAACGAGTGACAGCCTAAGGAGGTTTATTAATAATAAAGCAGCGAAAAGATAGGACACAAGCGCAAAGCGAATTTGGTTGAGGTATCTAGGTTTACGTAAGTGACATGTAGCGATGCAGGTTTAGGGTGTCTAGAGGTTGGTATCCAACCCACGGACGTCAATCGCTTATTTTCACATTCCTACCGATAACATACAGTCAAACATTCCGCGGCCCATTCAAAAATACAAGCTACATTCATAGACAATTGCATACATATATACACCCATACACTTACATTCACTGCTATGCCAAACATGTACTCTTTTTACATTTTGATCACACTGGGTTAGCTAAACATGATCATGCCTGTACAGGTGTGCCTCGCATTGTCGAGAATAAAAGTTTATTTATTTATTTATTTAATAGTGCGGTTGGAATTAGTGCCACAACCAGTAAGTCAAGCAGTGACAAGTATTTCTAAAAGAAGTGGCTATTAAGCGACAGACTTATGTGCCGCATAAAACGTAGTCGATGCCATAAGCAAAAGTGAAAGTGAACAAGTCCGATTGAGCTCGGAAGAGAAGCAGCGATGCAGGTACTTTACATTACTCCGCTGTCGCTAGTCGAAACTACAAGAGGCACGGACGACGAAAGGTAGGTATATATAGGAAAGTGTTTGGCACTCGTGTTTTATCCATTAAGACTTCTAGCCGCAGGTGAAGAAATACAACTGACTTACAGTTGGAGAATAAAATGGGTATGGACCAGGGGGTGCAGGAGAATCTGGGCAACAGCGCCTACCTAGACAAGGTGCTTTACTAAACGTTGGACTTCTACTGCGTACCAGACAAGTCAAATGGACGGCAGAAACGGTGAGGTTAAAAGCCGGATTAAGTGCAAATTAGTAGCTGCTTGCAGTGGTGCGATGGCATGAAGTAAAAAAACATTAAAAGTTGACAGGATCATTTATAAGCGAAGGGATTATTTACCACAGGTGCAACGTAAATTTGGTTACAATGCTAGCTCCGGAACGAAATAGAGGTAGTGGAATGAGATAAGCAGCAGCGCCTAAATGGACTAAGCTCTCCACTCTGAAGTGGACTTCTACAGCGTAACAAGCAAGTCAAATTAAACAAACAAATGAAGGAGGTTAGGAGCCGGATTGAATGCGAGGCAGAAGTTGTTTGTGCGCGTGAGGATAGCTCGTCGGCTGCAAAGCTGGCATAGGTAATATGAGGAACGGAAGAGAAGGGACTAAATGCCTCGGCTGCAACGAAAGTAAGATTGTGGAACTAGCTTGAGACAAGACCAGAGGTTGCAGAACTAAATGGGGCAACTGCACCTTAATGGCTTATGTGCTTCATTTAAAGTTGGAGTGCTGCAGTGAACAGGAAAGTCAAATGGACAATAAAGGAGTGGGGTAGGAGCCGGCATACGTATGGCACAGCAGCTGTACATGCTCACGGGTGCAAGCGATTGGACCGCATAGTGTTCATAGTTAAGAGCAAATACGATAACAAATAAACAAAATACAGTAGCTGCAGCGAAAATGCGGTTTAGAGTCAACTCAAACACAGGTAGTCAAACCTTAATAAATTAAATGCTCCAGGCGCAGGTGGAGGTTTATAAATAAATGGTACATGTATGATAAAAAGCTACATACCGGTAAAGGCGTAAGCAAATATGCATGCAAGCATAGCTGCGCCTAAATAGCTAAAAATTTTGTTTAAGAAATTGGTTCAAACAAGTTGCACGGAATTTTTACGTGTGAGCCTGTTATCAGGTAGGAGTGGGATCCAGTAGCGTGGTGGCGTTGGTGCGCGACGAAATCAGAGTTACAACTATTGTGGTAATAGCCAAAATTCTGCATGATTTCACTATGCGTAATCCATGCGATCATGAGCACAGGGACCAACGTACTAGTTTGGCGCAAATGGTTTACAGTAAACGGTAGAATGGTTCGGAGCTCCATGGAGGCATTCTGCAAATCAAATCGATTGAATTCGCCAGTTCGTGGTGTTTTTGCAGAGGCTGCACATAAAAGCGTGATGACCGGGCCAGGGAAAAATGCCGCCAAGTAACTTTATCCATTGACGCGTCACATCCGCCACGTTGCATTTGGTTCGACGGTTATTTGCGGCTTTTGTAGAGAGAACACTTGCCAAGCAAGAGCCCATTATATCCTGTAGTGCTGCTGTTGATCCGCTTGAACGGTTATGTGTAGCTATCAATGCCTTACAGACCCAGTATACATACGATTAGTTGCAGTCCAGGCTCAGGTCGCTGCTTCTAGTGACCGAGTGGCTTCCACCAAGTCCACCTTTAGCCTTTGAAGCCAGTCGAAGATAAATAAGAGTCGTGGAATCGTGTGAAGAATTGTGAAGGTAAATAAGAAGTTTGCGGCAACGGAGGTTGGCTTCTATTACGGTTGTATACTTGCTCATATAGTAAATGCTTCGTATCCAGACGTCCACGATGCACTTGTCATGGAGGTGGCGAGTGCGGTTGATACTATTCTTTACGTTTGTCTACCTCAGCGAGAAATCCATTCCTTAGTTCGGTGCGTGATCCCAATAAACTTTTCTAACTCACGAGCGGAATTAATTGAGTGATAGTCAACCTGCGGCCACGTAAGAGAGCACCATGTCTGAAACAATAAAACTGCATTCCTTCGGAGCTAACTTCTCACTAGGTATAATTGACTTCATGTCAAATGAAAGCGCTACGAATTGACAACAGAAAAGCTGAAGATAGATAAAATTTTAAAATGGGCTTAAAGAAACGGAAGCGGCGGAACGTATTTATTCGAGCGCCACTGAAGCGCAGTAAATCTGTCTGTGTAAGTCCGTCGAAAAACCTTTGGTTAAATGGGGGATCTGGTTGGTCTTTCAGAAATGCAATGCACGTCCCTGAAGATTCGCTTGCCAGTAAGAATCAGTAAAGCTGCGTCTGGCAATATAAGCTATTCGCGACGGAATATCCTCCCATCCTAAGGGATCCATGTAAACACATGATGCTATGTGAGTAACTTTTGATGCTGCGTTGGCAAGGTGAACAAAATCCGTTTGTATAAACCACTTGAAAGAGGTAGCCCGCCAGCATGGCGACGATAAACCCCGTATGGAAGGGTACTTAGGTGCTTCAGAAAGAGGAATTGTTCCTCATATCTAGGAGAAAGAATCAAGCGTTTAGATCAGTTCGCTATAGAGAAAGTAGCAGCCACTGCCAGAAGTTGACCCAACATGCGTCAGCTGATGCAGCTGTGGAAAGCTCTGGATAAAGGGGCAACAAACAAGAGGCAGCCACACAGGAATGCAGCAAAGGCATGTCAAAAGACCGCTGGATTGCTGCGGTGCCTAGCTATATGGTACTCTGTAGCCTGTGTACGTTTGTTCAGTGTACATAATTTAGGGTGTTTTTTCATCATGTCTTTGCTGTGACTTAGACTGCAACCACTTCTTAAAAAGAAGCTTCAGCAAAGAGCATGGGCAAATGACCAAACTAACAGCCGGTTCACAAGTTTCGGCAAATCGTACAATTACTGGCGGGATGCATAGATAAATTGCTTGAGAAAGTGCTCAAGTAACCAGTACGACAGGCAACGAAAAGAGCGTAGCATCTTAGATGAAGCAAAGCTCAACCGAATTGAGGTGGTAACCAGAGAGCAGCTAGTTTGTAAAGCGGCATTTAAAAAAGAATGCTTAAGCTGAGAATCAATGAGAAACGGATACGTGCGAACTTTATTACTATAATTAGGTGCTGGAAAAATAGCCCTGATGGCTCATAACTTCAGACTCTGAAAGCCGTCAAGCGCAAGAGTAACGCGTCGGTGGAGGCCACAATATGCCTGCATTAGGGTTTGTTAGCCAGGGTAAGGTTGTTAAGGGAAGAAGGTGAACCCGTACAAAACGTCCATAAGGTGGCAAATGCGAATATGCGGTGAAGTGCAGAATCCTACGAAGGGAGGTAAACTGAGTATACTAATTAAACTGATAAACGTGAAGCGCTTACACAACAATGGTACGGGAGCCGCCAGAAAACAGGAACAACAGGTGAACTCAGACAACCTCGATGTCACGCAATGAAAGAAGCTACAATTAGTGGTGATATATAATGCCGAAAGAATATCCGGCGTGTTATGTGGTGATTCAGCTGCTGGAAAGCCGGATGTTTCTAAGCGCTAAGGCAGCACATGTCTAAAGAAAGCCTGGTAGGTTAACGGTGTTTACTCAGCGGATGGGCGGTGCCAGGGGCTTATCAGTAATAATAGATGCATTTAGGTGGAAGAAGGGTCCAAAGTGACAGCAACGTTAAATCTGGTAGATGAGAATAAAACGGTGGCAAGGCCAAGGATAACGAAGCGTGTGGTCAGGAGTGTAAATGGTAGTCGGGCACAAGGCTGTGAGATTCACGGCGTCATAGTCTTAATAGAAACCCGCTTAGATGAAATAGAAGTAAGCCGGTGGCAAACTTGCTCCCCAAAAACAAGGGTCATACGATAACGAACCAGGTGACAACAACAGACCGCAAGGTTTCGGATCAGTAGATAATGATGAGAATAACAAGCCGAAGGAAACTGAAGCATGTGATGAGGGAAGAAGTAAGCTAATATAGTAACATCCAGAAGGTAAGGCGAATGTGAACATGAGGTAAAGATAATATACATCCAAAAAAGCATGGTTAGCGTAATGCTAGAAGCGATGGCCGTTAACGATGAAGCTAAGCAGCAGCAAACCACAACGTTCAGCAACAGGAAGTGGCTAATTATAGGAAAATCACGCCGAGCAAACCTTAAGCATTTGGTAAATTGATAAGCGTTGGAAACGCGCATAAGTGTAAGCACTACGGCATCGCATGTCAAACGGAAGCCTCTTAGGGTGTGGTAAAGCATAGTCAGGGGCTGAGCGGTGTCAGGACGCTTGGTGGTAGTAATAGATTCAGCCAAATGAAAAAGCGATACAAGCAAACAGCAGTGTTAAATCGGGTGACAGGTAAGATGAATAGAAAACCGTACCCCCCAGTCGTTTTTACTTTTACTAGTATAGAAGAATCCGTGTTCCAGTGACGTACTACAGTATCTTAACGTCACGTTGCAGCCATACAGGCCAGTTTGAATAACTTAATTTAGCTGAAGCAAACCTACTCACTGAGCGCCTATTGTGGATTACCTAAGTCCACTTGTCTTAACGCCCGTTGGTTTCTAGCCTCCCAGGACGTAATGGACTTCCTGGAACAACCTGTCATCTTCGACCAGCACATCTAGATCACGCTTGAGGTAAGATAGTGCAGTATTTGAGCCTGAACCTTAGTACTTAGTCGATCTGGTATCATATTGTGCGTAGGTTTCATGTACTTAAGTTGAAATGCAATATATTTTGGATTGACCATCGATGAACTGTGTCTAAATCGAGCTGAAGAAAACTGTTGGTTGCACTCAGCTGAATCCCGCACCAAACCTTTTCGCTGTCGGGGAATAGTGAGACGGTTGGAGCAACCATCCTTGAGAGGTCAATACCAAACACCAAAAACAACCGTGGACATAAAAAGGAAATGCGAAACCCAATCCTTTGCTTTAATTGATTCGGATATAGAACTCCGAAAGCTGCCGACTAGTTACCGTTAAATGTACAAGTTGTGGATCTAGCTTAGTAAAAATTCAACGTTTCCGGAACACCAGAATATGGGTGGAAAATAATTTGAGAAAACATTCAAAGGCATAGGAACATGCAGGTAGCTCTCATCTACGTCCTCTATATCGTCGGCTGATTCGGCCAATCACAGTGCGATTATTAACTTCGGCATGCACGTCTCCGCCAGCGGAACGCGTACTACTCAGTAACTTCTTATTTCTGCTGCTCTACCGGCATTTTCGGAAGAACTTAACTACATTGCACCGGAAGAGCATGCCTTTCGACGAAATCGATAGTGCACTACAATTCTATTACTAGCACGATTCAGCTGCACCGAGGCAGTTAAATAAATAACCAAAGAGTTCATTGTCGGCTGCACATGTGTTAAAGGGCTTTTTCTCGACTTTTCCAGGCGTTCTCCACGTTAGCCCATGACGTCCTTCTCAGCAAACCAGTCCCTGGTTATTGGTGACCCTATTTTATGCAGATCAAAAGTTTACTTCTACACCGGAGTTCGGTAGTACGAGTGTGTGGGTCCTTGTCAATTCCCACCCATGTTTATTGCGGCAAACTATGGGGATCGATGTTGGGAAGCGGTTATCTTTGACGTATGTCAAAGGTATCACACGTCTTATAAGGACATATTGCATGCTTAATGATGACGTCAACGTCTGGAGCGCGTTCAAAACAGGATGTGGTCTCGGTACTACGAGCCGATCTGGATAGGTTGTACGTTATGAATCCAGCATATAATTCAATGCAATGTGGACAACTGTAGGGTGCTGCACATACGGAACCAGGTGGTTTGCTCCTTTAAACTCGGCAATTAAGAGATTTACATATTTTTAAAGAGAAATATCTAGGAGTTTTGGTCCAGCCAAGCTTGGATTTTTGAAGCAGACTGAAGCCGGGTCCAGGAGATGCACACAACACGTTAACGTTTTGAAGCCTGCATTTAGAAGATATGACCCATTAAGTTTTCCACAGATTCTCGGCTTACACATGCATCCGTATGTAGAGTAGCATTAAGGGTCTGGGAGCCATGGATGGAGAGAAATCATTGCGTTGGTGAAACCAAGGCACTGGGAAAACAGAAATTTCAAAGGTTTGTATACTGTGCCCTATAATCGAAGGCTTCGGGTGCTGAGTGTCTTCAGATGACACTTCGGCAGTTGCGCGGGGACTTAATATTGACATACCAGGTATTGAGTGATCCCGGCCACCTGTGTCGCTATTTACTAGAGCTGCCATAACAGTTATTTGAAAGGCGACAATCTCACGCTATCACAACAATACGGTTGTTTGGAATTTAGTCAGGAGTTCTTATCCGTACACGTTTGCAGAACGCGGAAAGCCCTACCAAAATACGGCAGATGTAGTCCCACGCTGTCTGAGTTCAAAGCGCACGTTGTAGGTGCGTTCACTTTGCTGCACCATCTCACATGCCTCAGTAGCCAGGGATAAGCACGTGGATCCGGCAAACTCCCAGAGTACGTTCCAACAACTTCACCTCCTTAGGTGCTCATCAGTATGTGATACGATTTGTAACCAACCTCACACTTGTCGTTATTCCGGATGGGTTGAGTGGGAGTTATTGTTTATAAGGTATGCTGTAGTAAGTCCAACGATGTAAATCTAATTTTGCCGACAACGGTTCTTTAATTCGGACTGTTGCCTTGACCATCCTCCGGGACAACTTAGACTTGCCTTTTACCCTATAAAACCATTGTATTATTGTACCATTAAGGTTATAAGTTTCTAGGTAGCACATAGGCGTATCGGAAACGAGATGTTATAACACCCTGGACAGCTTGAGGAGCAGAGACACTAAGCAGCAGTTTAAAGGCTCCGTTCTGCTTCTAGCTTAGTGAGTCGGGTTTATCATTCTAAGCCTTCACACAGCAAACTCCTTGTTCGGTTCTCAACAGCGCTGGAAAACTGAGCCAACGGTGTTGCCGGCTTTTTACAGGTGCTTCCAGCGCCTCTAAATGGACGATATTAACAACAGTAAAGTTGTGGTTGCACACGGCTTCAGCAAAAAAGGGTTATGCTTGATTCCTGGCGGCGAAGCCATTAAAGCCGGAAGAAAAGTTGAGGGCAGGATCTTCTGAAATGTAAGGTATATCGCATCTGCAACATGTTTACTGCTTCCTCAGCCGCCTTCGTTTGCCAACAAGCGTTCAAAGTGAAAAGAATCCTTGCTGCTTACAACGTAGTCCATTGACACGCTGGTATAACAGTTTGTGGTTAGCGCTGAACGTTTTAGCCATGCACTGCGGATATGCTCTTTTCTCTTTTCTGAGCAGTTGAGTGTAGCGATTTATTTAAGCCACGGGGTTGCTCCTAATTGCTTTCTTTGGTGCTAATATATACGCATGCCCTGCTGCGTACTGTCATACAAGTGCGAGTACTACTACCAACAGAAAGAACTTGGTAACACACGTAGCAAGTTCTTGTCTCTAAAGCGATCCCAATAGGCCTACCAAACTTGTTGACCCAGACGACTTCCAGCGGTGCCTTGGTAAGAACGACCAGGTTGTAGCGCTAATAAGCTGGGATAAAGGATGGTAGGGTGCGGCGCTTAGCCCCGCTGTATAATTCCTGTTCCAATATGTTGCATACTAAATTTTGTTACAAAAGATTGCAGGACCACTGTAACGCAACCATCAGCCTAAAACCAACACAGCAATCATATGCTCCTCGTTGGTAAACATAAGATCCACGGCGGATTGTTACTTTTTCTGAACCCAGTAGGCAAAGTGACGTAGTTGTGATGCAAAACATGGGTCACGAGCGCCCACAGACCGCCTTTGAGCAAGTTTCTGTTCACGACAACACCTATGAACAATATATGTTGAAGTCAACCAAGGTAAGGCTTAGAGTGTATCTGCCCTTTAGGGCGCGTCTCAGAACAGTCCCATGTGACGATCTGTATCCGCCGTAAGACTAGGAGCAGCACGACCAGGCTAAAAAGCAGTGCCTGTGCTTTGCATGCAAATGGTACCAAACAGTGTTATAGGGTAATACAGCATTACTCACCATCCCTTTGTAAGTCTGTCGCTTCGGCTTAGTGGCATGATAGGGAGCAAGTATTCAGCATGCGTCATTCCCCTGTGTAACCTTATCTCCGTGAGATCAGTAACATCGTATGGCCCAGACACTAGGCGGTTTCTCGATTCGGCAAACTTATTAATGTTTTCCTGCACTGGTTCAAGACAATATCTTCTCAGACCCAAAGTGCTCTTAAAGGACTAAAGTAGTCAGATATGTGATATGTGTTATGAAGACAAGGGACGTGTGAGAGGGTGTGCTTATTTGCTAAGGAAGCCTATGTACTGAAGGCATGTCCGGACAGAGCCGTGTACATTTAACAACTAAACGGATATCAATAAATGCGCTTACTGGCGATATACTGAGCTCGGCTTTTGTGCTTGGTTGCGTTAATGTGTTGTTTGTGCACCTGAGTTGCTATGGCTTGTCCTTTAGTAAGCATGTGGTACGCTTCAACCATGGATGCCAATCCCGACTGAAATGTGGCTACTTGTTTGGGAAAGCGGGTCGAACGCCATGGTAGAGTTTTGCTAACCTACCCGTTGAGTGCGTTGTCAACGCACCCGCCGGTACGCGCCTCAATCAATTTGACTGAACTCCGCCGATAAACTGCTCTGTGTGCTAACGAATAGAACGGCCGTCTGGCGGTTGGACATCGTTTTAGCTTTCCGAGGAATGAATTACAATGGCCGGGTGTGTGAGCTTCCTGTAGCAGTTTGGTGTAGGAAAAGTCATTTGCTTCAAAAGGCGTATCTTTTTCTCCTCTAATAACAGTGACCCGCTCTGTTGCTTTCTAATCCAAACCAGTGGAGTAGGAAACAGTAAATTCAACTTTGTCCTAACGTTCCTGCGAAGCATAGGCACTGCACTATGCTTACCCGTACACACAGTGGAAGCAGAGCAACAGGAAAATAAGAAAAGGGCCAGTTTTCTTTGTAGGTTACTACATTCTGGCTCAATAATCCTGCTCTCACTGTTTTACCGTCCACTCTATCAGCCCATTTGACTTGCAGTGATTAGGAATCAATTTCATATGTCGAACTGCGTTGCCGTGACGAATCGGTTGGACATCCTAACAAAATGGGACAGGCTGTCTTTAAAAATAAATGAGTAAATTGTTTATTCTAGAGGGAGGAAGACGTGCCTACAAAGAAACAATCATGATAATTCTCAAAATTCAGAGGTTGTACACAAAAGTTCTTATTAAACAAACTGCCAACTATATTTAAATGAATAACTGCGTATTTAGGTAAGTATGTGTAACCAGGGGCCCCGGAATATCACAGGTAGTGAACTATGAGCGCGTTTTAACGATGGTGCTTTCGGACGTTGCTTGCCTAACAATAAATAAATAAATAAATAAATAAATAAATAATTTATTCTCGACTATGCGAGGCACGCCCGTGGAGGCATGATCAGATATGTACAACTGTACAAACATTTTATGGCAACTGTGACAGTAACAGTAGAAAACTGGTCGTATGTCCATGATAATATAAATAAATAGATAGTTTATTCTCAGATTCATAGAGACGCACCAACTTAGGCATGAGCAGGGTTTAAAAACTGTTGTGTATCAAGATGATACATCGGGTTCAATCGTGTGTAGTTGAAACGGTGTCGGGAAGAGTTGATATGTGAATCTAGTCGACTTGCCAGTATGTAGTTGTGGGCTGTGACTTTATTCTGTGGCGAGTCACGTCCGCCACGTCGCAGTGTTGTTAAACAGACATTTGTGGCTTTTTATAGGGATAAACTAAAATGCATCTCAAGTAGGCACAGAATAATAGAACCATGGTTCCATTAGTCGGGCCGAGGTAATCGAGGTGGATCTATTGCCACGGTTGGTCGGGCCAGCGCTACGGCTAAACTGGACAGCGGGCTTAAATTTTGCGTTTTATAAATGGCTGCAACTCGGTGTATCCGTCGGCAGGTCTTCTGTTTATGTGGAGTCGTTTGGTTATCATGGAGCTTTGTACAAACGATGTTGTTAGATGTTGCATTAGGTGAATTAATGCACTGGGAGAACCGTGATCATGCGCCATCCTTGCAACTGTTAGGCGGCTTGGAGCATCAGCCGTGCGCTTGCTGGTATCCAAGCGGTAGAAAACGTTATCATTAGATGCGCATCATCTTAAAGCTTACCCGCTTTCTTGATGCATAAATTTGTGGCAAACGCTTATCCCTTTTAATAATAATATCTAGAGCTTATGGTCGGTATGAAGTTCAAAAGAACCCAAGGGGTAGTAGTGTAACCTCCTCGCACCGAAGCTTATGGATGGCGCACGCGTGCCCAGCTATGAATATTGCCATGCAGCAAGTTGCAAGGTGGGTGGTGCAAACGATGTGGGACGCAGCGTTTGTTATTCATGCGGCGGAGTAGGACAACACCGAAACCCTAAGAGGATGCGTCACATTGCAGCACCAGAGGCTTCCCATGTGCATAGAGAACCAACGCTGGTGTGGAGGCGAGGGCCCATTTAGCGTTTGTAACTTCACTGTTTTCCGAGGACCACAATAGCACTGTAGGTTATTAGTGAGTAACTCATTCAGAGAAGCTAACCTAGCAGATGCATCAGGTGTGCAATGGCGGTAATAAGATAGACTTCCTCGAAACGTACTGAGCGCATCAATGCTTCTTGGTTCTGGGCTACCTGAAATGTATTTTCTTTTGTCAGTTAAAATATATAACTCGATCTTGTCAACCTTATACCTAAGGTAGCACACAGATGAACAAAGAACGCGCGTATAGACCTTCACACTTAACACCCGTATAAGGCCAATGTTTCAAGCACAACAGCGAGTGTTCGTAAGTGTTCTGCGTTAAGGCATCTGGAGGTAGACATCTCGTACAAATATGTAAAACGTAAGGTATGTCTACCAGGTTATCTAGCAAAACGTTGAAAGCTTCCGAGTGCAGGTTTAATGCAAAAATGTAAACTTATATGTTAGCAAACACTGTGTCTAGTGCTACGAGTAATTATTTACTAAGGACAAGTAAACGTATTTACCTTCGTATTGCGGCCCTACAAGAAATATAACCTTCATTTATGTTGTTTCTCTACGAACGTGCTCAATATACGTACATCGTGGTGACTATTTTCCTACCTGCATGCATGCCATACATGTCTCCAAGAGGGTGGTGGATATATAACTATCGTGGCATACAGCTTGACAGTTATGTTGTATTCATAGCAAATTCACACTGAGCCATCCGGCTTGTTCGCCGGTAGAATTATGTACTACATATGGAAAATCGCACAGGTATTATAATTCCGTGTTTGTAGGCGATGTACTTCTTAAATAAATAAATAAATAGTTTATTCTCAGTTTCATAGAGACACACCAACTCAGGCATGATCAAGGTTTAAAAACAGATGTGTATCACGACGATACATCGGGTTCAATCGTGTGTAGTTGAAACGGTTTTGGAAAGTGTTGATATGTGAGTCTAGTCGACTTGCCAGTATGTAGTTGTGGGCAGTGACTTTATTCAGCGGCGAGTCACATCCGCCACTGGGTCTTGCAGCACACAGTAGTGTTCGTGCTTTGATAAATTTGAGCTTGGGACTTTCCTTCAATATTCTTGTAACTTGAAAGTCTTTTGGCTTCGCCAACTCCTCCGCACACTGCTCCGTTTTGTTTCAGCATTTATTTCAGTTCAACGACTTTATTAACTGTCCCGGGAATGTCCGGCTTATCAGGGAATGCATATAGCTGGTCCCCCAATTACACTTCGTCAACCTTTCTAGCTTAAGTTCACAAGAATTTTCTTCTCGTTGCCTTGTTGTGTCTGCACAAGGCCTGTACCAAGAACACGAATGATTTCACTTGGGTGCTTCCGATGGTTGAAAGGGCATAATGATAAGGGAGCAAGTCTTTACAGCGTTAGTCACAATTTTGGTCACGGAGGCTACCGTGTCTACCTCCACCAGTATCTCCTCGTTTTGCACTTGCAGCGCCGCATTATGTGTTGTTGAACGTAGATTAGACACAGTATTCAGCCATACCAACTATAACCTCGGTTCGTTCTCATCAAAACAATCCAACGCTTAGGTATTTTGCACGAAGTTTAGGCCATTCCGGTTTCCGTTTCATTGGCCAGCAAACTCTCATCAAATGACCCACATTCATACAACATTGACGCTCATTTCTTTGGTGTCGACATCCGGATGCGCATTCATGTTGATCATCACATTTGTAGCGTAAATAGTTGTAACTCCACGAAAGGCTTTGGATCAATGACGTCCTTTAAACAACTATGCACCACGGATGGAACTTGTACCGTACATGCCGACAGTTGTTGCTTTAGATTCACTACCTAAAGGGCAACTACACAGGCCGTCCTCCAAGCAACTGCGCTGTCATCATGCTAAAGGAATTTCGCTTAGTTTTCTGGTCTGTTATGCTAGGTATAAGGCATAAACATTACACTATCCTTGCATTTTGCCAACTCAACATTTTTGGGTCTGCAACCAAGGGTTGCCTGGCGTATACAAGCAATAAACTTATTTATGAATCTTAAGGTTCTGGCGGAGTTTGTAAAAACATTCTTTACTGTAAACATGCGTTGGCTAAGACCCTAAAGAGCGAAGAACTTGTTCAAGCTATTGGTTGCGACTGTATTCGCGTGGGCAACCCGGAGCAGCTGAAGTACCGCTGGCCCCCTTTTACTAACTTCTGCTTCGCTGTAAGCTTGGCTAGTGGCTGCCTAAAGGAGATTAATTCCAGGAAGTGGGCAATGTATTTGCCATCTATTCCATCTGTTCTATATGATTTTCCGGTGGCATGTGATCACAACTGCGTTGGTTTAGTCAAGTTGGACCTGAAACTTCCCTCTCCGTGGCTTAAACTATACGTGTTAGTCACGGTAAGTAATGTACGAGAGCGTGTACCATATGACTCAAAAGTTTTGGTTTCCAATACAGCCTGAACCGAATACGGTATAGGCAACAACTGAAAAACCATCGATGTGCATTCGCGGGCGACATAATGAGCTTAGTGTGATTGTCTACGTGCGTAAGTGTGTGGTTTTCAACCACCTGAATGAATTAGGTCCCAACGTCCAGGGAGCGCGTGACCGTGTAAGTGATGGCCAACTGACGTGTGGTTGGCCGTCATCTGTGTTGTGATGAAGTAAAGTGCATCCTCCGGGGCTGTTGGTGAGGTGCGGTCGATTATGCTTTAGGACTCGCTGCGGCATCGTGTAAACCAGCGCTGAAGAGGTGGGTTGTTTTTATTAGTTTAGCTCAAATCTGGTTTTTGCAAAGCTTCCGCAGCTATTAACCGTGGTTCAGGCGAAAGGCAATTCCGTTATTCACCCACGTTTTACCATTTATGTCACTGTTTCAACTGGATGAAACATGAGTTGTGTGGTATTTGGACCGCAGCCTCTATTATTATTAGCAGTAATATAACAGCGATGAGCTTTTGCGCAACTCCACGCTCCACTATTGTTTTAAATCGTACTTTCTGCTCCTTGAGCGATTGTGCGGATGAAACTCTGGCACGCCAAGAGTACAACGTGGGCTTAGCCACCCTTATGTGCTGTGTCCACCTGAGAGCTTTAGTTTTGCTATTTGCACACTTCAGGGGAAGTCAGGATAGATGCGTATCTCACAGCATCCGCGTTATAGCGCACGTACGCGAAGTACAATGTTTTCTAAATTAGTGGCGGATTCTGTTGTGACTCGAAAATGTCTGCATCTTCTTAATGTGTAGCGTTTGTGAGACGAGTAGCATACAAGCTTTTGGATTTGGTTCTACCGTTTATAAACGTGCACAAAGAATTCCACTGACTTTGGCCGAAATGTGAGGTTAATGGATTTGGAGACACTTGCGCACACAACACTCAGGGCGTTAGCAGTAGAAACATTTTCGTGAAATTATTAGTTTCGATGATCGTTTGTCTTGGGCGTATGCCACGAGACGATGGCCCACGGTTAGTACATTCCCTTTCGTGCTGTTTGCAACAGACAGAAGCCGAGTGTCGTAAGCAGTGATGTCTGTATAAGTGAGCGAATATTCTGGGGCATTTGCACTCTGCGGAATCCCCTTGTGTTGCTGGTGCAGAAGACCGGTGTCCCACTGTCCCAGCCTTGTTAATGGTATAAGTTAATTAAGTAGGCTTATTTTTGACGGTTTTAAACAACGTGCTTCTAGGAAGTATCCTGAAAGTATTGGCATAAGGGGGTGGTCTGCATTAGTTTGAGCGTAATAAATAGCTTTTGGTACTGGGAAATATGCCGAACCTTGTTTATAATCATTTGTTCCACAAAACCCAACTAATATGTACGATCAATAGTGCGTGTGCATTGTGCAGTTTGAAACATGTAGGGCTAGTAAATACTAGTCCGAGACGATACGCGTACTCGCTAGCAGACACCAGATGGCAACTAAAGTCAGGCACTGAAGAGTATAGTGATAACGCTATAAAAACGTGGACGGATATAGGTACACAGTGGGTGCCAGTTAGCTTCTTGGCTCACCGTGTACACAAATGATGAGCCGCAATTAGGTAAAAATGGGCGTAGGCTCAGCGTTAAAATAAAAACCAAGGTAGGAATAAAAACACTATTAGTATACAAAAAGATAACAAGTATTTGCTGTTTGCCTCGAATTCGAGAATGAAATATTTATTTATTTAACATGCGACTATCAACCCGGTATCCCAAAAATCACCGTAACCAATAAATGCATCAGGTTACACATTTTTGATTAGTTAAATTAACTAGGCTGATTTTAGCGGCTTTTGCGATGTGCGACCATGTTGGTTGACTTCAGGAACCACATACCGGACGTTCACTTGACAGTCTAAATGAGTTTTGTTGACTTTTTACTGCTTTAATACATGGTCACAAAATTGATTTTGTCTCTTATAGTGACAAAAGTGCCGTTTCAAACGTGAAGTATAAGCGCATTTCTTACGGATGCGTGTGCCATGGACGCCCCCGATCAAGAAGCAAAGAATTCGCGAGACTTGAATGTGCCTTCTTGTTCTGTTAACGCTATAATTTTGGTTCCCGAAATACAAGTTGCAGCTTTTTTGTTATTGTTGCGCAAGCTCGTAGTAATCTAAATGTGTTCATTCGATCTAATCGACAAGCTTCCGGGCAATTGGTTCTTATAAGAAAGACATCCATTTATCGGACGACTTAAAGTAAATGAACGCAGACAATACGCCGTCTTTCCATAAAACACCGCAATAGGTGCTACTAAGCTATATGCCGATAAAAATTCGGAAAGCGCGTCACCGGCGACGCGGTACGAAAGGTTCGCCATAGGGTACGGTTTCCCGCGGCAGGCATGGAAAAATTTTATATAATTTGTCATCGTTCACTATGCGGCAGGTACTTCGAAGGCTGGAACAGAATGGTCCCGTGTAAACCAATTCTGAAAAAGAAATTTTTACGCCCGTGTGCTCAGCTAGTAACCAGCAGGTAAATGCTTTCGGCTTTTTACATAGATTGTGTGCGTAGACGTAAAGCATACCCCGAAAAAGGCTTGTGTACTTATGCTTTTGGTCGTTAAATGGCACTACAGGTTTGAGTTGTACCGGTTCTTCTTAAAAAATGCTTGGGCTACTTCGGACCCGTGTTTTATAGGTAGGTACTTTGGTTAATATTTAGATGCTTTGTCAATTTAGTGGGTTTACATTGTGGTACCGATTGCTACGATTTTCCGTACTGCTGTTTGTTATGGATAAAACAGCTGCTCAAATGCACGCAGCCCAAGCCATGTTTTAGTGTGACATTCTGCCGTGCTATTTCCACGCTAGCGCAGCCGTCCGAAAGCCCTGTGTGCAGCACAGTTTTATTACTTTCTGTAGACGAATAGCGTCTGCGCACATTATCTATTACAGCCGATATCAACAATGAATGCGGAGGTGAGGTACGTTGCGATTAGGACACTGACGTTCTTTTACGTTTCAACAGGAGCTTGGCTTACTTTAGAATACGGATCTTCAGTTTGTACGCTACTTAACATAACAATAAATGTTCATCAAACGGTCGAGAGCTAACTACGCTAAAGCTAGATGGGCGCATTTGTGCAACATTCCAACAGCCGTATCGAGAACGCCAACTTAAGATTAAAGTGTTTCAAAGATGCTGCGAAACGTCATGTCGTGGCTGCTTTTCAATGCGAAGACTGTCTGAGGTCTTACTGAAAGCCTTTTGTTAGCAGTTTACATAATGTTGAAACGGACGACACAGTGTTAAAGTAACGCGTACGTGCGGATTTTCGAAAGCCGTCCCACAACATTTACTGGCAACCCGGTTACGCGTCACCCAGCTACTCCCAAATTTGGTGCCGTGTACTTGGATATTGGCGAAGTACTGGTACGCCTTCTTTTATGTTTCTATGTGTAAAGTTCGTCGCAGCAGAGCACCGCAACCGTTTTAACCTAGTCGGCGTAAATGGTGCATGTAACTGCATTGTTAACTACTTGTAGCTACCGTGCTTCCAGGATTGACTATGTAAGCAAAATCGACATCCGTTTGTTGAAAAGTTCTTGTTGCATTTTAGAATACATACCTATCCGCACTCGCTGTTCGGCGAGGTACAACATACAGGAAGTGTTCTTGCTCTGTTTAAGTGGCTTGAAGGCGTGTACCGGTATGTTTTCCGGGTTCATCGATGGCCTCATTGCGCAAAAGAATGATCTCACCGATGTAGCACCAGACACATCCATCAAAGATGACACGCCTCAATTCAAAGTTAACCTAAGCAACTACGGGGCACAAACCCGGGACGTCTAAGTCTTTTTGTTTCAGGTTCGGTGAACCAGTTACAGGTACCGACGTCCATCACCAGCCCAACCGGTTACTGTACCAAATTAAAGTTTCGAGGAAAAACAAGTGCCAGTTGGAAGTTTGCTCCAGGTACCTGGGAGTCGTTAAGGTGACAAAGAAGGCGTCATGCAACAGTAAGCCAATATACATTAAGCTCAATGCTTTTAGTTTAGCTTCCCTCCGTGCGCTGTCTCCAAATATAAGAATATCGTCGACCCCATCAACCTGTCTGGCATTCGATGGTAGGTGTTTTCAATTTGTGCTTAACCTCCACATAGCTAGTTTGAAGGACTGTGGAGTGACACCCTGCTGCAGCTGTCGACCTTTATCAGGTAGTACACCTAATGAATATGGTTTGTTTATGCTTTTACACCCTTCTCACTCAATGTGCAACGAACTAGAACAGGCACATCGAAGGCCGAGGTGGCGCCTGATTCAACCATGAATTTGAAGAAATAATATTACACGTTAGGAGTTGCATTCCTTCAGCGTAGATCCGCATTTGTTTAAATGAACCTAATGCAGGAATGGCGCCCGTCATCCCGACACTACTATTGATTTGCCTGCTCCACAGTAGGTCGTATACCATTGTAAATAAACCGTTTTAGCGAATTTAGAGACTGTACGTTTTTGTTTTTTGTTGCGTATTTTGACATTTAGCTACTATTCACTAGAATAGTTAAACGCGTTGCCTCGATATTTTGACGTGCTATACTTTAAGGTTTTTAGATCATATATACAGCAGAACAGTGTTCCTAGAACACGAATTAGGAAGCTGTGCTATTCCGTAATGACTAACAAAACTGGACTGATAGGTAAAGACGCCCGAGCCAAAATCCGGGGCAAACCTAGGAGTACTCATACGAATACTGCCGTTTCTGTCGATCACAGCTCCGCCTCAGGCACCGCAAATACGGTTAAGGCAACCAAACGTCATGCTGCAAAAGACAACCTGAATAAACTGCGCCCCTGCAGTGTTCTTCTTATAGACCTACTGAAAGCTGCACTTGACAAAATCAGTGCGCTCTCTACTGAAATAGCCGCTGTTAAAAAGGAAATGGTCCTTACCAAAGCAGACCTAGCAAAACATGCCATTGGCCCTACTCGCAGACATAAGGAAAAATGGCAACGCTAATGAGCTCAGAGGTGCCGGCGCCCTTCTTACTACCATTAATAATGAGATACACGAGCGAGCCCGTCGTGCCCGAAACGTGATCATCTTCAACGTTCCTGACAAACTTTTGTGGAGAGTCACCCGGTTACTTACGTCCATGTGTGACATCCCTTCTGACGCATGCGTGAGTAAACGCCTCATAAAACTGAAAATCAGTCGCAATTGCCTCATTTCTATCACCTTCAAAACTCAAGAACGGACTACACGATCCATAGCAAATAGATTTTCCTTACGAACAAGCGCAAACATTGGACCCATTCTTATCAAGCCTGATCTAAAGCAGCCGCAAAGAGCTTTCCTACCGGATACTAATACCAAAGCAAGACAACCGCCACCCGATTCATCGCCGATTGCCAGAGCTACCGCTTGCTCTAGGACAAGCACTAACGTGGATCTGGACCTAACCCCCTGCGTCACGCGTCCACGACAACATTACATACGGAGTCAAGCCCCACAGCCGTAATAGCTAAAAAGTCAACCAACGTTCCGGACTCGTCCCAGCTAACAATACAAGAAGCTGAGCCAATAAATACTTTAGCGCATAGCGCTTCCCACCTGAGTGACAGAGACTCCGAACCATCAAGGTAGACTTCCTGCTGATCAACTCCCTTCCCTTTCCCTCGTGCAAAGCTGAAAGCACCCTCGCAACACAACAGACTACCGACAAACGTCAACAGCCGAAACACGGCACGTCTCGCATTACGAAACCCGCACCGCTGGTGCATCACCATAACAAAGATAATCATGCCCAAGCAATATCCTTGCGGCACAAGCAGATAGCTGATAAGCACCAAACAACATCTGTACCAATGGATCGCGTGTGGTCGAAATCATTCCGATCACAAACATCGCCCTCCGTGCAGGATCTGGCCCAACCCGCCCAAGCACTGCGCAAGCCGTACTTATTCGAAGCGCACAGCAACGCTATTAATCACCAGAACTATAACAAATGCCGCGGCTTTCGCAAACTGAGGACGTTCTACCAGTCACTACAGCAAAATGGAACTATGAGCAGCCCGCGCAACATCAGCGCAGTGGTTCCCCCAACAACTAATAAGGCTAGCTATCCGCCTGGTACGCTATCGCCCAGTCGGCCCTGGAGAACGCGCTATGCCCTCCAAACGTCAAGTGCACAACCCCGTTATCAATCCACACAATCTCTCGGAACACTGAGGAAAAAGCACTCTCCCAAGGACGACGCCCTTCTGAAAACCTCTACCGCTCCATCAAGACTACCGCGCGCTCCCTGATCATACACTCTCCTGAACGAAAGTATATCCAGATGACAAGCACTACAACCGGACCGTGCCATCCACAGCCCTTTTATGGGATGCAGCAGAACACGGCCCACCTCGTCCCGTTCCACCAAGAGTTCTCGCCAGCTCTCTATTACCTCCAACACCTCATATGTTTACTGCAACTAACCCGCTACGGTTGGTTTCAGGCATCCGGATAGGTTCTACAGCCAACAATGTTACCACAGCCTCATTAGCGGCCGACTACCATCAGCTACCTACACGATCACTTCCTGATCACATTCCTATAATACCCTCTCCACCTTTTCTTACCACGCCCATGTACCCTGCGCCAGTTGCACCCTATTGTGCAACTAACCTCACACAATCTAACGCCTTTAACTCTCCTTGCGTTGAATCATACAGCATGCTTCTTATTAACGAGTGATCTAGTACACACAAGATGCACCTCATTGACCCATTTATCCTGCTCTCATGCTCACAACTGGTTTTCATCACAGAAACGTGGCACACATCAAATGCCTCTGACAACCTACTACGCATCCCTGCCTACACCACATTCTGTAACAGACGAGACAACCAGCAGGGTGGCGGTTGCCTTATCTATGTCCCGGACGACTTTGATGCACCCGATTTTGAACTGTAATCTATAGGTGACCCTGAAGACTCCATCTGGATCCAGACGGCAGGAGGTCAACTTGACCTCCTTATGGGTTGCGTATGCAACCCTCCACACACATCTAGCGAAAAGATTAATTAACTCATTGTGCTTTCACTGAAATCTGCCTTATGCCTCCACGCCACTAGATAGTGGGTGGCGAGTTCAATATGCCACTTATCCTCCGGAACGACCAGGTTGCCCCACGCAGATACAGAAGTTTCGTTGACACCGTTCACGCAAATAACTGGACCCGACAAATTTACGATCACGCCAGATTTACTAACATCCTAGACTTAATCTTTACGCAAGGTGTCTCTGATGCAGTCTCTGGTATACTAGATAATGTACATGGCTGCAACCACAAGGTGGTCAAACTCATATTTAAGCTTTCTACTCCACACCCCGCCACTTCTTCTGTCAAACAGTTTCGAATGTTCAGTCACGTTAACTGGGACAGCTTTGCGATATTAATGCAACCTGCGAACGGGGCAACTTCTTTTTAACCATTGATGTAGACGCAGCCGCACACGTCCTATATCTAAATTTCTTTAGCTGCCTAGATGTGATCGCTCCACTAACTTGCAGAAGCCGCATAAAGTGATTGTGAAATCAGCCAAGTCCTATGATGTACTCAGGAAGCTCAAATTGCGCATGAACGAAATCCTAACTAACTGCAACCTGCGCAGGAATCAGCCAAGATCGCTGAAGAAGACGCTGTCCTTAAATCTAACAATAAAACCAAGTCACCCAGTCAACTACTGCGACAAAGAAGCAATCAAAATATGCGCCTGTGCCGCACTGAGACTTTCTGCCACATCCGTTATTAGCGCTCCATCAAAAAACGTGAGACCCACAATGGATACTTCTGCAATTCTTTCGCTGACGCTAACGAAACCTCACCACCCATGCCATCTAGGCGCACCAATGACTCACAAGACACTGTTACGTTTGACCTACGTTCTATCACCTGAGTAAGTAGCTCAGTCAAATGGTCATCATATCCTGGTCCCGATGGTCTCCCCTCTACGCTGCTGATACTCAGTGGCCAGGTCATTCCAGTTCTACTTCTCAACCTATTCACGCTTTCCTTGACAGACGGGATTTATCCAACCCCACGGAAACATGCCCCGTCATCCCCAAACAATAAAGGGCAGTCAGCAGAACACGGAAAGCTATCGCCCCATCAGCCACACGCCTATAGCTTCAAGTGTGATGGAACAAATAGTCAAAGAAGCCATGCTCATCATCCTGCTTACTCGTAACCTCGTCAATCAACAACAACTTGGATTTCTGCCGTTCAATTCCTGTCAGACCTGCCAATTAGAGTTCTTCAACCACGGAACTCAACAGATTGACAACAAGCAAGCACTAGCCATCATCTTCTTTAACATGAAAAAAGTCTTTGATAGAATACCACATACAGAACCCTTATTGAAGCTGGAATGATACGGTATTTCTGGCAAACGGCACACTTGGTTCTCATCATACCTCGCTTACAGTCAGTAATGGTTGGGGACTTTATGCTGCCTCCAAAACCAGTCAAAAGTGGCGTAATTCAGGGAAGCGTTTTAGGCTCTCTACTTTTTCTGCTATATATCAATAACGTGTTCCAGATGTTTAAACATGGGACACCCTACCTCTTTGCCGACGAAATTAATATTGTCTTCTCATTCCATCCTGCAAACGTCCACACCGCCTACTCCCATATACAGTACGACTTAAGAGCTCTAGCTGCATGGCGCGACACATGGAAGTTGGCATTCACACCAGCAAAAGGCAATGCCCTTACATACTGATGTACCATGCCACCCAATACCTTAATGCTACAGGGCACGCCGTTAGGGAACTGCCTAACATTGCGAGACTTAGGTATTCACAACTCCTGTTCGCTGAACTTCTCGGAACAAGTAGTTTATTCCGCAGCAAAAGCGCTTTCTCATCGGCTACATCCTCAAAACCATGACAACACAAGAATCTAGAACTGCGTTCTACTAAACATGTGCCCGGCCTCTGCCAGAATACTGCTCTATAGTATTCACAAACTTAAGAAAAGGCAACAGAATAGCCCTCGAAAAGGTTCAGCGTACCTTTACAAAACGCCTCCTGGGGTACTCATATCTCAGCTACCGTGAACGATGCAATACACTTAATAACGACCCGTTATGGCTGCGCAGACTGAAAACCAACCTCGCTTTCCTATATTCCCTTATTAGTAATCCCAATAGGAGCCCACTAACCTCTGTCTCAGACTCATACCCCTTGCGTGATAGACCCCACTCCATTATCCTACCAAGAGCGAGCAGTAATATTCGCTCCAACTTCTAACTCTACAGATACCCACATAATTGGAATAGGTTACCTCTCACAATAAGAGCATCTATTAATATAAGCCAGTTCCTCTTCGCTAGTAGCAAATAGCTCTCTGCCACAAAAGTTTCCAAACTACTGAATATCAACTGTCCAGAAGACGAGTTATTTGAAAGTGGACCAGACCACTTATAATCGCCCTTTCTTACTTTCGCACACTATCTCGTTCCGGACTCTTAATATTCCTATCTGCTTGCTTCCTTCAACAACCCCTTATGTCTTCCATCACCCAGGCATCAGCCACTTGATACCGAATGCCTCTGCATTCCCTCAAACCTCCCACATCTGGCTAGCTCGAGACATCCGCCTCTGGCTAATCGCATCAGCTTAACTGGCGGCCACCTATATGGTGAATCTGGCGTGCGTATGACTCGATTAGCAGTTGACGTTGCCCAAATATATCGTTATAGCCAAGCTGACACCGCTCTTTATTATACTTGTTACCTTATGAATCACGACAACATTGAATATTCTCTTTAGATCGCGCTTCCATTTACCGTATATGCCTACTACTTCTCTTACTTGTTTGGCTCTGGCTTTCCTCTCCCATTACGGTATGTCGGTAGCACTTACCTTCGCTGGCATGTTGACGCATTCCGTGACACAGTAGATATACACAAGTGACCCAGCATCTTATTGGAATGGATACATCTAGCCACTCATGGGTTTTCCTAGCGCCACCATCTCTTGATCGTCTTAAATTTGGTCTTTGTTTAGAAGCAGCTAGTGGTCGTACGCTCCAAGCATCTCTGCTCATATCCGGAGCTCGCCAAGAGCCACTCTCGTTTATCTCCAACCATTCTTTGGAACTGTCTGCGTCACACAAGTTGCTGTTTGCTGATTTATTCTGGGACACTAGAGGTATCCACTAGCAACTAGAAGTCTTCACCACACCGCCGTTGCTAACTGTCGATACTCTCTCTCCCTTAGTACCATTATCAGTTCCTCGTATTACCTACGTCACCACCTTTCAGCAGCAGTGAGTCATTGCAGGCAGCATACATCTTGATGCTAGGAGCCACTCCTTATCTCTCTAACACTTATTCTCTTACATTCTTTGCATCACCTACCTTCGCTGGTTTGTTAACTTCTTCTATCACTGTAACTATCCACTAATAACCAGAAGGCTTAATCGAATTCAGATGCTGTCCACTGGTTCTCTCTCTAAGCACAATTGTCTTTCGTTCCTTTCATCTTCATCACGTTTCTTTAAGCGATTCGTTGTAGGCTCCATACATCTTTGCGCATATCCGGAGCTACTAGGAGACATTCCTTGTTTCTCCATTCTGTAATCTTCTAGAATGTCAGTAACAGTTAACTTCGCTGGCTGGCTGATGTATTCTATGACACTGCAGGAATCCACTAATGCCCAAACTGCTTAATAGAATGGTTATATCTGGCCACCAAATGTTTTCCATAGCGCAATTATCTGTGGATACTCTAAACCTCAACCTCTCTATTTAATAACAACTAGTGGTCGTACGCTCCATGCATCTCTGCGTATATCCGGAGTTTGCTAAGAGTTTCTCTCTTTTATCTCCAACCTTCATTCGTTGGGACTGTCTGCGGCACATACATTTGCTCTCTGTTGACTTATTACGGGACATTGTGGGTCTACATGGTAACTAGAAGGATTCATGCAAATACCATTTCTGCTCACTGATACTCTCACTCCTAGCGCCATTATCAGTTCTTCGTATTATAACTTGCACCTCTGTTTAGCAGCAGCCATTCTTCGTAGGCTCCAACCATCCCTGCGTATATCCGTTGCTTTCTAAGAGCCACTCTTTTATTCCCCTCTGGGACTGCGTGCGTCACATACGTTTGCTGTCTGTCGAATTACTCCGGAACACATTAGGTATCCACTAGCAACTAGAAGGCTTCACCACACTACCAATGCTAGCCGACGATACTCTCTCTCCCTTAGTACCATCATCATAGCTTTGTATTACCTATGTCACCACTTTTCAGCTGCAGCGAGCCATTGTAGGTAGCACACATCCTTACGCTAGGAGCCACTCCTTATCTCTCCAACTCTTACTCTCTTAAATTGTTTGCTGGTTCGTTGACTTATTCTGTCACTGTAGTATCCACTGGTAACTAGAAGGCTTAGCCCGCTTGCTTTCGCTGGCCCCTGATAATCTCTCACCTAGCGCCACTATCTGTCGCTCTTCTTATCTTCCTCACCACTGCACCTATTCGTCCTATGCTCCATCTCCCCTATGCGCTGATCTTGAGCTTGCTAGGATACACTCCTTTTTCCTCCATCATACCTTCTTTTGGAACATCTAAATCATTTACCTTCGCTGGCTTGTTGATGCATTCTGTGACCCTGTAGGCACACACTAGTGACCAAGCGTCTTATTGGAATGGCTACATCTAGCCACTGGTAGTCTTTCCTAGTACCATCATCTGTCGGTCGTCTTATACTCGGCACCTCTGTTTAGAAGTAGCTAGTGGTCGTAGGTTCCATGCATATGCAATTATCCAGTGCTTGTTAGGAGCTAATCCCTATCTCATTGCTTTATTCCTTTAGCATATCTGCATTCACTTTTGCCGCTACCTTACCGCCAATTGCACTTTAGATCTCTCTAGCGGCAACCTGATAATTTTTCCCTCTCTTATTCTGCGCTCCCCATGGTATTGGGCTAGCTGCTTGCTGTCCTTGCACTTTGCAACCACCACCAGTCTTCTAAGTCACTTTGCTCTCTCCCCACGCAATTTTTGCCTCGTACTAAACTGATACTTCGTAGATTACTTACTGGTACATCGCTCTTGTCTCTACGCAGGCGTTAGCAATCTACTCATGTGGCTAATGCTTCTATAGGATATTCAAAGGGCAATTTCAGCATAATCATTGTTGCATAGTGTACACGCTTTTGTCTTGGCTCCAAATGTTGTAACATAAGGTTTTAACAATGTTCAACTCCACGCCTGTTCTTGCGGTCTTCTCTCGGTTGCCCCTCACTTTCCCTTATCCCTGAGGTCCGGAACCTCTTGGAGATCTGGGATTGGACTGAGGAACAGTTTTCGACGAGGACGGAAGTAACAACCCACAAGGACCTTCATGGAGCATGGTTGTACACCAAAGAGAATCAAATACAATCACCACAACCGTTGCCCAGTATGGAGAGCTGGACACATCTTCACACTCCCATAACTTAGGCATCTGAAAAATCCAGACAGCAGAAAATCTGAACTTTTGCTCACCTGAACTCACAACAAGACGACTATTCGCGATGTTCATATCCGTAACCGGCCTCAACAATTATGGCGGCCCTGATTAAATTATCTGTCTAGCCAACATGGGAAATTAGAAGCCAGTTGACTGCGAATAAGGGAATATGAAATCAGCCGTCCAGCTGCTTTGGCAGTTATACATTAGTGTTCAAAATGCTTTATGGCAGTTTTACAGGACGTGGTGGGCTTATGCCTGGAAATCGTTCTCTCTATAAAAAGCCACAAACGTCTGTTTAACAACACTGCGACGTGGCGGATGTGACTCGTCACTGGATAAAGCCACTGCCCACAACTATATACTGGCAAGTCGACTAGACTCATATTTCAACTTTTCCCGACACATGCAAGAATATAATACACTCCGTCTCTATGCACCGTTGCATTGCACGTATAGTGCCTTGACCGTTTAAACTATTGAACCCGAAGTATCGTTGTGATACACAACTGCCTATAAACCTTGATCATGCCTTATTTGGTGTCTATAAATTTGAGAATAAACTGTTTATTTATTTATTAATGACTGGGACGTAGTCTGGTTGGTAAAGCTGTATGTTTCAAACACTGACTGGGTTCATTGTAGAGCCACCCACTGTTTCATTTTTGTGTGCTTCTTCTATTGCCAAACCAGTGCAGTTAATCGGTTGAGGACATTGAATTGAACATTCGGTAAATGGATCGTATGGGGCTCTGTAATCGTTGCAGGCATAATCGATACGCTGCTTAACAGCAGTGCAATTCATTCACAGGCTCAAAATACATTCAGTTGAGTACATGTTGCCATATGCTTTTGTGATCCGTTGCTTTAGCATGGTACGTCGTGGGTCCGACAACTTTGCGTGAGCTCTGTAGTTGGGTCTACAAAACGGTCCCCACTGCCATTATAGGTGTGCGCATAGGTTTCGTTAGCGGTGGGTCGCTATATGAATCGGATCACCAGGCGCGTTTTGCAGTGAGTAAAGGCTCTGTGGATGACAAGGATACCTAAATGGGCTACTATGTGCCATAGTACAAGGCATGTGTTGCGTATGATGGAAAGGTGTTTCATTATTTAGCCGCCTTTGCTGAAGTTAGTTGCATTACGATAGCTTGTCTCGCCGGGTACGTCCATGTAATTAATAACTCTCTCCATTGCTGTATCCCGCATCTTTTTTCCATGGTTGCGTTTTTATTGACCCAAACGTAACATATATGCTGACTACAGCAAAACAGAAACCAAATTTCTGACCGTTTGTGCAATACGTCCACTAGTGCAAAGCAGCTAACTGGCAGTGTAGATTTAGAACAGTAAACGATCTTACACGTATTCAGTAAGTGCTGGCGCGAGTGGCTTTCTGGAGTCACGCAATACGCTGCGCAATGTGGGGATTCAAACCAATATGCATATCGCAGGCACGTACACTGCAGTTACTGTCAGCTCGGTGTATGCGCTTCAAAACGATCTGTCGGCCCACAAGAACCAGTTATACAGCCATAGTGGTTATTGTGCTTTTACAACTTCTACATTTTAAGGGTTTCTCATGTAAACCATGGCTTGTTCTCTGCAGCCATGTACTACTTCTTCCTACCAAGCTAACCATCTACGCTGCGACAGCTCGGGTATTGCTTTTATATATTTTTGTTTCTGTGGTTAATATATCTTACCTACTATGCTTCTAGACAGCATATTACGGCCAAGAAAAGGTGCTAGTTTTGCGAATAGCTTGGTACTCACAATATTCAGCTGGCGTTTTCCGTTTGCTTTCCTTGCTATTTACTCTACCTTTACATAAACCGGTCCGGTAGTGACTGCTGGGCAGGAAACTTTGGTAGTACTTACCTAACAAATGTGTGATGCGTACTTTGTTTTAGTGTTTTCAGCCGCGCAGGCCAAACTACCAATTCACGGTTCAACAAAATTAAGAAGCAGGAACATTCAAGAACTTATCCCATTGTTCCGGTCCTAAGTGAACTTTAAATAATAGTGATCCTACAGATTTTCTCCAAAGAAGGGACAGACACTATTGCGGGCACTAGGTTACGCACAACTCCCAGCAATACGGCGAACGATTTCCTTGTTGCGCAAGGAAAAACAATGTACGTGCATAAATTTACCCACTAGGCAGTAGTTTACGCTCTTTCTTACAGATCATTGCCACTCTTAACTTTTAGTTAACTGCAAGCCATTTCTGTACAAATGGTTACTGCTAGTCGCCAGCAACTTGGTTCATTAAAAAGTTGACCTTAGGGGAAGCAGACTATAAAGTCACCTTCTCGAGGAAATTTGAGCAGCTTCATGCAACTAATCGACTGACGTTGCTATGTTCAAACCACACAATTTTTACTTTTACTAGTGAGCAGCTGTTCTGCGCATAGTGTAAGTGATATACTGCCCATATATACAGCCAGATAAGCTACTAGTTTTGTGCAATCAAATTCTTGTTGGACTAATTCCTCCCATCCCAGCTGAGAAAGCGGCACCTAATTTCAATTTATGATTACCAAAACGTTCCAGTTGAATATGTTCACCTCAATACAGTAATATACGCTGTAGAAAACTGTACAGGTTGTCAAGGCTGACGAAATTCGATCTGCCAAGCGTTTCGTATAGTGCCTGCGCCTCGTGGTGCTGACTACCAAGTGACTATTATAGCACCGAGCTGCTTCTGTAAACTGTTATTCTAAATTTGGCAATGTTAAGGTCTATTATGGTTTGAATGAAACAACCTGTGTATCGTTGCTTTTCCTAGTGGGCGCTACGCTGTCCCTGCGCAGACATGCTACCAGTGGTAGTATCTCTGGGTACATTCGCCGTACCACTGGCGCTGCTAAAGCAGAACACCTTTGAACTGGACTAAGGAAATTCCTGACAAATGAGTGGTCGCTCACGCAGTACAAAACGAAGCTCTTGGCAGCTATTTCGCCCTATGCTCCCTCGTTAAGAAAACGTTTCCCACTTAGGACTGTGCTAATTGGAAAATTGCAAGCAACGTAACCTAAAGTTGACTAACTTTTTAACCCCTTAACCCAAAGGGACACAGCCTGCAGCCCTTATGGAGTCACATGCACGCACTTTCTGTTACTCAGCATAGGGTCGGTAACTAAATAGCGAGCCAGCTGAGATCGTGTACATTACCTAATTTGGTCGATTGCGCACAACGGTCAGCTGTGCGTTGTGGCCATAAAGGTTAAGCAAGGAAGGCCAGTGGATGATGTTGCTGCGCTGGTCGGAGTGACAGGTTACCCCAGTGCAACGCTTTTAAAGGCACACAGAGCGGTGCTGGGCTATTGGTATTAGAGCAAGTACAAATAAATGCCGGGCGAACAGCAAGGCAGTAGGAAATGCGAGGCAGCTACTGCAGAATATTGGAATAGAGGGATTTTTGTTTTAGTTGATCGCCTCAAGAAAGATCTTTTGAACGAGTTAAACATCCCACCACATGTTTGAAACTGGCGTATTGCGCTGTGGAAATAAAGCGACAACATTCTTCACAAGCTTAAGCGTGAATCAGACGTTGCAACGATAGGAATAATCTGGAAGCTAAGTATACAATTGTAAGGCCGATAAAACTTGTCGAATAACTGTAAAATTAATAATGCACAACCGTTTAGTAGTGTATGATCTACAAGGTTGGCGAGACTGTCAACCTGGATTGATCGCGTTGCACGGCATAGAGAACGTAGGTGACTGAGACCATCTGACTGTATGCCGATAACGGACGCCAGGTTTGAGTTCGGTATCCTAGAGCACAGCGCATTCAACAAAATGGTCGATCCTTAGTATATTCTGCCATATCCCTGGCAGCGGTTGATAGAATAATAGTAATTATGCATGTGTTCAATGTTACATAAGGCACGCCGAAAAGACATGATCAGTTGTATACAATCAAATTAAACGTTGCCCGCGATTTCATTAATGATCTGTTCTGACAAGGTAATTGAGAAGGTACATGAACCCGCAAGCCAGAATGAGTTGTTGCTGTTTATGCGTGGCTGTGTCTTCCAATCGCGTCAAAAGTAGGACTATACAACAGCTTAACACAGTCGTTGTATGCTAGATTCTGTCTTTGCGGTACCATCAGTTGTATTTTATAGGCTCACACCATCGATCAGCCGATGGAAAGCCCTGTGACAAACACACGGATAAGCTGAGATAGCTTCTCTCTGTTTGGTTGTGCTGCGATTGTGAACGCCCTGAGAAAGTGATGCTGCTCGCCGTACACTCCCAACTTCTAACGTTTTTACTGGTTACTTCCACCCTTTATAAGAGAGTCTAGTAGTTCCAGCTGTGTTGTCCCACTCTGGTGCCAGACACCCTAACACAAGCAGTTCGTGTTTTGCCTGACCACATAATTTACTTCCAAGTGTAGCACTGCAGCTTGCTTCACGACGAAAAGCGCAGGTACATGAGATCACTTGTTTTTGGAAATAGTGAGGGTGTGGCTGGTAGTGCCGTCGGCAGCGTAGGCAGGAATATTTGGCAGCCTGAGTTGCATTTCTTACTGGGCATATGGTAAACTTCAACCTACCTAGTTGGCATAAAACTTAAAATTGAGCCAGTGTGTAGTAGACACCGCTTGCTTGTATCATCTATGATAACTGCAGCTAAAACTAGAAGCTTCGTTAACTTGACTGACTTTCGGAACCTCACCTTCACCCAGCATACCGCTCACACGGGATCTACACTGCTTTGCAAAATGCTTTTATTTCTAAATTTCATGCAATATTTTCCGTATGCTAGACTTTTTCTCTTTCATCTAAACATGCTTACTACTACACTAATAGCACGGAAATAAACCACTCGTTTCATTCTCATTTACAACCTTGCTGCCGTTCGGCACAGGCTTGGCGCTAACTGTAGCAATTCTCCGTTACGTCACCACTTCGATGTTAAACGTATTAATACACCGGCTTAAAACTAAGCCGGGAACTTTAAACAGCCTTTTCGTCATCGCTGCATCCAACATACTAGGCCAAATTTGATCCACTTTCCTACTGCGCCACGCACTCTTAAACCTCCTGGACCGCACCGGCCTCCGGCTCCAAATGCCTATAGGTCTCAAACAAAGGCTTCTCTTACTTTGAGCATCGATTACAGTTTTCATTGGCATAAGAAACAGCCTCATGATACTGGCCTCCGTCTGGCTCATTACCTGTATGCTTGGTCCCATGCAAAGTTGCAATTTCAGGTCTCTGGTTGAGTTTTGCCTCTCGGCTCCACCATCATGAATCTCAGCTCACAATTACGTCCCCCTCTCTTGCTTGGCCTCTCTTTTGGTCCATATCGCATCGGTTCAATGGCGGTATAGGTATAACTAACGTCAACGCAACATCCTAGGCTTCCCTTGATTCCATTTGCTACTGTGGTACTCAGTTTCAAACCTCTTCGACTGGTCCGGCCTCTCAGTCCCCAAATGCCCATAGGGATCAGACCAAGGTCTCTCTACATTTGAGGATCGGCAGCCACCGATTAAGGTTCTCATTTGCATAATTAACTGCTTCATGTACTTTCCTCCGCCTGGTACATTACCTGCATGCTTTGTCCTTCTACCGAGATTGAAATTTCAGGTCCCTGGCTGAGTTTTGCCTCTCGGCTCCACACTCATGTTTCTCAGCTCACAACTACGTCCCCCTCTCTTGTTTGGCCTCTTATCTGGTCCATATCGCATCGGTTCAATGGCGGTTTAGGTTCCCATAGCGTCAGTACAACACACTAGGCCACATTTGATCCACTTTCCTACTGCGCCACGCACTCTTAAACCTCCTGGACCGCACCGGCCTCCGGCTCCAAATGCCTATAGGTCTCAAACCAAGGCTTCTCTTCCTTTGAGCGTCGATTACAGGTTTCATTGGCATAAGAAACAGCCTCATGATACTGGCCTCCGTCTGGCTCATTACCTGTATGCTTGGTTCCCTGCAAAATTGTAATTTCAGGTCTCTGATTGAGTTTTGCCTCTCGGCTCCACCATCATGAATCTCAGCTCACAATTACGTCCCCTCTCTTGTTTGGCCTCTCTTCTGTTCCATATCGCATTGGTACAATGGTGGTATAGGTGCCTCTAACGTCAACGCAACTTACTAGCACCCGTGTGATTCTCTTTGCTACTATGGCACTCATCGTGAAACCTATTGGACTACTCCGGATTCTCAGGCTCCAAATGCTTATTGGTCTCAAGCCAAGGCCTCTCTTCCTCTGAGGATCGGCTGCCATCGATTAAGGTTCTCAATGGTATAAGTAACGGCTTCATGCTTCTCGTCTCCGTCCGATTCATTATCTGTACGCTTGGTCCCCCAACTTAAATCGAAAGCTCATGGCCTAGATTAATCTTGCCTCTCGGCTCCACTATCACTCTTGTCAGCCCACAAGTATCGTCTCCCTCTCTTGTTTGGCCTCTCTTTTGGTCCATATCGCATCGGTTCAGTGACGGTACAAGTGCCTCTTACGCCAGCGCAACTTACTAGCCCCCGTTTAATTCTCTTCGCTCCTGTGACACTCATTATTAAACCTACTGGACTTGTCCGGACTCTCAGGCTCCTAATACCCATCGGTCTCAAACCAAGGCCTCTCTCATTCAAGCGTCGGCTGCCGTCGGCAAATGTTCTCATTTGTATAATTAACTGCCTCATGTACTTTCCTCCGCCTGGTACATTACCTGCATGCTTTGTCCTTCTACCGAAATTGAAATTTCAGTTCCCTGGCTGAGTTTTGCCTCTCGGCTCCACTCTCATTTTTCTCAGCTCACAATTACGTCCCCCTCTCTTGTTTGGCCTCTCCTTTGGTCCATATCGCGTCGGTTTAAGGGCGGTATTGTTATCACTAACGTCAGCGCAACATCCTAGGCTTCCTTTGATTCCATTTGCTACTGTGGTACTCAGTTTTAAACCTCTTCGACTGGTCCGGCCTCTCAGTCCCCAAATGCCCATAGGGATCAAACCAAGGCGTCTCTTCTTTTGAGGATCGGCTGCCACCGATTAAGGTTTTCATTTGTATAAATAACTGCCTTGTGTGCTCGCCTCCGTTTGATACATTATCTGCATGCTTGGTCGTTCTACGGAAATTGCAATCACATGTCCCTGGTTGAGGTTTGCCTCTCGGCTCCATTCTCATGCTTCTCAGCACACAATTACGTCCCCCTCTCTTGTTTTGCCTCTCTTTTGGTCTATATCACAACATTGCAATGGCGGTATAGTTATCACTAGCGTCAGCGCAACAGCTTATTTCTTTTTTGGTTACCTTTCCTTCTGTGCGTCTCAATCCAAAACATTTTGGCCAAGTCAGTCCTCTGAGGCTCTAAATGCCTATAGGTCTCAAGCCAAGGCCTCTCTTATTTTGAGAACCGGCTGCCATCGACTCAAGTTCTCACTGGTATAAGTTACAACCTTATGATACTCTTCTTGGTCCGAATCATTATCTCTATGCTTGGTAACGCCTACCGAAATCCGAATTTCCGGTCTCTGATTGAGTTTGTCTCTCGGCTCCACTATCATGTATCTCAGCTCACATTAACGTCTTCCTCTCTTGTTTGGCGTCTGTCTTCGTTCATATCGCAACTATTCATTGGCGGTATAGGTACCACTAGCCTCAGCTCATCGGTCACTCCTTTGCTTTCAGCCAGCACAACTTTACCATAAATTTTATATTTATACAATAACTTAGTCCTGTTCAATTTTGTTGGCAGTTTGCTCGGTCCGTTTTTCTTCTCACCCTTGTTCTACAGGATAATATTACCTGCACCGAACACCGCTGAAGACGTACCTGCGACGCTCCCATGGGCACGGATTCAATAAAGAACAAAGAAAAACCCGCACTTCAAGCATGACACACTAAAGAACCTAGGAAACCGATCAATTCAATACAAGTCACCTGAGTCGTCCGAGTTCAACAGCTCCAACCACTTGTACTGGACTCCGAAGGCGACTACACAGTCATAGGAAACAAATTGGCGTTACGTGACTGCGAATATCCGCGAGGATAATCGGTCAGATACAATCTTGCCAAGGTTATAGCAACAGCCGGCAGTGTTCCAGGAAGTGGTGGGTCTTCGTTTGGCAAGCGTTTTCCCTACAAAAAGCCACAAATGTCTGTTTAACAACACTGCGACGTGGCGGATGTGACTCGCCACTCAATATAGTAACCGCCCCTAACACATTGGCAAGTTGACCGACACCACATTTACAAGTTCTGTGTATATATCGGCTCTCGCACGAACACACCTACATATCTGATTAGGGACATACCACTATTCTTAAGTATTTTTCACCCGTTTCCTCATACTTCACTCACTGACCTACATTGCTTACGGGACCTCATCGGACTAGTTCCTCATCAACATACCATATAAGTGATCTGATTACTATCTTTACCTCTCGCATTCTGTGTGCATAGACTACATACAACATTTGGGCTCTATGGCTCCACACTACTGTCTCCAACTGTACTACTCCCACTGTTGGTGCTGCTTATTCCGCTATCATGTATAATAATGCAATATGCTGATCATGCCCAAAAGACGTGTCTCGCTTTGTCGAGAATAAAATATTTATTTATTTATTTATTTAAGATCACCAGGCCTAGTCGGCCTCGTATCAGGCCATTAGCTTTGCGTTTGAAAAACTTGCATGTCTTGTTTATTTGTTTTAATGTGGGCACCTACGGGCCGACGAAAGCCCCCGGTTCTCGGTTCCTCTGAGATAACTAGAAGCGCTCTAATCTTTTTTTCTTGCCCGGGACCGTAATCTACCAAATTTGTCATACCTCGGCTGGTTATTCCTTTCCTCAATCATCGGAAAAAGGTATGCTGGCTAAGGTACGTTGATAACCGTCTCCGACAGCGTGAAGCAACCTGTCCTTTTGGTTATCCATGGATTTGTTTTCCAAATCCACCAACAGACAAAATCATCTTATTTTTCTTTATGGTCGCCAGTTATCCGCTAACAGGCAGCTGTTGCCCACATCCAGTGGCTCCGGAATCGTAATAGTTAGTGGGCTTTCTATTAGCGAGTGCACGATTCATGGGTTACTGCTGCTTCTCTATCATGAGGTTGTGCGCCTGAGGAGCCAAGTCGCACCAAAGGACGGAAGATACACCGGATCGGTACGCCATCATACTATTCTAGCTTGTGCCTTTTTAAATATAAGCATCTGTATTTTAAAGACTCACTCGAGCACACAATCTATCGCCTGCTTGAGCGCACTGTGGCTGACACCCGACCCGGCCGTGATAATCTTTGGTCATCTGTTTATCATGCGATTGCAGTCGCGCTTGCGGAACTGAGGCTGCTCGCACTACTTGCTTAAAAACTGCGATACCAATATAGTAACACAAGTTCGTTCATCGACGTTTTACCGCAGGTATCTGGTGATGCACGCGTTAGCAGATGTCCGTTTTGCTGTTTAGTTTCCGATCCACTTGGAGATGCTGAAGACTTTCATTGTTGGCTCATTCTGGCAGCAATGGCAATCCAAATTTTACTCGTACCGGTTTGTTTTGGTTATTTGCATGGCGTGCGGATTACACATATCCTTTCACGTCATTACTCCAGTAGAATCGATAATCATAACAGTAGAAAGTAAACCGCTCAGGTTATTGATATGGTAAGGTTTTCTGTACTGCAGATGTCATTTTGCTAATGGTGTTACTAGCGTTTCTCTTCAGCTTGGAGGAGAGCTTACTGGGTGATCCCTGTTGCACAATCTGATATACTTAACCCAAGTGTGCTAATTTTAGTGGTCAGCATTCCTTTAGTTATGTTTAGTAATATTTCGTAATCCTAAGGTAATAAGAACACACTTTTTATCGACGGACTAGACTTGTATCCATGCTGAACTAGGGATTCTGCTTTGTTATTATACAATCTCGCCCCGCTAAGTGTTTGCATGCCGCATTTTTCTTGGAAATTATTACAACAGTTATAACACAGGTGAGCCACTTTGACAATTAGGACGCATGCTTCACGTATTCCTCAGCCTGTGGCACCCAGGATGATGTGATCGCTGAACAAAGGTTACGACCCATTGGCTTGACCCAAAATTGATGATCAGCAGTTGTTTTGGTTTCCACGTTGCTGGCAAGGGCCCGCTTTTTGCTTCCGTTTGGTGTAATGAACTTGGTGAAATAAGCATAGGTAGGCAATACCACGGGCATGTTTGTAACACTACCGTTCCTGGACTTCAACATTTTGCTGCACTACTTTCTTTCACAGTGATTATGCGCACTCAAACGTTTATTTTTACATGCGATGTCTGAATCGAGATGCAAACTTGCTGAAAGCTAACCAATTTTATTTCTTTCCATCCCTCATGCGTAAATACTATTTATCTCACGTTACCCTTTATAGCTTTCTTTAGTATCTCCAGAGGTAATGCCCTTCATCGTAACAAAGTTGTTGCAATTAAATACTCCATAAAGATTTTCTATGCGCACGCCAGCGTGCTGTAGCAGTTGACCGTGTTCCGGTAGGTGGCATCGGAGCAGGTCATAACATTGGTGGTAGGTTTCTACGGCAGTACTCAACGTTTTGTAGCCAAAGTAAACAAACCTCCTTTGATGCAGCAAACAGTCCTTTAGTATGTGTCCGCCACTTTGCACTGTCGCTACATTTTGTAGCATCCCAGAAGATATTTCTTATTCTATGTACACTTTTCTCTCTCAGTCATACAATATTGGTTTTTGTTTTAATGCCAACACTAAGGCCATTCTAAACTACATCCTGCTCACCACTTGTCTCCACGGTGAGTTCCAGGACTGTCGTACGCTCTCGTCACCGCGCAGCCGCAGTCCATCACCCCACGCAGCCAAGCCCGAAGTGCCAAGGTAATGGATGATTTGTGTTGGTATCATCGCCAGTATGGTGATAATGCTCGACGTGGCCGTTCACATTGCGCCAAGCGTGGTGTAGTGGCACAGGGAAACTAGTTCGCCGGCACGTGAATGCGGCCCACGCGTCCGGTAGCAACAAAACAGGCCGTCGGTTTTAGGTCAAGGATAGGCGCTCCCGCCTCACTTTGAGTATTGATACAGGAACCTAAGTGAGCGTTGTCCCTGTCAGCGCGCAAGCCGAGCATTCGAAGCCAACGTACAGTCTACGGGCAGCCTACGGCTCACCGATAGCTTCAGACGCTCAGCACATGATGAACCTAGCTTTAAAGCACCGCAGAGACGTTCACTGGGTTTCACGGTTGCGTCAGTACCTTTCGCAATTATTGGTATCGATTTTCTTCGCCATTTCTGATTGCTTGTCGACGCGGGTCCTCACAGAATTTGAGATGATCATAGAAAAATAGGTGTTGACAGCGCCCATTCAGACGCCCCGATAATCAGCGCTGCATTTTGGATCGCAAATGTACCGTCCGACTAATTGTGCATCCTCTCCGAACACCCGCGACTGGTTCGACCGGCTGCAGAGCTTCCACCAGTCACGACAGTGGTTGCTCCCCACATAGGTACGCGCGGTCAACCAGTCAGCGCACGACCAAGACGGCTTGCTTCGGACAAACTACGGGCAGCACGAGCAGAATTTGACCACATGCTTCAACTCTGTATCGTTCGACCGTCCAACAGCCCATGGGCGTCGCCTCTGCACATGGTCCCGAAGAAGGTCATGGGGGACTGGCGTCCTTGCGGCGATCAGCAAACCTTGAATACGGTTACCACGCCCGATCGCTATCCGATCCCACACATAGTGGATCTCACCGCCAGTCTGGCGGGTAAAAATATCTTCAACAAACTCGACTTGGTACGCGCATAAAACCAAATTCCGGTAGCCGAAGCGGACATCGCTAAAATTGCACTGACGACTCCATTTGGTTTGTTCGAGTATCTGCGCATGCCATTCGGTCTAAAGAACGCCGCGCAAACTTTTCAGCGTTTCATCGACCAAGTTTATCACGGTTTAGACTTCCCTCACTCTTATCTGGATGACATTTTATTCGCAAGCTCTTCACGAGAAGAGCACATACACGTGCACTTCTTGATCAAGTATCTCAACATGGGGTGACGATCAACGCAGAAAAGTGTTCGTTTGGTGTCGATTTACTCAACTTCCTCGACCGTCGTATCTCCTCTGAAGGCGTCGTGCCACTGCAGGATAAAATTCAAGCCATCATCGACTACCCCGAGCCTCATTCTTTCAAACAGCTCAGGCGTTTTGATGACCTTGTCAACTTTTACCGACGTTTATACGCAACTACGCCTGGCTGATTCAACCCCTCCCGGACCTTCTCTGTGGGAAACGCAAAAAAAATTCGAATTTCTTGCCGCAGCACGCGCTGCCTTTAAGTCGCTGAAAGTGGCTAACGACAACATAGCTTCTATAGCGCATCATGATCCGGCCGCCCTACTGTCCCTCAGTACTGAAGTCTCGGACGTGGCATCAGGCGATCTTTTGCAGCAACGAGTAGCCAACACTTGGCAGCACTTAGCGTTTTTCTTCAAACGCAAAAACCTACCGATTCTTGCTACAGCACGTACGCTAGAGAACTACTAGCCGTATATCCAGCAATATGTAACTTTCGGCACGCCCTAGTTGTCCGCTCCTTTGTCGTCTTCACCGACCACAAACCCCCGACCTTCGTGCTCGGCTCGACTACCGATCGATATTCTCCTAGAGAGTCGCGCCACCTTGACTATATCGCTCAGTTTGCGGCCGATATACGGCATGTCTCATGGGTGCACAACGCCGTCGTCGATGCACTTTCCCGCATCCAAGCTATCTTCGCTGACGCCGGCACTGCTATCGACTTGGCAGCCATGGCCACAGGACAACTCATCGATCCTGAGGTCGATCTACTACGCAGGTCTTCTTCATTGGACATACGACCCGTTTCGCTGACGTCAGCAGATGGCACTATACTCTGCGATTTATCTTTGGACACGCCGCGTCCAGTCGTCCCACGCGAGTTTCGGCAGACCGTGTTCGACACGTTGCAAGGCTTGTCTCATCCAGGCGTTCGTGCATTGATTAAACTCGTAACCACACGATAAGTTTGGCGCAGTGTTATTCGGAACGTACGTACTTGGGCAGTTGCTTGTCTTCCGTTTCAACGCCCGAAGGCGCACAAGCACACGTGAAGCACGTTAGGCACCTTTCCGACGCCAGACGCACGTTTTCCTCACGTGCACGTCGACCTCGTATGTCCTCTTCCGCCTTCGAAAGGCTAAGTGTATCTGCTGACCTGTGTCGGTAGATTCACTAGGTGGCCGGAAGCCATTCCAACACCTAACTGCTCTTCGGAAGCAGTAGTCAAAGCTTTTCTGGAGCGCTGCGTAGCTCAGTATGGCGGTCTCGCCATCGTGACCACCGCTCGATTGTCACATTTCTCGTCAGCATTTGCCACGTTGCTTGAGGACTTAGGCTGTCGCCATCTCCAGACGACAGCGTATCATTCGGCCGCTAACGGCATGGTGGAGCGTTTTCACCGCCAGTTAACAGCGGCGCTACGTACGCACGCAGATCCTTTATGGTCTGAAACGCTGACCCTCGTTCTCCTAGGCTTAAGAAACACGGTTAAAACCAATTGCGATGCCACACCAGTGCAGCTAGTCTACGGTTGTACGCTGCGGTTGCCCGGACAGATGGTAGCACTAGCCTTATGTACTTTCACTGTTGACTACGGAAGTTACACTGATCGATTGGCTCCCCAGATGGGTGAGCTACGTCCACCAGCTTCTCGAGCGCAGATGACACCAGTATAGTGCCCGAGAAGCTGTCTACATCCTCACACGTCCTTCTTCGCGTAGATGGTGTTCGACAGCCTCGTCAGTCGCCGTACATAGGAACTTTCAAGGTGCTACATCGTGCGAGTAAGGCGTACACAATTGACCGCGGTGGTCGACACGAAGTCGGCACCATCGACCGTCTAAAACCTGCCTTTATGGAAGAAACCACCTCACCTACTTCACCTAGTAGTGCTTCGTGCAACGTCACAACTTACCGCACCGGCTTTCAGCATCCCAGAGCAGTTTAACCAGACCACTATCTCGGTCCACAGGCTTCAGCCGTCCCGACATCTACCGAATCTAACTGGCTGCCTCCCACGATCAATTGCCGTGGTCGGGAGGTGCGCAATCCCGTTCGTTTCTCCGACTACGTACAGTGTAAATATATTTAGCTTTGTAGATATTGTATATATTTGCCCGATTTTTGGTCGATTATGGTTTTGAAAACAAACAAAAAAATCAAACCTTCGAAAAACCTTTTTCGAATAATGCTATTCAAAAAACAAAAACTTTAAACACTCTGATCCTTCGTTTGTTCTTTTTGGCGTTTTCTAGCGTGTTTTTCTATTTTCTCGTCTTTGCATGCCCCAAACCCTCCCTTTCGATCGACTGGCCCACCCGGGGAATGTTTTCGAGGATCCTGACGCGAACGCTGGTCGCTTCCTCGCGGGACATGGGTTGCTTCTCTTTGGGACCATGGTCTTTTATTCGTGGGACGAAGGTCGTTTTGGTGCTGGGCGGAATGCGGCGGGGGAGAGGCCACTCCCAAGCGCACCGTTTAACAGCAACGGAGGTTGAGGTCCTGTCGGCAATTTCCGGACTAGCCAGATTTGTGGTTCGACAAACCCGCTCCAAAGACTCGCCGAAACGCACCCTGCCCTGCAAGCAATAAATAATAAAGACCGGACGGCAGAGCAGATACAAATTTTCGGCTACATTTATTTCCGAACACGAACAGACACTTCTTTACATACGAAAACCTTTTGCGAAATTTGATCCACAACCACTTGATTTCGAAAGCTTCTTCATTCAGCCTTCTTGAAGGGGAGCTCTGTTGCAACCCAGAAGATATTTCTTATCCCATGTACACTTTTATTACTCAGTCATACCATATTGGTTTTTGGGTTAATGCCGACTTTACGGCCATTATGAACTACATCCGGCTCACCACTTGTCTCCACGGTGACTTCCGGCACTGACGTACGCTCTCGTCGCTTCATTCGTTTTTCGTTCGATTGTAGCCTTCCGCGAATACAATCCGTTGTGTCCGTTCTTCTGGTTTTCTGGCATTTCCACCAGAGCGAGCATAATCTCAGACTAGTATAGATTAGTCCTACAATTTCACCACTTGTGCTGTATAATTCACAAGCACAGAGACAAGGCTTGCTAAATAAAAGTGATAACACAACATTGTCAAGTTGAATAATACTTCATTAAAAGACATGCCGCCGAGAAAGAAAACGTAGAACAACGGGAATAAGCTTAGAGGTAAGAGGAGACGTAAAGGAAGTCCCATCTTAAGCAGAAGCAAATGGAACACAAAAGTTTTGCTTTGATTTGCCGATGGATAAGAATACTTTTTGATATGCATGGAAAGCTACTGTAGTAATATTTTAGGTGGGACATGAATACCGTGTAAGCCAATGGTCACTTGGTACAAGGTCGGTGTGCGGAAGTTGATACCAAAATTGTTCGGTTCATGTGCCTGCTTGGTGACTTTGATAAGGTACCAGGAGGAGGTTTGTTTTTAACGAGCCACCATACCTGTAGTGTCATCTCCTATCAACCGTGAATAACTATCGCTTTTATGTCCGTAAAACTCAGATTAGTTTTTCTGTTGCCAAGTGGAGCCACAAATAATAATCGCTAACGATGTAACCTATTACACGTGCCCAATAAGGAATATTACAGAAGCTAGAGACAGTTGGATGTAACTTATGGGTAACAGTCTACAAGCAATGGTAAGTCAATCAGCAGCAGCAAGCAAATTGTAGTGCGGAACTTAGCAGCACAAAGCGAGAGTGCGGATCTGCACGCTGTATAAAACATGCACATTGGGAAGGTACCACTCTTGTTGTGAAATATTGATAGATGATATGTTTTATGTTCAATGCAGTTCCTTTTGTTAATAAACTGGCAAAACTTGTAAAATGATTTGACGCATTCTATCATATGATTAATTCTCTAGTACGATTTGCCCCATTGCTTCATGCTTGTAGTGCGAATTACTTCGGGCACTGGTAAAATTTTCCCCGCTGCCAGGGTTAAAGGTGTGGTCTGCTACTCAGGTGCAAGCTACAATTAATGGTACGTAAGTGGCGTGCCGATTACAGAAGCATGAAAAGCAGTTTGATCGTCTGGACCCAATGCGTGTTGGTAACTAATGCAATGAATACAAGGCAAGGAAGCAAACTAAAAAATCCTATACAGTTGACCCACGTGCAAAATACGTGAGCAGCAAATGCAAAAGTATAACAGATGGCCTATCGGGATAAACAAGAATAAAAATCAAATGTCAAAAATAACAAAGCGCGGATAATTCGTGCTCAATACCAGATCATTTATAGGTGGCAACATTACCATGTATCTTACTCTATATAGGTTCAAGAGCTCAAGGAACCCAAACAAAAAGTAAATAGTTAAATAATCCACACTTTGCGTTTGAATATCATAAAGATTGAGCAAAAGAACACAGATTCAGTCAAATAGACAAGCTAGCGTCTATTGTTCTAGCTTACCCTATTTGCTAGGCAGCATCTTGCGTGTCAGTTGGATGCGTCCTGGTGAACTTGGAAAAATCAAGCAAAACTTTGATAGACAGGTTTGTAGCAAGGTGCATGGATGGCCCCACAGTTGACCTGCAGAAATGCCAAGTGGAATATGCTGCTTGGAAGTCAAATTGCCATCTGATTGCCCCAAACAGTGCTACGCTTAGCACGGTGTTGGTTCGTTTGCACGTCGTTGGAATGGTCTGTTGTTTGAGACCAGAAGCTGGTCCGGTGGTTGGAACTACGCAACGTTGCAAGTGTGTGTATTGATTAAACACTACCCGGAGTATTCGGTTCCGGATATGTGCAAGACGCAATGGAACTATTCCTGACAGAATGATATTAAGACCTAGTACTCGATAATTTGCGTGAAATAAACGTTGCTTCATTAAGGTGCAACAAATGTAACGTAGTTGATTCAAATGTTGATGAGCACCTATTTGTGTGGCTTGTACTTAGATTGGGAAATCTGTAGAGTATTGTCAATTGTCCGCTGCGCCCGGTTTTTCATTTACTTGGATAATTTGTTGCATGGGTCCTCCGTGCCAGCACACGGGCTCAACTTTAGCCCAAACCTGTTCATGCGTCTGATCAAAGTGTGCTCGTAGCTGGCGAACCGTTTTCCATTGAATCCCTTAGACCCACAGGCCAAGGTAGTCAAAGATTAGTGTGAGGAATACCAGGGGCGCGACAACCCGTGCGTCCAGGTATGTTCATGGCTGTCGACGCGCCAGTCTACTGATGTTACGTATCTGAATAAGTAGTGGATAGCCTGCTGTTTAGAACTTGGTAGTTTTTCTGGTATGAACTTTGAGATCAAGCTAAATTTACTTCAAATAAGACCGGAAACTTGAGATGTGTCCCGTAAATATACCTGCATGAGCGAGCTAATAATCTAGGAGTTGATAATAGTGCTCCAACGTTTTTAGATCTAAAGCGGAAGCACCCGAATTACGCCCCTTACCAGCAAGTTACTGCTAAGGTTCCCTGCATTGGTAATCCCTGCTATGTACGTTAAGTGTCGTAAGTAAGAGATGAAGAGGAATCGTTGGTAAAAGGATAGGAAATGTATGTTAACGTAAGATAATAGTAATAATGTGCGTTAGTGCGAATACTAGAATTGTATTATGAAGAGTAGAAAAGGGTAAGCTTCTGTGTTGCCATTCGTGGGCATAAATTTGAGACTTATGCACCTTAACCTTACAGCTCTTGACAACAATTTCTTGTGTAGTATGCTATTTGTAAGTGATGGCACGCAAGACTCATACTGAGTGCGGAAGCCTGGAGAACAGTTAGATTGTCCAAACACGACGCGTGTTGGCAAAAGCCACAAGGAATATAATGCAGGGATGCTGTGTCAGAGAAATCGGTGTAACATGCATAACATTCTAAAGTAGTGTTCGGTCGGTACAATAACTTAATTGGTTGACTAGACGTTTTAATAACTTACATTAGTCTTGTTTGACTGATTGTTTTGCATTTTAATACCAGTGTTAGCTCTACTGGCCTCGTCCGAGCGTACTTCAGGCTTTGTGTATTGACCAAAGCTATATCAAGCAGCAACACTGGTCACGGTGGTTTTCCTCAAGGTTTCGTTTTGGAATCATTATTGTTTGTTATACAGCTCAACAATTTGACTTCTCTTTTACATTAACCCTGTTACCTTTTGCTGATGCACTGAAGATCGTCAGCAGGCTAAGCGTGGCATGTTGTCTAAGGACTTTACACTGTAGTGGATTGGTCAGTTAAATAAAATTTAAATTACTGGTGGATCTGTAAGTAGTGTAAAGTAGCTAGAAAGTAGGAGCCACGATTAAACTTTGCACAATAATCTTCCTCGACGAGGACTCAAACGCCCGACGTGCGGATCCGGGGGTCCAAAGTTTGCATTTAAATGCTAGCAACTGCCGGTTACTGAATGCTGGAAATGAAGGTATTGCGGTGCTAACACCTGTCGGGCTTCTAGATCTGCGACGGCATATACGGCACGAGACTTTGGCCCACTGTTGCTAACAAATTCCAACCTTCAGCCCAAGGCAAGCATGCTGCCAACAAAGCGCGGAATGAATTGTTTTGCCTCAAAAAGTATTTATGCATTATTAGAGCAGAGGTTTTCCTTCCGTTATACAAAGTGGGGGTAAGTCATCATATAGAACACTGCGTACCAGCTTGAGCACTTCCCACCGAAAAGACGTGGCCTGTATAGAAAAAGTACAACAACGCTACTAGTATGATTGCGGGTCAAGTTGGCGAGCCATCTGCCGAAGATATAAGGCGTTTAGGTTTATATTCATTGGAATGGCGCATACTAAGAAAGAATCTGGCAGGGTTTATTAACAACCATGAAAGGTAACCTTGGTTTCCAGTATACTGCACTGTTTGAGCTATCTGGGTCAGCTCACCTGCAAGGACAACTAATAAAGCTCAAGCATCAAGGATCTAGGCTGCTTGTCAGTGGGACATTAGTTAATAACCGAGTAAGCAACAGTAGGAATAAGCTAATTCTACCATTATTAGAATGCAGCACCGTAAAGACCTTTAAAAGTGGCCCAAATATGTGTTGGTCTGAGCACCTTACAAAAGGGAGTTCTTTTCTAGGATGTATTGTACCCTCGTACAGTGTGAAAGTCCCGAGAGTGCTTTAGTTGTTGCTTCAAGCTCTTGTAGAAACCGCGGAATTAAATCATAAGTAGAAGCACCGAGGCCCTTGATTGCTTTCTGTTGCAATAAGCTAGACGCTCGTTATGTAGGGGTCTGTATCGTCCTTGGAAGTGGACCTGACCTGCTTTGATGAGACTTTATACCCAGCGGCTCACCCATTGTAAAAGCAGAGTACGTTTGCGGGTATTTGGCCAACTTTTCGCTAGCCAACCTACTTAGCAATATTTCCGCTATTTAAACATTTTCCAAAGAACTGTAACGCAAGCCAAGGCTAATCGCATGGTGAGCAGGGGTCTACGTGGTATCGGTACGCAGACGAACGCAGCTATTAATCCCATGCTTTCTTCTGCAAAATAAAGCGAAATATACTTCAACTTGACAACCTAGTTCTCAAAGTAGTGTTGGCAAACTGCAAAGTAGTGCTATCGGATTCACTGATAGTAGCAGTATCTAAGGTTCGAGCTTTAGAAGACCAACTGTGTGCGATAAACAAAGGGCTAGCATCCGTCAACAAAGAAATGGCTATAATTGATCCCTCGCCGATCTTCCAGTGATTCAATGTAAAGAAAACCCTGCAGCATTGCAAGCGTCTGGTACGTGGCTATCCACTATCTCAGCAGAGATCAACGTAAGTGCCCGTCGTGGTAGTAACGTCATGGTATTTAATATACCTGACAGCTTTATATTAGACAACCTAGAGCGCATGCAGTCAACGTTTAATACATTTCTCTTAAAAAACGTCACAGGTAGACGTCTGCAAAAAAGGAAAAAACTGACGTTGTTTGAACGCCCTTAAATTCTGCAATTAGGAGCTTGCCAAACTTTCCTCAAGGCTACGTCTCAAATTTGGATGCAAGCTGATATAGCCTAATAAAACATCTCCACAACGGACATATGCCTTGTCCAGAATAGCCCAAAGATGCAAACGGCCTATGGAGCGAACCACGTTACAGCTACCGCCATTCAATCCGAATTTTTATTGTGTTGAATTAGAATGTTCTCCACAGCCGATGCTAATAAACACCTCGCAAATCTCAAGGTCAAATAGCTGCCAAATCATTAGCAAAATTACGGCAACCAAGCCAGCCGGCTGTTTGACATACTCTTCTCGAATAACCCGGCAGCTAGAAGAAAAAGCCCGACCTCCTCGACCGACACTGAAATACGCGTTACTGGTCACTTATACCTGTGCAGCTTCCTGCACATTAATCTGAGTTTGCTAGATGTTCTTGCAGTGGCACCACGCATCTAGCGTTCAACAATAGGCAGTATACCTAGACGAGCTTCTCACGGTAACCCTGTGCTTGTGGCTGCATGTGGCGTCGTTCTTGGCAAGAATCTAGCGAACAACACAAAGAACAGTCCCACGCCAAGCATACGCAGTCTCAAATAAATCCATAACACCGCGTAAACCGCGGCAGCTGAACTATGAATAGCCCATAAATGATCCACACAATATACTCGATGCAACCTAACAAAACATAAAACCAGGTCAGGAAGACGGTATCACCATATGTTCCACAGCTTGAGGGTACAACTAAGTCCAGACAAGCGTAATCATCCAGATAGCCTACTTGCTGGTGACTCAGACCCAAGCTGCTCCTGAGCTGAACTACTACATTCCTAGCTATAGCCAGGTATCATAAGGTTCACGTCACGGTCTTAATATACATCACACTATTAAAGGTATGTACGGCATATGCGCCTCTCTACCCCCACCTTCAACGATTCGTACACCATCCTTAGTGTTTCCACCTACGATCCAGCTGTTGAACCTGTCCTTTCCTTCACCAGCTCAGGCAACAAGGAACATAGAATCGTGCTACTCTGTTGCTAACCAATGGTATACAGACTATTAACAACCCGCTGTATATAACCCACTTCGAGTCATAAACATAAACCAATCCACCATCGCATGGAAAGATTAATCGCCCGCGCAATACAAGCTTTCCAATGAGTACTGAACCGTTCAGCACATCACAACATAATCCCGTGCTTTGGTCATGGAATATGGCGGGATGCGTCTCACTACAACTCACGAGGCTGCAAAACGAGGTTGCTCTATATTATCCATACAGGATCTCAGACATCCCATATATGCCTTTAAGCAATCGCTACCAACCCATCTAACAGTTCCAGAAGACACCGTCTCATTAAATACCACTTCCCGAAACCTACATATTTACTTGGTGTAAGTAGTGCAATAATTCAATCGCAAAAAGTAATGCATTCCTGCCTTCTGTTTTGTGGCTGCCACTGTTCGCTTTTATTTTTCCGAGGTTGGCAAAACCACAGCGTAAAGCTCCCGAGAAGGCCTCCATCGCTGCGGCCTCAACATTGCAATGCGAGGCACTTTGTTCCTGCACCTGGATATGGAAACATGATTATCCGCCACTGGTAGAACTTACTGACCGGACGAATTATTCGTTATCTTAGAAGGATATAATTTTCCGGAGGCCACAACAATTGTGTTCAGCCAACATAATACTATCTTGCACCTACGTCTTACCTGGAACTCTCCTGCTGACTTTTAAGTTTAACAACACAACGGGAACATTTCATATAAATCCTGAAGGCGGATTCTCCTGCCGGTGCTACGTCATTCACAATTGTACAAACTCCGATTACTTGCTAACATGCACTAAGGCCAGAACAATTATGTTTACCCCTTATCTTTACCAGACCAAGGCATTTTACTTACCAAAAATCTAAATCTATTCACTTTGTTTTAACTGTTAAGTTGGCCTTGAATACTTACCTTTTCAATAAATTTAAACTTACCGCTAGATGGCCTTTGGTTGCTTTTCCGGGAAAAGTTACTATAATTCAGGGCATGAGCGATGGAGTTCCTCTTACTTCAGCCCTTTAACAACATTACTAGATATCTTCTGAATGTACATTGCGCTACAGGCGACTAACGTTTCCCATTCTAATAGTGTTTTATTTATGACCTACCTACCAAACGGGTCATTCGGTCAGGACATGAGTGGACCCAGAAACGTAACAGGCACCCGCTAAACAGGCGTCAGCCGATTGCAAACTTGAAAGCTATTTTATTGAGAAGAACCGAGCAAACAATCCCTCAGCAAGTAGCACAGCCAATTACAACGTAACATACAAATGGATCGGCGGCAGGGCTCCAGATCATGCTGTGCCTTCGTCACTAACGTCCGTTTAATAACACCGCAACGAGGTAGATGTGACCCGCCAAGCAGCAAAGGCATAGTCATTACCTCAAAGTAGTGAGTCAACAAGCGGCTCTTTTAACCGTTCTTGAGACGTTTGTCAACCGGCCACTGCTACATCTGCAGAGGTCGTCGTCACTTCTTTTTCTAAAAGTTCACCGTCGCTTCTCACGTTGTGTACGCACGTACACAGTCCATGGGCACATATTTGTCTACCATGCACTACCTATGACTCCTAATCGATCATCCGTAATCCTTTAACCATTTTTGGCTGGGGTAATCCTGCGATAAAAAGCCTCTTCCTTATTTTCCTAGAAACGGGTCTCATTCGCACGACCAGCAAACTTATTCCTTTTACATATGTACCAGTTGTACAATTTAAATCACCAAGATGTGCATCCACATACACTGTACACATATATACACATATATATTAAGTAAGTATTGGTTAACTTTTACCTCGAACAGGCCTGGTTTGGTGTGTCTCTATAAATTTGAGAATAAACTATTTATTTGTTTATTTAACGTCCAAACATTGTTCTACTGGCGCTGTCACGATTGCCCTAAACCGTTTGTACGTTTGCGTCTGCAAGCTCACGCATCCTTGGGGTGCCTTGTGTAATCGAGAATAGCATATCTACCTTTTTATTTAAAAGTGTGTCCTCATAAACGTCATTGGTAACCTCTCTAGGTTAAGCCCTGCGCGTCTCAACCAAGGGTATATAGTTAGCCAATGTAGCTCCCATAACAGACGTTATTGTCGGGACTAGTGGTCATTGATGTATGCTGAAGTGCTGGCTTAACAAGTGTGCATGGAATGGGTGTTATCTTTTACCCCTGCCACCAGGTATACGCGGGTCATGCGGCTTTACACCTCTGTAGTCATTGCATGCAGCTGCCTTAAATCACTCTAGATGCCTAAGCACGGAAATATTCTAATGCTAACGAAAAATGGCAACGAATACAATACCGACACATGTACCGAATCCAAGTACTCACCTCCTCATGGAGCGCGTGCTTTGTTTTCTTGACCCATAACGCGCAAACACGAAGGAATGGTTGATTATAACCTGTGTGCAGTCACACATGAAACCAATACGCGATGATGCTATGTACGGTTGACTTACAGTTTTACGAGATAGCGATATTGTGAGCATGCAGGTAGTCAGCGTGTATGAGTCATGTTAAAAATATCCTGGACAGGACTGTCTAGAAGTAAGAATCCGGCGGGTTGGTGAACAACAGATATCTCCTTTCATTGCCCTGCCACTTTGCAACCTGTGACGAGAGCGCATATGGACGAGTGCACTATAGAAGAGAACAATACCCCAATTGCTAACCTTGTGGTTAGACGGACTCAATTACCTGGCCTGGAAGTTTGTTCCGTAAATGAGGCGATATCCATTTCCGCCACACCGGATTGCTGCCATCCACTGCTATCCGGCGAGGTAAAGGGTGTAGTTCAGTCACTAGTCGTAGAATGCGTATAGGTTCTTGCCTATGGTAGGGCAGGAGTACTGTAGTGGTCTATGCGAGATAATAATGTTCACACAAGCAAGCCAAGTACAGAGGTATCACAAAAGCATGGTAACAGGTTACTGTATAACCAGTGGCTGACAAAAGTAGGTAGTCAAAATATATGTGCATGATGTAGTAATGGCTAGTGACGTTCAAACAATTCACAAATCTGCCCAACTTTGCGGGTGTGCGTGTAAAACACTCATAATCCACAAAGCGTGAACACTAAGAAATGGTCCGTGCCCCGTAAAGAGATGGGGCATCCCTTTGCCGATACAGGGTTGCAATGTGCATAAAGGCGCTAGATGTAAAGCTGCGCACTTACCAAATGAGAAGAAGACACACCCACGACTTTTAATTGGACGGAGCGATGCATCACCGCTGGCTGACTAAAAGCTACATCACTAGAGGATAATTACTTACCGAATGTGGATATGCCTGCAAAATTAATTTGTAAGGGAAGTGGCCGGAACGTGGCACTGCAAAGCTATTGATTAGAGTGGAGTATGGCAACTGGGTTTCGGAGGCCACGGGAATGGAAGGTGTGACTTACCAGTGCAAGTTACAAAATAAGCGATGGCTCATGGTAGCTTGGAGCAGCAGGCTTCAGCTAAACCATAGACCGGGATGCGACATATGCATTATCGGTCGAAACGTAGCATTTATTGATATTGATCATCTACAAGAGGCGCACCTGACGCCGAAACCAATGACTCTGATTGCCGGAAGTTGTGTGGCAATGCCAAACCATGAATCAGTGCGGCACAAGTCTACTGACGGTCAAAAAGCTACAAGGTGATATAAGTTTACATACCAGGCGATGCGGACGACGTGCGTAAAGGACCGGTGTGGGTGGATGCTATTCGGCCTTAAAATATGACGAAGCGCCGTGGTGAATACATCCTACCACCAAATATAGTTACTGCACTTTGCGTCACACTGGCACTTCTTCCTACTTCACAAACCCTAATTCAGATGCATACGCTCACACGCGTTTACATACCCTTATTCAGCGTATGCGATCTACCTTTATCAACACAGCTTTAAATACTGCGCTGCGACGTTACTGTGTGTACTCTATCCTGACATTTGGGAAACATCACTGCTTGTCCAGTTTTGATTATTCTCGGTTTGGCATGCCTCGAACTATGCAATAATAAAAATTTTATTCAGTTTTTACTTTATTAATACCTTGCTCTGGATGCAGTTGGCACTACTCATGTCGTGAGACTAACCCTTACTAACAACGTCAAACTAGTTGGCTGGAACGTATAGAAAGTACCGAAAATGTAGGCAAGAATGATGCGCATTCCATTATTCAGAACGAAAAGAAAGTTTACAACCAGGTGCAAGAAATCGAGTGCAGGTACACCACTGACTGCTCGCCCATGATACCTCCTCCAGCCATTGATGTGAAACACTCCAATGCACAACTCCACAGACCATGTGCATCAACGTAAGTTACACACTGTTAATTTCCTTATGCTTGTATGCCACGTCATGGAATGCCAACCTCGCGGTTGCTTACAAATTGGAGCAGCCATGGTGCATAATGCAGGTACTGGCGATACGAAGCAGAAACGAAGTACGGAATCTGACCTAGAAAGTACGAACAAATCATCCTAGATTTAAGGCACGGTCTTGGCAGAAGAATAAACCGAACTGTTCTGTAACGGGATTCTATAAAGCATATTGAATACAGTACACGCCTTTCGAATAGACTTTACAATCGTAATGCGAGGGTGCAAACTGCAAATTTTTCGTTGGCTTGCGAGTAATTGGGTAGTGTCAAAGTTACAGAGTAGCATCGAGGACCTTGAACCGTCAGGGCTATGCCAGTGATCGGGGGTGAAAGGAATAAATGCATAATATGGCGCTTGACGGTAGCACGTAGAAAAACAATGTACAATGAGCAGAATAATTAGGGAATAGTGATACCGTTTCCTCAAGTAAGCAATCCAGGTTGGACTTCACACTCCCCAAGCGGCTGCGTGTTTTGGACTATGGCTTCCACTTCATCAGTCTCATTATTGGTCTGTTATAACTGGTGCTAGCAGCTGACTCAGCAGGTTTGCACGAGTAACGAGACATTTGGAACATTTGGAAAGCACGCGCATTATGGATAAACCCCCACGCTCCAGTAGCGTCGAAGAAGATCGCACCAACTGTGCTGCGCACCAAAGTGTCCATTGATGTAGTGGTTGTGCAGTATAATAATGTGAGTGAGAAAGTAGCGGCCGGAAAATAAACTCGGAAGCCTCGCATCGTACGGTACCGAGTGTATCCAGCCTTCCACTCGCCCGAAGTGTTCTATTACTGAGAAAGAGCTGGTGTCGTCTTTATTTGCACTGCATCCATTTTAAAGTTCCAACTGCTCTGTCGGGTTTGCTGTAGGCAAGGAGGCGTATCTCCTCCGCAACTCTTTGGCTACACCAACATGACTACCTAAAGCATAGGTTGTCGAATTTCAGCATTCACTAGCTCAGATAGTTGGTCAGGTGCGGCGCGCCTCAGGTACTTGGCGACGAAACAAGATTTGCGTTGAAAGCAGGTAGCGAAAGATTTGAGCAGGGAACTACATATCGGGCAAACCTTAACTTTATTAATTCAATGCTGCTCCAAAATGACCAAGGAAAAGGGACCAACCACGGGTCGTAACCATTCAGGCGGTAATTCACCAAGATCCCCGGATGCGTAGGTCATGACGAATGGAGCTAAACAAGAATTTGTGGCCCGTGTAACCATTGGTTTATTTCATTCTTGAGTGAGATCGCTAGTTTACGTGAACCTACATCAGCCGGGTTCTGCTTCTAATCAACATGGCGCCACTGACGGGGGTGGGAATACTGTTGTATAATGGCAGTCCGGTTAGCAATGTACGTAGCGGAACGCCCAGTAACCCTCTGAAGAAGCTACAGCACGGCCTATGATTCTGTCCAGAATGTTGTTTTACCGTGAATTTCCATCTTCCCTCTGACTTTCGCTGACGTGCGCGGGATCAGTGCGGCAGCAGTGAGCTCCAACCTTGATATCGACACGGTTCTATGGGGACAAACGCCTGCTTTTCTCATAATCAGGAGACCACTGAAGTTGCCTTCCTCAACCTTACAACGCAAATATAGAGCGAAACCGTAACCAGCCCCAAACGCAGCCGAAAAACACTGCAAGTGCAGTAGCTACACTGCAACCGAATGGATTACTACAAAGTTCAACCGACAACCTGTTTAGACCATCGGCGTTTGTTAAGCATTTGTTCCAAGCTTCCTGATCCTCTGCGGGAAGAGGCTCATCCCAACCAAGATTCCGTTATAGGTAACTATAACAGTACCTATCCCAGAAGTAGCACGGGAGCAATGAGGCCAAAGATCATAGACAAAAGTTACAAACTACAGGATGGCTGTTCTTGTCAACGTTTTCTTAAACTGTTCCAGCTTAAGCGTTAGGTGGTCCTGCGTGACGTTCCAGTTTACATCCAGAGCATTTATAATGCCATCGTCTACAGTCGAATATCTTATTCCGGGAATCTTCAGTTCACTGTCAGGCACATGCGTGCTAACCTCCTTTCCATTGCTGCTCCCTTTCTACAAATGTAATACAGCGTAGGTCAAAATACGTGTAAGCTGGTTAACGAGTTCAGTAGCTTCGTGAACAGAATTGACGCTAAATAAACGTTCATTAACATATACACAGTTGTCTGCTACCTCTTTAACCTTTAGGATTCATAATAACTGTCAACGATAGCTTGTCGCAACGCAAATTTAACACGGCTTGGTGAGGAAGTAGCACCAAACGGGTATACAGTCAGGTGATATTCAATAGGGGTGATAAAAAGATTGCCGTTCTTCCACTACCGTAACCTCAAACAATTCCGATCCTTATTAGGAACCGACCTGAAGCGAAATGGCTTTAGTGGCGGACGCAACGGCGGTGGGGTGGAACCTGAACCGCAAAATGATTCCCAACAGATTGTTTGATATATCGGGACCAGGTGAAAGTTGTTGACTGAGAAACGTTCCACGTTATGAAGCTGGACAAGCTAAGACCACTGGCACTGTACCGGGCCTACAAGGATTCGATACCCAGTGGTGGGATATATATCGTATTTCCTTTAACCTCCTGTTCCTGTAATGTAGGGTACAGCATGTGTTTTAAATATATACTACTCCACTGCTATGTTGTATGCTTGGCACCGTGAGGCATAGTTCGACGAACGTTTCTGCAACAAGATAAGGTTCATCTGTGGTAATTGCCGGTTATCTGTTAACAGAGGTCTTCCAGCTTGCTATAGTAGCACCATCTCTTAGTGGACGCCAACCTTTCCTTTAGAAGCCCAGCTGTTTAACTTGCGTTTATTGTTCAGAGATTTGGCTAATCGTGGACTAACTTGCACCGCAAATTCGCTTCCATACATTTGCTATAGCAGCTGATGAAGGTCAGATTTATCGCAGCGAAGTTAGTTGATCCTCCGTGTTTGATCAACTAGCAATGATGTGGATTGCTCCCTCATAGACCCTTGCTGTTTGTTCGGTCCTAGTACGGACCAGCTCAATGAAGTTGTAACAGCATACGAATCATAAGAATCCCCGCGTCTACGATGTAATACCCAGTGTAGATATGGATTATCACAACCAATGAAAAGCGCAACCATTTCTTCAAGCTACGGTAATTCTAGATCGGATTGGTGGACCATCAGTAGCAATCCTCGTTCCTGTTTCGCGTTCCAAGCTTTTTAGTGACACGGCTGACTGACCTAATTGAGTCTAATTGGGCCGCCTCATCACTATCTATGGTTTTAACCGTTACACTAACCAACTGGGACTCCTTTTGGCATCGGCCAGCAACGGTGCTAAGGTTAATTGTCGGCGCGGACCCTTGAACCCCGATAACTTGTATTAGTGTTGAATCAATCGGTGAAGTATATGATGCATTATCTGTTAAAGCCAATGTTCGAATGGTGCCAGCAGGACCAGCAACTAGCACAGGCGAAAAACAAGTGATATAACAGAGCGTTCCACGCGACGGATAGCAAAAAGAGATCTTCAGCGTTTGGTGCTCCTAATTTGCTTCGATCAGCGTAGAGTAGCTGGTGGTGCAACGGTTACTAATTATTTGACCCACAATACCTTCATGATCGACAACGTAGTAGGTCAGGATTCAACTTGAGAAAGAGTTCACATAGTCGATGGGCGCAACAGAATTAAAGGCGTTCGTGGTGGTTGGGCTTTCGAAAAGTATCGCACTGATCTAAACAGTGAAGCCGTTTACACTAAAGGCATTTGGGAAAAGTTCGTTTTGAAAATTCGCTGGGTTTCATCAAACGGAATATCCCCGAGGGTTTAAGCTTTTGTGTCCATCGGCGCTAATGGCTGGTGCGCGGGGACGTGCGGCAAGGGACAATTAAGTATTTACAACGTCTGCGGTTTCATCTATGAAATCTGTCAAAGAAATTAAGTATGGTTCTCCTTCGGTGCGGATAACTAGTGGTATGCTCGACTTACTTGAATTACCGATGGTTGGGTAGCCTCCTGATCATAGAGTTCATTGTTCCCGAGGACTGCAAATCGTATTCGTACCTCAATTATTTCACCGTCAAGTAGTATAAACGCAGCTGCACAGCTAAACAAGAAAGGGCTGCAAAGTCATTGTGTCTGATGCTAGGGCCATCAGTTAAAGCATTACTATGAGTCCTAGCAACTATGTGGAGCTGTGCAAAGCGCCTGCGCATTATGTTCACTGCCTCTACAATACCCAGACCAGGGTCGAGTATTAAGCAAGTTTCGATATCCCCGTTGGTTTCACAACAATAGTATTGTATTAGCTACGAAAAATTAACACTTAAGTAGGAAAAGTTCTGGAAAAATGGATCCGAAGCAGAGCATAATGATCTAATAGCCAGCAGGATCTCTATCAAATGTGATCCGTTTACATTTTGAAAGACATGATGACGTGCTGGGTACAAACTGGCTGGATATGCGCTCCGGAAACATGTTACGCTCAGCATGAACGTCGGAGCAAAAGACCCTGGATTGGGATCGAATCCGGGCCCCAAAAGACGCCGACGGACAGACCAATTGAGCTACAGACATGTGGCGCGGCGCCCTATTAGTTAGATTCAAGAAGCACGTGCAGGTGGCAACCCCAAGCGCAAATTCACAAGCTTCGTCTCGAATAAATCGCGAGCATCCACCAACCAGGACATCCGACACAAATTCAGGTTCGCAGTAGCCATAAACAACCACTGCCTTTTCAGGCAGCATGTGCCTGCTCATTAAAAGCGACTCCAGCAGACGTATACGCGATTCAGCTCGTTGAAACTTCTCAGCATCAGTAGCGTCAACCTTATCGACACACCAGAAACGAGCATGATTGCCCTATTCAACGTATGTATCAATGATACGAAGCCTAAACGAAGTACATAGTACGAAATCTAAACTAGAACCACGAAGAAATATACTTAGTGTTAATGTACGGTCTGGGCAGAGGAATAACCCGAAGGGCTCTGTAACCGCGATACTACAAGGTATATTGAATACGGTACATGACTTAAGGATAGGTTTTGCAATCGTTGTGCGAGGGGAAAATATTGCCAATCGTTTTGTGGCCTGCAACTATTTGGGCAGGGTCACCGTAACAGAATAACATCACCGACCTTACGTCAGTAGTCGACGGTTAAAGGAATAAAGGCACAATAAGGCATTTGGCTGTATCACATACAGAAAAGCAAAGTAAAATGAGTAAAATAATTAGGAAATAGTGATACCGTGTTCATAAGTAAGCTAGCCAGGTTGGGGATACATCAAAGTTCCTTTTGGAATTTTCATTGCACTCTGAGGAAGGAAATCAGGGTACGTACGGAGAACGTTCTCTAGATTACGTCAATGGTTAGGATTCGGTTAACACACCTGTGAAAAACAAGAAGGCTACTACGTAACACCAATTGGCGGACAAAAGCAATGCTCACCTGTTGTCCCCACCAGAGTTGAGCCATTAGCTGCAAGCACCGGTTGTTAAACGTGGTCAATCATTTAATGCACACGCCGCGAATTGGCCAAGTCACTTTTCTATACATTACGACCGGTATTACAGAAGCGTACACCCAACAGTTAACTGACGGGATCATGTCATGCGGTCTCCTTCAATTGTGGTGTCTCTTAAAATCCACCCGGACCGTGTTGCTACGCCAAGTAACCCGTTCGCTTACTTGGCCCTCACAATTAACAAAGCCACCATGGTAAGTAAACCGAACCACAACTTCCAGTGGCTATTCCGTGACGGCATGACCCTTGACGCCTGGCAGTGTGAAGGAACCTCTTTATGGTTACAAAGCATGTTAAGCAAAATGTCAGTCCAGTCAAGAAAGGGTCATCGACCTCCTTCAGCAAAGATGGATAAAAGCCATAGGGTCCAGAAGCTTCGTTGCTCCGCAGCACATTGGTTGTCTTTATCACGTAAACCTAACGTGTATAATGAGGATGATGGCGCTCTGTTAAGGTTCAACAATGCAAGCTCATGTGGAATCTCTTCCAATGTGGGATGTCCAACATCCAATTCTGCTGTCGTCTCAGGCGAATTGGCAAGTGCTGAGCGCAACAGCAACACCATAAATACCCTGAGCCACTCGCTTAGTGTCGCCAGGTACGCGAAGAATAAAGCCACCGTCTCTGGAAGCGGAATCACGGAGGATAAATTCGTCACAACGCCGTTATCTTGCGTGCCTGTTTCGGAGACCGCACACATCAATACCAAGAGAGCGCAGAGTGGGTTGGTGCTGCCGGTTGACCGTTCTTACTCAGAGGGCTGACGTTAACAGAGCAACGTGAGATGCAACTCCAGTCTTGGTGGACGTGTTATCCGGAGCGATGGCAGCGTAAGCCTACTTCTCAATAGACGATGAATGATGTGGGAAGAGGAGAAGAATTGAGGAACAGGCCATGGTACCAACGTGCTCGAGATGGTAGACGTTACTCATCGTTGGCTTTTTCGAGAAACGGAATTTGTTCGGGGTGCCTTGCCCCTAGCCTTTTACCAAGCAGTCTGAAACACAAGCATTGGTTATGGAGCTTCGCTTGTGGGAATCCGCCCGGGGCCTTTTGCTTAATAGCCTGACTGACATGGCGGCGGAGTGTAACTGCAGAAAGGCGTTGTGACGTGCTTCAAACCAATGCTTGCTTCTTGCCTCCACCATGTACTGCTCACGTTCATGCACTAACATTCCTCGCTCTGGAGTGGTAGGAAGAAAATGGAAGATGAATGAATAAATGTCCTTTAATGAAAGATGTGTACTCCAGTGGAACATGGATATAGTCAGGAGAAGAGAAAGGTTTATGTTGCCGCCCAAGCACGTCTAACTGCCGCTCAAAACCCGTAACCGTAGGTGCACCGACAGCTTTCTGGAAGCGAGTTCCAGTGCTAGATAACTCTAAGCGATGACCGAGGTTCCGCCCAGGTCCGGTAGGAAGGCGGCTTGTGTAGCTAAATTGGCTGACTTTGAAGACAATGCAGCCTAACCGGGCTAAATAGACGGCTGAACTCCGGTTTCAGATTTCATATTAAAATGCCGTGAGTAAACAAATAAAGAAATAAAGGATTTATTCTTCGCGGTGCGAGACATGCCATTAAACGCATGATCACGCTACCATAAACGCGCATCGTCAGTACTGGTACAGAAAGGTTGCAAGTTAACCGGTACACACTGGATATATGTGTGTATATGTACTATACTAACATAGGTGCTGTGTAAGTCAGCACGTTGAGTGAACTTGTTACTATTACTGTGCATTTGTGAGTTTGTTCGGTATGTTCGCAAATATAGGAATAGCAAAAGATGGGAGCTTTCAAGTAGTTAACGTTCGCGAAATCAGTAAGATCTTCCGGTATGGTAAAAAGCAATGGCTTCTTTTAGTGGCGAGGCGTATGCGCCACGGCACAAGCTTGTTAAGCAACCAAATGTGGCTTTTTATAGAAGAAATGCTTGCCAGGCAACAACCAACCAGTTCGTAGAAGGCTGCCACCGAACTATTAGCTGGAACGGGCTTATCCCGAACCACCCAGCTGGCCCTACGTGTAGGTTCACCGTCACTGGTGCTTTGAACCATACCCAAGCTAAGTAAATTCATCAACCAACTTGGCACCTAATCTTAAACCCTTCTGCGCACCTCTTATTCCGGAACAAAGCAGGCGGACAATCATGGCAGTGTTCCAGGAAGTGGTGGGTTTGCGCCTGGCAAGCGTTCTCCCTATAAGAAGCCACAAATGTCCGTGTAACAACACTGCGACGTGGCGGATGTGACTCGCCACCGAATAGTCACTGCCCAAAACAACCTACTGGCAAGTCGACCAGAATCATTATTCAATATTGTCCTGACACTTTCAATAATAAGTTACGCCATGCCTATATGTATCGTCTTCATTACACATGTAGTGCCCTGACTGTTTACACTACGCACGCCAGAATTCAACGTTTCGTCATTCATTGAAGACTCTATTCCTCATGACTACTCACGCAATTTCCGCAGCATGTACAACCATCGGCTTACTGCCGACTACACTCATAGCAACGTGTTTGTTGCGAAGCAATATTAAAGGTAAATATTGATCATGCCTTGCTTGGTGTGTCCCGACAAATTCGAGCATAAACTATTTATTTATTTAATATTCCAGACGGGGCCGAGGGAAGCTGAAAACAGTTACTTAAACACGTATACCGTTAAGTCTCCAAAGAAGGGCAGATTAAGGACAACATTCTGAAACGCCGACTTGCATAGTTCTGACAGTGTCTATTGTGCACAGCCTCAATCCAAGCTTCAAGTGCAACGAAAAATTCGTCGGACATGAAAACCACTTCAAGAATCCGTGCTTTGCACTACGAAGTAGGTTAAATCTATTCATGCCCTTTCAAGGAATTTCTCATTAGTTTTCCATGCAGCTTGATCACGACGCTAGTTGGACTGACAGGCTCGTGCCGCCGTTTTTGATGATAGGACAGCTTACATCCACTTTGCATTCAGAAGGTAGTTTCCAGCTGTAAAGTATCTTCTGAAATGCCATCGTCAGCTGTCCAGTCCGTTCCGCTACCAAATCATGCAAAAGCTTCGGAGGAGTAGAAGCACGCCTAGCTGCGTTAGAAGGGTCCAGTTGTTGTGGTAGCCTAAAGACTTGCGTTTCCACTACAATAAATTCGCAAAGCAAGAACCCTCAAGGACTCTGGGCGCAACTTCAACGCTAGTCAATGCCGTCTCATGTACATAAGCCCCTGCATTCTGTTCACTGAGAACACAAGCCTTGTCAGAGTACGTATAAGAATGAGGTAAAACGGTCCGCATCAAGGTTAGAATTGTTGAAGTTGAACCACATCGCTCCTTAACATAGGAGAAGTATTTCTTTGGATTTTCTAAAGCTCCAGCAGCTCATCACTGTTCATACAACAGCCGAGCATTCTTCAATGTTCATCCAGTTATTTCTATCGTTGCAGTACCTATCATAGGTGCTAGTTGATAGAGCCGTACGGTAGGTCCTACAGCAACTTAAACGCTACTGGAGCAGGTACTTGTCAGTGGTATCTATCCACGGAGCCATAATCGTGTCCCTTTTATCCTCCCATGCGTAACCCAGGGGCATAGGTTTCCATAAGCTAAGGATCGACTTTATCCAACGCTGTCGGAAACGTCTCGGTACCGAACGTTCGCAAAGAAAACCAGACTTCTCGGTACGCATTGTTTATGGCGCGTAAGCCTTACGTATGGATATGGCCCAGCGATGCTCTAGTGACGTCTGGACAGAGCATATCTGAAGGACAAACAACCTGCTCACTGGTACCAAAGGGAGAGCCGCAAGTGATATCACTTATAAAGTCTAGTGACAGCAAACACAGGCGCAAAATTGGCTGTACCTGGGCGCCCATATACCTAGTAAGTAGGTCCCTCGGGTGCTACAACGATACTTGAAGCGTAAGCTCAGGCATATCCGCACCGTAAGTACCTGTCGCCGAGTTGCAGGAAACATTTACCTAGCAACCTGCTTATAGATAGCGGTCACGTAGTATCAAGCAACAGTTTGCGGACTGGAAGCAAATGCATTCAAGCAACCCACTGGATGCACTCCAGGGCTTCTATACACCGGCACAACCGAAAAAAGAACAGTGGAAGTGTTACCCACATGACAGAGCTTCAAAAGCTGTCAACTGACTGAAGCGGATTGGTAAGCAATACCTCAACTTTACAGATAACGTGAAGCGCGACGCCCCCGCCTTGCCGGCCAACGAAGCGGTCACATCTAAGTAGAGCGTACCTAGATATATGTATTTCACCGTCCGTGATGCCCTAAGGCAATCACGCCCCAGTGAAAGCCAGAAGCAAGAATCGGAAGTTTTGCTCACCTGGACACGAAGATGACGAAGGTCTAACCCTCCATAGGCCTCAGCCATTATGGCCGCCCCGAGCAAAAATAACCTGTTCAGCTAACAGAGGAAATTAGAAGGCAATTGACGGCGGTTAACCGAGGGTTATATCAGTCGACGAGCTGCTCTGCCAGTTTTACATTAGTGTACAAACGGATTTCTGACAGTGTTTCAGGACGTGGTGGGTTTTCGCCTGGCAAGCGTTCTCCCTATAAAAAGCCACAAATATCCGTTTAACAACACTGCAACGTGGCGTATGTGACTCGCCACCGAATAAAGTCATAGCCCATAACTTCCCACTGGCAGGTCATCTAGCGTCACAATTCTAGAAAGGTTCGTTACACTGGAACTTCTACCTCTGCATATACTGTCGTATTTTTACTTCCTACGATAAGTTGTCCTTTGCCTTACTTGTGCACGAACTCCCCCCATAGGCATATATCACTTGAGCGTGCTCTTCCATTACCTTCCCATGGATCATTCAGGATACTCAAACTATTATTAGCTGAGGTCCCGTATCTCATGACAGCCAAAAGATTGTTAAGCATTTTCACCATTGTACAGTTCTAATCATGGACATATGAAGAGTTTTCTACTGTCACTGTTACAGTTCTCCCTATAAAAAGCCACAAATATCCGCTTAACAACACTGCGACGTGACGGATGTGCCTCGCCACGGAATAAAGTCACTGCCCACAACTACATACTGGCAAGCCGACCAGAATCCTAATGTAATATTTTCCTGACAAGTTTTCTCTACAAACGGAGTGCCCAGCCTGTTTACACTACGCCCACTAGAACCCAACTTGTCGTCATGTTTTGACGAACTTATACCTCAAGAATAATTTTACAATTTCCAAAGCTTAGACAACTTTCGGCTTACTGCCGATTATATACATAGCAACGTGTTTGCTGCGAAACATAAATTGCTTGTAAACGTTGATCACGCCTGGTCAGGTGTGTCTCGGAAATTCGAGAATATACTATTTATTTATTTATTTATTTATCTACAAGCAGAGTTATCTTGTACAGCTTATGCGTTAGGCTGCGCACATTGCTGGGCCAAAGCTGAAGGCATTCGCAAAGTCCAAATATAGACCTGCGCTACAGGCACTGGCACCGTCATGGCAGTAAAGAACCGCCGCCTGACCAGCTGTAAACGCAACAACCGAAGACCTTGTTCTCCGAACTCTAGTCTGCTTTTGAGGCCTTAATGGCTTTTTTCTAGTTTCGGTCTAACAGCCCAAGGAGGTCTGCGTGAACGCCGCCATTAGTACCCTTCAGTTTGAAACCAAACCGCAACAGCGCGTCGCATTCATCCGAGGTGGAAAGGACTACACGAAATAAACGTGATCATGGATTTGGTACATTGGCTGAGACGGTGCCTGGTCCAGTCAGTTTCCTGACAGTAACGCCGGGAAACCAAGGCGGTAAAAGCGTCCTTACGCACATTTTAAACTATTCTAGGTCGTCCAACGTGCTTCCGCATGAAGTGCGGCAGCGGATTCCACCGCGTTACGGAACATCACGCCGTAATCCATGAAGGAAACACCTCGACGGGGTGTAGTTACCGGGCTGGATTTTTAATTCACGTTGCTAGCAGCTGGCTTAGCCGCGGAGCATGGGACTGTGCGAAATTATCGGACGAGGCTAAAGCAACTGCAGTTTGTTTGGCTCTTTATTCTTGAATCTTTCCAAGCTGACGTGAATCTTATGAATAGTTCTGTTCTCTTTGCACTTTGTCCCAATGGGGAAGGGTTCTGTGGCTCAACGTGGATTCCGCTGCACCTTCTGTACCTCAATGCTGACAAGGTGTGATGCGTGGTGTAGGCTAAATCAGGACCAACTTCCCAGGTAAGATAGGTTAGGCTTGGGTTAGGGCGCACCTAAGCCTTTGGTAGGGCACTGAATGGGTTCCCAACTTAAGCAGATGCAAGGGGTACGTCTTCTTTCACCAACCTAGTGCCCACACGTAAAATCTCCAGCTCCGTTCTGTCCCGGACGAAGTAATACGGACAAGACTGGCGCTGACTCCTGCCCCGAGTTAAACCGACGATCCCTCGGATACAACCACTTTTTGCTTAGGTAAAATGCATAGGAAATCTTCAAACATGCATGACCAAATTCATTACGTCGGCCGGTGGCCGAGAGATTTGTGTGTTTGGTTTGTAACCATAAGGTCACTGGTTCGAATCCGCATAGTTGTGAGCATCCTCGTGGTATACTCCGCTCGCACGCGACTGGTGGTGGTCGCGCGGCAGCGAAGCGCCGTTACGGCGTACTTCTGGCACATTATTATTATTATTAGCATTAGTATTATTATTAAATTCAGTATACGTGCATTTGTGCGTCGCGGTTGTAGTATATTTGACCATAAGAGTCATAAATAGTTAACATTATCATGAATGATTCGTTCACCTCGCATAATCTTCTAATTACATTCATATTGCGTGCATTTGCGCCTACAGCCTGGTGCCACCTTACTAGTCCTCTGCTTATAACAAGCAGCAGTTATCACTGTGCATTGGTGAAAGGAGCTGGCAGCTGCCATCTGAAATCCTACTACGTGGTGTTTCCACTACTAAAGAGCCATTTATCCAACATTGAAAATGCTGCGGAGAGTTACCCAGTCATCTTCAATCCCTGGCCGCACAGCCATACGAATTTTCGTCTGAAATGTAAGAAAATTTTAAGGAACGCAGGATCTTGCCAAATGAGCTGCCATGCGAGTTGCTTTCCGAATTCGAATTTAGGAATAGATTACATTAATCTTAGTACCATGTAACAATAATAGTTTGAAATTTTAGTCATCCATGTTGATCGCCCTTAATTTAGCTTTTTGCCTCAATACGTCCGCCATTTTGCACCTTGGCGTTCCGCAACGTTGGTGCGGCGGAGCGTCGGATCCGTCAATTGCGATCATTGAGATTATGAAAGTGTGCTCGTGGTACACAGGGATGTTTGGTGCTAAATAAAAAGTTTGGGCGTTTGGACACATGTGTAGGTTTATTCTTTTAACAACGTCGTTATTAATATGCTAAGCGGCGGGTTATATACCAATATACTGAACGGTTTAAATGTGGTTCGGCGGTGAATCATTTTCCCGCTTCTAGTGAAAGCAGCCACGGTGGATGATTCTTGTGCATTCCGACATATCTTCAAGGGTCCGTATCTGGGCTTTTCATCAAGCGATCAGGATCTGAAACGTTTTCATCTTGAAACCGCGACATCGTTCAGGCGTCGGGCCGTTAAGACTGAGAAAGCTTACCAAGGGAGACTGGACAGACGCTACCGTAAGCATGTCCTTACCGATATATTCTGTTTGTGTGTGCATAGCAAGCGATCGAATGTTACTGGAAAGCGGAAAGTGTTGTGTATCAGTCTGAGGAAAATATTGATATATATATATATATTGTGCCACATTCTGAGGCTGATGTTACATTCATGATGCTTCTTCACTGCAGTTGGGATAAATCACCTTACACTTTAACTAATTCTTTTTAATGTGAACAAAATTCATTTAATTTATTTGGTTTGTTCTGCGTACTTGTTAAGCTACTCCTAAGTTGCACACATCACGCATGCTAATTGTGGTAAACTTGCGTAATTGTATCGCGTAGTATTTTTAAATGACTCGGACATTTTGTACTTATCACGGATTCACTTATAACCAGTTTCTTCCATATGCTCATCTAGCGAGTATTTATGTCGTCATATGCGTTTACTTTATTCGATATCAGCATTTTGACTGATTGGCGGTTGCTTGACATCCCTAGGTGTGGCTGCGCTTGATGTGCATGTTGACAAGGTGCCTACCTGTCTATTACCCACGACCTCGTCCATCTGTCTCCAGAAGACAGTTGGTCGTTGCTGGAGGGGACGGGGTGCACGGTCCTTGTGGTCGTGCTAGGCTCAAAGAGTGGTTCCATGCACTCAGTGTGGAGTGGACTACGGTCCAGTCACCGCCTTGTGCGCGCTTGATTACCAAATACAGCGTGCTTGTGTTTGCCTTTGAAGGAGAGTGGGTCGGCTCCGTTGATGAAATGTGTCTCCCATCCGCATGACTCCCGGTCTTATTCCTTCGGGTTTACACTGGATAAGGAATGCGTGGATGGAGACGTGGGTGGTGGATCGCAAGCCATCCATGGTCCCTCCGTAGGCACAAGCGTCCTTTGGCTGGCTACATGGACGGGCAAATCCAAAACCAGGTGCCGCCAAACATATATATTGTAATATAAATAATAATATTTTAACATTGTTTTACAATTGTCCTGCTCGGTTCCCAGCCGCTTTGAAGTGGAATGTTACGAGATTGGATACGCCTGTCTTCGCCATTCGCACAGATTACACGTGGGGAAGCCCTGACTCTATGTCAAAAATCGGTGGCCGAAAGCGGCTCAAGAAAGCATGACGCTTAACCTAATGGGGACTTTTCATCGGACTCAAAAGATGCGTGCACTGATGCGTCTTCAATATAACATTCTTTTGACAATGCGCGGTTTGTGTAACATACGGCAGCGTCATAGTAAAGCTTATGCAACGGAAGCGGTGGAGGTCACGCAGCCGTTGCAAAGAAATGGTCCGTTTAAAATTGTGCACGGGAAATGAGATCCCGTACCTGTTTTTCGTCCCCTCGCGCATGCTGGAATTGGTGGGCCAAGACGGGAAGGTATTTTTGGCGGACTTCACATATCAGATCAATTATGGTGGTTACATCCTGTGGCATTGCATGTTTGTGGTTGTTAGCGGTCTTGGTATGAGCTTCTTTTATGCCCTTTTGCCCAAAGCGATGGAGGCTACCTACTAACAATCAGTGTGAAGTACGCTGGCGTTGATCCACGGGGTCGTTACTCTGATGGATCCTGCCAGCGGTCACATGCTTGTCTCAGAGATTATGCCATGCAGGTCTTAGTACAGCCCTATAAACTGTGAAACCGCGAATGGCTCAGTAAATTAGTTTTGGTTCCCTAAATCGTACTTACTGCATAGCTAACAGTAGTAATTCTAGAGCTAATACTTGTCACTATGCCCTGACCCGCGATGGAACGAGTGGATGTAGTAAAACAAAACTAACCGACTGGGACCTTGGTCACTTCCGTTACACTCTGTGATGACTCCGGATAACTTCCCTGATCACAGTCGGCCTTGTGTTGGCGACGGATCTTTCAAATGTCTGCCCCATCAATTTTCCTTGGTTGGTGCCCTGCCTACCAAGATGCTAACGGGTAACCGTGAATCATGGTTCGATTCCGGGGTGGGAGCCTAAGAAACAGCTACCACTTCTAAGGAAGGCAGAAGGCGCAACTTACTCAATCCTGACCCGGGGAGGTAGTGACGAAAAATACGGATACGGGGCTCATAAGAGGCTCGATAATTCGAAGGAGTACACTTTAAATCCTTGTACGAGGATCAACTGGAGGGCAAGTCTGGTACCAGAAGCCGCAGTAACTCTTGCTCCAGAAGCGTATATTATGCTTGTTTTAGTTAAGAAGCTCGTAGTTGGATCTGGGTCGCATGGCTACGTGCTGCGCTCATATTTCCAACCTGGTTGCGACTGGAGCGGATTTGTGAGTCTGTGTCATGGCTGTGCAGCCTTACTGCCGTGTTTGGATTCTAGGTGCTGGCCATCAGTGGGTTCATCTCGCTGTTTATCTGGCATGCTTGTCGATGCCTTTCAATGGGTATCAGATGCTGATGGCACGTTTGCGTTGAGCACATTTGAGTGCACAAAGCAGGCCATAAAGCATGAAAGTTCTTTCATGGAATAACTAAATAAGACTTCGGCTCTATGCTGTTGGTTTTCTGATCCGAATCAGCGGTTAAGAGGGGACAGACGGGGCATTTGTATAGCAGGGTTAGAGGTGACATTCTTGGCTCGCCGCCAGACAAACTACAGCGAAAGCACTTTTCATGGATGTTTTCACTGATCTGGAGTGAAAGTCATAGGTTTGAAGATGAGCAGCTACCGTCCTAGTTTTGTCCACAAATGATGCCACTCGACGATCCGCGGTGGTTCTTTTGTTGGATTCGCGGGCAGTCCCTGGGAAACATTTAAATCTTTGGCCTCCGGAAGAAGAATGGCGGTAAAGCTGAAACTTAAAGGAATTGACGAAAGGTCACCACAAGGAGTGAAGCCTGCAGCTTACTCCGACCCAGCACGAGGAAACCCACCAGGCCCGGACCCGTGAAAATTGACATGCGAGCTTCACATGCGTGTTTTCAATACCGCTGGACAGCCGCGTCCAACCTTTAGAATAGAATAAAGTAAGCAACTGTCCGATTTTTAAGGCCGGTGATGGCGCTCTTCCAGCGAACTATAGGCCTGTCAGTTTGACAAGCTTAGTAGCAGCTGTTTGGAATGCTGATAAGGGATTCAGTGTAGAGCCACCTGAATAGCTTCACCCTTCGCAGTGTTGCGCAACATGGATTCCGCAAGGGATATTCATGTCGGACTAATCTACTTGTAGCTCGTGAAAGCTGGGCCTAAGCGGTAAACAGTGGTCACGCTGTAGACGTGCAATTCGTGGACTTGTTGAAAGCTTTTGACACTGTTCCACTTCTTTCACTAAAGCTGAGATGTTACGAGATACGTGGTAGTGCCCTTCAATGGGTGTCTGCCTTCCTTAGGAGGGGAACAGTGAGTACGGGGTATAGCCTTTCGCTCAGGCACGCTTTCCTTAGTTGCGTATCGCAGGGCTCGGTATTGGGGCCATTGTTGGTTGCAATTTATGTAAGTGACTTGCCGGGAGAGCTAGGGGTGTCATCACTAATGTTTGCTTATGACCTTAAGCTCTGGAATATTGTGGAGTTCCCGCGGGTCTTGAGGCAATTCAGCGTGTCTTGCATAGGCTCTGGAAATGGTCTACTTTATGCTTGATGCCCATACATAGGGCTGTGCTCCGTTCTCCGAATCGGAGCTGCCACTCCTCCCACCCGATATGCTGTCGGCGGTGGTGTACTCCCTGTTTTCACTCAACAGGTTAATTTAGGTGTCATCCACTCATCAGCACTTCGCTCCGGCGACAATTGAAAGAAGGCTGCTTTTCGGGGGTCTCATATTTTGTAGTTTATCAGCCGCTCTTTCGGAAATCTAACGGCCAATTTGCTTGTGAAGCTATTCTTGGCATTCGTCCGACCCGACCTGGTACATTGTACCCGGCTTGTTCATCATGTCTTCACCGAGACAAAATGGACTCTGAGTGGGTGTTACGAGCGGGCGCTCGGTTAGTGCAGTGTCAACGGAGACAGGCGTATCCTGAAAGCTTGCTCAGGTTGAGGGTGTACTCAATGCACTACCGAAGGATAAGAGGGGCCTGCAGCTCACTTACGGTATTTTGAGGGTAAGTTGGGCCCGGATACAGTCAGTAAGCATTGGAATATGGATAAGCTGCACAGCGTCTATGAGGGTTGCTTCGCTACAAGTTAGGAATATGTTGCGGTACTCTCCAGCAGGCGTAGGCGTTGCTTGATGGGTGCGCACAGCTTCTCTTTGTTGGAAGAGGTTTCCATTTTGGACAGCTGTCATTTGCCAACTTCAACCCGTTTGACACCTTGTTTTAAGTCGTACTTGTTTTCCTTGACTGTGCTTCCCGTAACAGTCTGCTAGTTTTATCTTTTGATACATGTACTTCACTCTTTGAAAGGGTATTGTCGTATGCACTGAATACCAGTGCAAATGAGTCCTCCGCTGCGCTGCTCAACGTACCTAATGCTGCACGCGACAGCGTGCTGCTTAAAGCGAGTACCGGACGAGTCCGGAGCCACGCAGCGCCATGTATTCACCTGGTATTACCGATAAACCTGCGTGGATTTCAGTCCTGATCAGTACGCCATGCCTTCGACTAGCGATGACAACCTGGGTGATTGGCTTTCATGCCTTCATCGTTCATCAACTCCTGTTGAAGACCATCCGGCGCTCAAATTGTAAGCGTCCTGATTGGTTTGATAAGGGCAATGCGACGATGGGCGCATTGGTGTGTGCGAACGTTGCAGTATTGGCCGAATTCTTGACGGACCCTCATGACTTGGGAACGAAGAGTCCGTTTCGCAGAATTTGACGACAAATGACTTGCGCGCGCCTTGGCATTAAACTTGCTTGACGGGCAGAGAAGGGAAAGCACATGGAATGCCGCGCCGACGCTTTGAAGGCGGTGTATAGACCGAGGTTGGAGCCGCTGAGGATGCTGATCGGTGGTAGTTCCGGCGCTACCTGTACACAGGTTGCAGACCTTATGCAGGTAAGGCGTAAACACTTCGACTGACTATTGAAAAATCTTTCAGGGTTCCACCGACATACATGGAGGGGCCTGAAGCGGCACCATGTGCTGGCGAGTCTGGAAGACACGCCTACACTGGATGAAACGCAGAGAAACCAACCGCTCAGCTGAGAACGGACAAGTGTGCCGCCCGAAGTATTGAAATACGGCAGACCCGAGTCGGTGCCTGCGCTACACCACTAGGTGCAACGCGCATGGCTTGAGGAGGAGCATCCGCAACTGTAGGACGACCTTGTGCAAAAGAAGCACAAAAATGGCACCAGCCGTGGTAATCCCCTTTTCGTTGATTTTACTAAGGCGTTTGATACAGCGAACCGCGAGGCGTTGCGCCGTATTTTGGGTAAGTTTGGTTGTCCGAGAAAATTTGTGAATTGAATGGAATGTCCGCACTGTGTTATGCAGGCAAGGGTGCAGCTGTGTGGACATACCAGGGATGAGGTTGCAGCTGTCTCTGTGGTGAAGCAAGTCCGTGTCATAGCTCCTGCCTCGTCTAATATTTATCTCCATGCCATGATGTCTTGTGCTTTCGCTGCATCCTGTGTCTACGGTGCCCGTGTGGAGCACCGTATTGATAGCGGGTTGCTGAACATCCCCTGTTTCGGTGCGAGAAAGGTAGTCTGTGAGACGGCTATACGTATTCCGCTGTTTCCTGACGACTGTACGTCGCTTGCACAATACGCGGACGAATTGCAGCACATGACTAGTGCTCAGGCTTTTACAGTGGCCAAATTCGGCCCAACCATCAGCACAAGCCCAACCATCTGTCTCTTACAGCCTTGACCTGTACTGCGCTCTTTAATGTTACCGCCAAGAAATATTGGCAAACACCCGCTTCCGCCACCTTGGGAGGACGATGTCCAAGTTCAAAATTCCCGGTACCACGTTTTGAAGATGCAGTGAATCCCAGCCACAGGTAAGGTACCATCTACAAGATCACTACGCCATAACAGAAAAAGTGTGCATGTGACGCCATCCTCGGCTACAGCGGCTGTTAGCCCTCCTCCCACTTGCTGGTGCTACCATATTAAGCAATAATGAGTAGTGGAAACCGGTAAGGATAGATTACCATGCTGACTTTCCATTCACAGCGAAAAGTTGATATACCGCGCCCACTGCCGTCCCAATTTAGCCTGCAAGCGGCCATAATGGCATCTCCTGGTACCACCATATGAAGCATGTGTGACTCCAAGCAACAAGTGAGACGGTATTTCAATGATGCCTTCTACTTCAGAGCCCCGTCCCAGTTCACGCTGCCACTGCGCCTCCTCCAACGTATTGTCACTGCAATATGAAGCAATACTGATACATAGCCACAGGTACCATTGCAATTCCTTTTGAACACTTTCCTTTCAGAGCCCAAGCAACATACACCTCCATTCGCCGTCCCAGCCAAAGTTGTCAATGCCTCTCCTCCAACGTACAGCCGCCGCAATGGGATGCATCTATGAAACCTTATCCCGGGTATCATTTCATTTCACTAATGAACGCCCTCCCGGATCCCAATTAACATGCGCCGACGTCCCAGTGAACGCTGCCAATTTCTTCGTGCCCAATTGGTGGCAGTGTTCCAGGACGTGGTGGGTTTTCGCCTGGCAAGCGTTCTCTCTACAAAAAGCCACAAATGTCTGTTTAACAACACTGCAACGTGGCGTTTGTGACTCGCCACCGAATAAAGTCACAGCCCATAACTTTACACTGGCAGGTCAACTAGCGTCACAATTCTACATAGGATCGTTACACTGGGACTTCTATATCTGCATATACTGTTGTCGTTTTACATCCTACGATACGATGATCTTTTCCTTCCTTGTGTGCGGGCTCTTCCATTACCTTTCAATGGATCATTCAGGATTCTCAATCTCTTATTGGCTGAGGTCCCGTATCTCATGACAGCCAACGTATTGTTTCGCATTTTCAACATTGTACAGTTCCACTCATGGATATATGAACAATTTTCTACGTTACTGTCACAATTGTATTAAAATGTTTGTACCGTCGTACATATCTGATCATGCCTCCATGAGCGTGCCTCGCACAGTCGAGAATAAAATATTTATTTATTTATTTAATTACTGGCACCACGAGAGCCTTCATCAGTGATACATAGGCACAGGTAAGGTTGCATTTCAATGATCACCTCCCTTTCATGGCCGATGTACATATGCGCCGCCCCAACGTCCAGGTTAAATCTGCCCCTGGCCCTCCTCTGGCTGACTGGTAACATTATATCAGGCGTTAAAAATTGCCAGCCAAAGGTAGCATCCAAGTTTAATCAAGACCCCACTTCCAGAGACGTTGTACACATACGCCACATTCTGCCGGCCTCAATACCGCCCTTGGTCACCCTGTGACATACTTGCATTTGCCGTCTAGTACAATAGCACGGCGTCCGGTCGCCTCCTCTTTCCAGGTTCGTCAACATTTCACGTTGCTTAGAGAAAGGAGCAACGGCACTTTTCAAGGCCACCGCCAGTCACTGTGCCTTGTCATCCAACATCGCATAGGAAACATGCAAAGTGTACAAAATTCCTTGCGGCCGACTACAAACTCACGGGTTCAGTGAGTGCTTCCGTAATCTTCAGGCAATATATGAGCCAATTTCTTCATTCTGATGTGTGACGCAACACTGCAAGGAATGCGAACAAAATTCTCCTCCACTAACAACGTTTTAAGTTCTCCTTCTGCGGTTGTTTGCAACGATGAAACTGCCGCTGTTGTTGTACACTCTTCGTAAACCATGTTTCCTTATTTCACTTCTCCTTTATACTGTTTACCTCCTCGCGTCATCATTTCCTCTTGTAATACTACATGATGAAGCATTTTTCAGTATTCTTGTTTGGAGGGTGATGCGCGTTCGCAACGCTCCCTACTTGGACGAGGATATTTGCGTATGGTTTGAGCATCCCTCTGCCCACCTAATACAATCATATACAACCTTACAACCGCACGGCGTATATCAGTAAAATGTAGTCCTGCGCATCCCTTCGCATTCCACTAACATTGCCTTACTCCAAAGATGCACTTCCTAATCAGCACGTCATGTTACTCTTCCCAGCAGCGAATTACTTTATAAATAAAAAGGGACACTAATATGTACCGTAACACCGGCTGAGTCGTCAGGTAAGATTAATGGACACCAAGCACTACGTCTTATTTATCTATTACGGTAACCTTTACCGAATTCCATCTTCCCTACTTCACCACAAATACCAGAGTAACTCCGTTACCCTTCCCTAGGCGATGTCCTTTAATCATATTAAAATGTTTAAAGAAGCCCCGTTCCCCCAAAACTTCTTGAGCTCCGAACTGAGTAATCATCGCCTTCGATGCATACACACCATTACTTAATGCAATGTCATCTTCCCTTGCGTGAATCAATAATATTCCATTTAGGACAACTGGCAGGAAAAGCCTGATGATCGCAATAACAAACAGCTGCGGTCATCAGTCTTAAATGGAACACACCTCTGCGTCCGTAATGGTGTTCCACAAAACCATTTGAAAGTAAGCACACAATTATTTCAGGCACATAACATTCCCGAAAGCTCTTCAATTTCTCATTTTCTATGTATTATGCCTCAAACATGCAGGACTACGTGCACTTACACACAAACATAAATTCACATATGCCTTTCTTGCTTATGAACATACCATTGTCGTTTAGTAACTTCATTAACCTATGTGTACAAACGTATATAGGCACATATCTTTATATATATATATACATATATATATATACACACAAATATACACATATGCTTACAGATATATATAACAATTTATGGAGGAAGCGGCAAGGAAAACACTGTCAGCTAGGTTTACCTCACATATAAAAGATCCTGATGCGCCTAAGCGTCGGACGACCGTAAATCGCGAGGTATGCCGAAGTGTACGTTTACGTAGAGTCCGATCGTGAATAGAGCAGGCAGCGAAGCGCACATTCACAACAATCCAGCGGCAACCAAAGCAGAACCACGGAAGACGGGCTTGTAACCAAGTGTATGTATATAGAGTTAATTAAAACAAAGCTGTACAACAACTGCGGCGAAATAGGTAGACGTGACAATGAAAAATAAGCAAATTATTTACAATCGCTACAAATTTATATACATGTTGTTTGAGAGCAGGGATGTTTACGCACAGTACGTTATCTAACGATTAATAATGATTCTAATCACCATTTCGATTACACGGTTACGACTTCCACATGTAACCTCCACTGCAAACCAATCCCTATTTACAAACCATACGTGGACATTCATATATTTGTAAAAAGTTACCATAACTGCCAGTACTTCGTTCATTTTAATTAAACATAGCTCGGCCTTTCCTAAGCGATTTTTACATTTTGTTTCCCGTTAACCACTTGCATACTGTTATACATTACCTTTTCCACTTTTATATCACTTTACAATGAAGCGTGCTACAGTACGCTTTTCAGCTGTTTGGAGTTCCTGACCTCATTATAGACACTTTTCGCAAGCAATTACCCTAATAAGGCCCATACATTTAAAGCACTCAGCAACCAGTTGTCCTGAGGAGCAACAGCCCGTATTCAAAATCCCGCGATTGGCAGACTCGACGGTTCCAGGAGCAACAGACCGTATTCGAAATACCGCGGTTGGCCGCCTTGATAGTGCTTTAGTGTAGCATGTCGGCGTAACCGTTTGAATGTATGGTAACGGGTTTGCTTTTATTTGTGATACCTCCTCTTCTGTAGCACAGCATATAGGTGAATGCATGGAATCGCAATAAAAATAGTTGTAGTATTATAAGATACGAAGGCGCTGTTAATATTCCTAGGACTACTAAAAATTTTTATAAAAAAGTGCTGAGGGTAACTAATCATTTAAAATAAGTAAAGTTACAGTATTGACCATACCGTCGTGTATGTAATAGTGTGCGTAAAAAAGATTTATGTTTCGTGTACAGAACAACAAGTATTAAATAATGCAATGCAGCATACCAACGAACGTGGAACAAACGTCAGAATATACTTGGCTGTCATTTAAAATATGTACCGCCCGACGAATATTTCTTCGACTTGCGATCAAACCCTGCGGTGCGTCTGACTGTCGCTATACCAAGTCATTTGGTCAGACGTCTTCTAGAGCAGCCCAGCTTGCGGTTGTTGGTTCCTCTTTTCTTTGCCTCCTTATTTCCTCTTCAGTAGCGATACAATTGCAATCGCTCGTGATTGTTCTCACTCCATCCGATCACCTCATGTCCGGTCCTCCATCAGCCGCTGAGACCATGCCCTGCAGAACGCCACGAGGAGTAACACCGGCACACATTCATGGGTTCGAACCATACATGGTAGCCACCGATGAGGAGCTGCATTTGTTTTGATCAAGTGCGCTGTGGTCATGTAATCATATTTTGTTTGAGCCTTTCTGACCTAAAGGCAGGTGCTGCTGCCTATCGAACGAGTATTTAACCGCACCGGTGGGTCGTGAAAGATGTACTCGATGTGCATTGCGTGATGTGGTACGTCGTTGCCATCCAGCTGCATCAAGCCTGAATCAGTTGCTTCGTTCCTAAAGACCCTGCGTTAAGGAATTGCCTCTAGAATGTCGAACCCTAAGCACACTTCGCGAGAAACGGAGATGGTCGATAGGTACCTGGGCAATTACTGTGGTGTTGGGGTGATGCGGTGTGTCCGTGGTACTGTGAGACGGCGACGTGCGGATAATGGATATCGTAGTTACAGATACACTTTGACGCTTTAATGCCTCTCGGATCATCGCGCTTGCAGATTTTCCCGATATTGTGCCGCGTACCTGACCCCTTCGTTTATGAGCTTTTCGTCGTTGGATTTTGCAGTGGAACACAGATGCCCATCAACGTTCACGATTTGTTATCTCTTGTTGGTACCTATATCCTCCAAATACTAAAAGGCTGGTTAGCCGAACAACCTTCTTGTGGTGCCAGCTGGGTGATCCGGGTTAATTCCATTCCAACGTATAGTTCAGCGCCAGTGTCTCGGGGCGTGGTAAGTTTTCGGCTAACAAGCGCTCACCCTATAAAACGCCCCAAAGGTCCGCTTAACAACACTAGGTATGCGTATGATTCGCCTCTAAATAAAGACACTGCCTCTTCCTCTTCCGGATGATCCTCACTTCACGAACGTCATCCAGTTCGAAGAGTACCTTTGTTCCCTTCAGACGATGGGCAACACAGCAAACTCACGAATTCAGTCTCACCACAAAAGTTTACTCAACCTGCCCACTACTACTACGTTTACAAATATACAAACACAAAAATCCAGTAGGCTACTGCTTAACCTGCTATACTTCTTTGTAGTAATATGGTCAGGCCTTCGCGGGCGTGCCCCGCACTGCCGGGAATAAAGCGTTTAAGTATATTATTATCTACATATATACAGTCACACAACCCCGGTAAGTTACCGGTTAACTTGCCATGTTTTCATACAGTTGCCGACCGTACCTGTTTGTATTATCATGATAATGCCTTCGAAGGCGTGCCTCGCCTTGCCAGTAATAAAATATTTATTAATTTATTGAAGAATTTACTGTGGAAGGCGAGATGCTTGGATGAGAAGTGGAGCTTATTGCTGTGATATGCGACGCTTTCGCCCTTTCGTTTTTCAAACGAACCAAGTGCCTTTCATAATGTGGTAGCTGCATTAAATGTGCACAAAATGAGGTCTAGGTGAATGCCAAGGTGACTTTTCCAGCAACTGACTGCCGACTACACAGGAATGCGATTTTCAGCTCATCGTCTCGTCGAAATAAGTCGCCTGTTGGATTAATTCCGATTGAAACGATTTCCGCCTTTCCTATGGACTACATGCTGCGGTGTGCCACGGGGTAATGCGCAGGTTGTTATCATTATGGACAGAAACTCCAACTGAGAACACGTACAGCCCGACAAATGTGAAAGCGGTTGAATTGCACAAACTCATTGCTATGCATTAGGGTTTATGGCCCCTGAAATTAACGGACGCTGCCGCAGTTTAAAGCTGTTGGCAAACTGGAAGGCCGCAGAGTTGTGGCAGTTCCTTTTGTATGCCGGTCCAGGCGTTGTTAAAACCCATTTTCAACGTAAACACTAAATCAATCTTTGGATTAACATATTGGTGTGGGTGTGTTTCGCCATCCGTTTTAGCTAAACCCTAATTTGGTTCAGCGGAGGATGTCTTGTGGGTGTTCGTAAGTGATTACTTCGTTCTATGCGGAGCGGAGAAAAGGACGTACAACGTCCATCCCCTCCTGCATTTAGTGGAGGATGGGTAGGCGCATGACATGCTGGATAAATTTTCCTCATTCCCTTTTGGATAATAATTCACATGTTGTGTGGGTGCCTACGCAACGCCGTGCAACCAGTGTCGCAATTAGTGCGCAGGTGAATGGAAATGTCACACAAGGCTACCGGTGAACGAGGCCATGAATTTGCTGGGACGGATTTGCAGACCGTAATCTCTCACGGGCCGCAGAGCTTAAAATTATGGGGTTATATATTCTATCTGCAGCCGTCATAATATGTTGGTCGTACGCAGTGTACCTTACTGTCTTCGCTCCATGGAGTTGAAGGATACCCTACATACATAAATCACTTGCTTATCCGGACAACCTTCACAAGTCCACAGAAATCAAGTTGCCGTTTAGCCTCGGAAACTGGTTCAGACACGATCAAAGACGCAGGAATGCATTTACAAATCTCACTAACACAGTTACACAGGCCTAAATGCCCCCAACCTGCATTCTTGTATGAACAGCGGTGACAGTCTTATTGTTCCATTGTACACTAACTGAGCAGCTGTTGTACCCTTATCACGATCACGCCTAGGCAGGCGTGCCGCGCATAGTTATGGATAAATATGTTATTTATTTATTTGTTTATTTATTTGTCCGCATTTGAACCTGCGGAGCTAGCTACACGAAGCATGCCATCCTAAGCTTTCTGCACCTATATACTCGCCAGCGTTGGCAAGCTTCAAATGTTTCCCTTCAAGATATAGTTTGCAACTGAAATGCCTTTAAAATAGCTAAGGGTGCAGTTTTCAATACACTGCAACGCAGTTTAGCAAAGGTAAGTTCCTCTTCTTCATTGCGCATTATCCGTAGATAATAGGTTCATTTGGCTAGACAGGGCTGCACAACCGTAATGCGTAAGGCTGCGGCGTGTTTCCTACTCTGGTAATGAAGTCGCTCCGCCAACTGGCGGAGCTGCTGAAACGCGTAAGAATGTTGCCTTCAAATAACGCATTAAAACACCCATGTGGCAGTTAATTATGCTGTATATAGGAAGTAGTTTTCGATTTCCCTTTGTTTACCCTTCCCGTCTAGCTAGCGGAGTCTACTCAGAACCCACTACAGTGCGTCTCGATCAACTGTACCAGGCAACCGCAACAAGCACTCCTGCGACCGCTTGTCGCTAGACGATCGCTCTGAATGAACGGTCCTTGATTCGTTTTCTTCTCTTTACATTCACTTTTGGTTTCCTGCGGTCTCTTACTGGGTGGTTGTGCTATGAACAACCAGGTACTTACGTGGTATATGATTTCCATAGCAGCTCTACACGTCTGTTACGACCTACGTACGCATTGGACACGGAAGACCTCGGAATCACCACCCCGACGCATGCTGCATATTTGATGGCCCTGCCAGTTCCAAACAACAGCCCTGAAGCTGGATCATTGCCATTCGAGGCGATCATTAAGTTTCGGTTTACCATACTGCTTGTCGCGGACCTTCTCGAACCTAGCACACTGTGCTCATCAATTCTTGCACACATTAGCTGATCGTCAGTCAGACGCATAGTACTTATTCGCGAACCTGCCTGCACCTGGATCGTACCCCTGTGGCTACCATTGATATTCCCGTGACCACGCTGCTGGTCGCGGAATCTCTCAAAAAGAGTAAACTGCACTCAGCAGCTGTTTTATACCTCAGCAGCATGAAACCGCCTAAAGCTACTGTAAGCGCTGAGGACAGCGCCTGTCAACAGGAGGAGAAGGTATCTGGTCCGAGCGTAACCTTGTAGAGATATCCAAGGTAAGGAGATCGTTGTATCGCAGATGGACGCTATTGCTTCTTCCTCTTCCCTATACGTTCACAGTTGGTTTACTGTAGTCGCTTACCAGGTAGTTGTTATATGAGTATCCAGCCACCTACGAGGTATTTGCTTTCCATTGCAGTCCCCTACGTACAAACTGGAAACGGAGGCCCTGGGAGTCCACGACCGGACGCACACTACACATATAACGAACTACCTTCTAGCATCAATAAACCGGATAATACTAACGGATTAGCAAACCGCCTCATAAAGATGCAACTGACCAATGGACTGAATTTCGTTGTAGCTAGCAACACCATTGCCTCCAGTATGGCCCGAAAAAGTATCTGTAAGTTTTTCTCACGAGTAATGTAACAATACAATTATCTGTATTTAAGGCAGTGCCAAAAGTTTGATGCGTGGTATTATATGAAACAAAATATATAAGGGCCCTTCACAATGATGTGGGTTAACGGATTAACAACGGCTAGAAGCGACCATTTTACGTCCGCACGGACAGCAAAACTAGTTGCTACGCCACTGCTAGCATGCATCCCAAAGTACCTAGGCCTTCGCGGTACTTCGTTCTCTGAAGCCCTCGACCAACCTTGGATTCATCCGCCAGCGGTCGTGGGTTCGATCCCTAGTAGAGGACCGAGGGAATGCGCCCCACTGAGGAGTCACAAAATGCGAAAAGCTTCCGGTGCTCTTCCGGATTCTAGTTGAGCTATGTAGCTTGTGAGCTGTTGGACGAATACAATTTAAACACAACTAAAATCTTCGTACTCATAAGTAAAATAAAATGTAGCCTCTCTTACTTTAGAAATGCTATGGAGGTAGTGTCTAGTGCGAGCACAACCTGACCTGGAGGCTAGCCACTATCATCTACTAGGGTCGTAACCTGCGTGGCAGTAGAACCTAGGTCCTGCTACATCTTAGTTACCTTGCAAACTATCTTGACCAGCCGCCGTCTCTCATGGCTCAGTGGCTTAAGCTGCTGATTAGTTAACCTTAGGCTCCAGCGGTCGTTGGTACAATCCCCAGTAGGGGACCGAGGAAATGCGCACCATTGACGAGCTCTAATAGAGCGAAGCGCGTCTAGTACACTTTCGGATTGTGGTTGAACTATGTAGCTTGTGAGCTACTGGACGAATGTATTAAAGTTACACCTAAACTCCTGCTACTCATTGGTACTTTTGGAACATCCTGAACAACGTTTCAGCCAGTCTGCTGACCGCCAATTTCAATAGCCTAGGGTGTAAGTTGTCCGCACCAAGAGAACTGTGCACACGCTATGACTTCTGTCGCTTTAGTAGGTCCGCAGCAGTAAATGAGATGTGCTTAAGTCGCGGTGGTATCGTGTCCGATCCCAAAAGTGTAGAGGATAGCAGTGCTTTCTGGAAAGTACAAAGGACGTGTTGGCTAAGAGCGTTGACCGCTTCTTGCGCAGTTTACGCTTGCCCGAATGTAGGCTGATCTCGGTTGCCCAATCAGGCCGAAATAGCAGCAAGGAAAGCCAATCAGCACTTGTGTCTCTTGTCTAGGGCGATTGGCCAGTTTGATCTCACCATCTTTTCACAAATGTCCAATACTTACGTGTGGCAAAATGTTGAATACACCATCCAGGTAGGGCACAATTAACAAAAGCCTGCGCTTGCTGCTTTTGAGGCGCCACAAAGAGGAGCTACAAAATGGTTAAGGACCTGACTCGTTCCGTTTACCAGTACCGGCTACGGACCCTAGGCGGTTTTGGTAGTCAATACCGTTGTCTGCAATGTGGTCTTATTTTGTTGTTTCAGCTCTCAAATAATCCAAGCTACTCATGTCTACGCTTATTGGAATTACATCCCAACACTACAATCCGAGACCATCACGTGAAGTTAGCCACACAGTACAGCAGGCTGGAATGCTGCAGGCACGTTTTCTAGCTTCGTGTGTCCCCGTGGTGGAACACTCCTGCAAGTTCCACCATCTTTTCTAAATAAAATTGATTTAAAAACGCAACTTTATGAAACATTGCACCATCTGCACTACAAAATTTGGTCAATGTTACTGAGACACAGCAAAACAAAACCAAACTATAAGCACAAGTGAAATTTCAGTGAGTCCACCGATAGGCGGTGCTTTTATTTTTGTTGCTACGTTCACAACCTGTTTTTACTCCTTACCCGCAGGAATTATCAAGCTTGGCTTTTCTCTCTCGATAAAGCCATTGCTCCATTGAAATAAAAGTGGTACCTCAAGTATTACCTCAAGCTCTCCAGGCAAATCATTTACATAGACTGCGAACAGCAGCGGACACAGGACGACGCCTTGTAGAGCGCCGTTGATGGCAGCTTGTCGAATTGCGAAACTGCTTCCTACATGAATAAACTATTTCCGTTCAAACAAAAATGTTGACACCCACTGGGGGCCACCAGATATTTCATAAGACCAACTCCACTGCGAGTCGCGAATGGGGGACAGTGTCAAATGCCTTGTCGAAATCAATGTAGAGCAAGTCCACTACAACTCTCCCATCTACGGCTTCAGCCCCGTTCTCACCAACTACCAGCAAGTTCGTTTGGCAAGAAAATCCTCTGCGAAAACCATGCTGCTCGACGCTAAGCAGGTTAAACCTATTCAAATGGTTCCGCATTGTATCTCGTGCTAAGTTTGCAAGTAACTTAACGAGGACGCTAGCCAAGCTGACAGGTCTGTCATTAGCCCGGAGGTCTTTGTCACTTCACTTGAATACGGAGTAGCCAACAACCTCCTTCCATTCGGGATACAGGACAGAGCTGTTTGGTGACTTCTAAAACACACAAGTAAGGGGTCCATTGAGTATCGCTGTCGAATCGTGCAGTCATTTTGGATGAGCAGAATCTGGCCCGGAAGCCTTATTTGCGTGCACTTTTCTCAGCAACCGGGGAAGTTGAGACGCAGTGTAGCGCCCTAAAAGATAACTGCTATCTTTCATGTACAATTTAATTGTTGACCGATTGTACATTACTCCTTCTTGTTTTAATCTTCCTCACAACCGGCCCGAAACTCGACAGCCTTGTAAGTTCCCGCGCTCACGTGTTCGCTCTCGCATCGCTTCATCCGTCTGCTTCTTATTGTAGCCCATCGAATACAGTGCGCTGTGTCCGACTACAATTGCTTTTTGATATCCGCGCTTACTTTTGCGCACCGTCTCGGACTAGTATTAACTAGTCCTACAAATTGGTGACCCCGATGCGCACGAGCGACTTCAACTTTTTATCTTCGTTTGTAATATTTGGTGAATGTGTTCCTTTTTCTCAATTATATATCTGTATCAATTTGTTGCTTGCGTAAGTTTAGTACTTTTATCGTGTTTTTGTTCATTCTTTATCTTTTCGACTCACAGTTCGGGAGTGGCAGCTGAGTCGTTTCACAGCGCAAACGTGCTGACATTGGCTGTTCCAAGTTTCGTGGAGCAGTGCCCAGAGGTTTGTTTTAAGATATTCCAGATCGAACTGGAAAATAAGGGCATTACGGCGGACCGTCCGAAGTACAATCAGCTCGTCCCACGTCTTCCTTCGTCGGTTGTGACGCTGATTGAGGACATTCTACTCTGCCCATCGAGTGAGGCAAAGTATGAAACAATGAAGCAAGCGATTTTAAAAGAGTTACAGCTCAGCGCACGAGCTCGATTTGAACAGCTCAATGGTCTCAATCTTAGAGATCGCAAACCGTCGGCGTTGCTCCGCGAACTTCAGCGCATCGCTGGTCCATTAGTCTTGAGCGAAGAAGAGATAAAGGAGCTGTGGTTTGCACGTTTCCCAGAGCCATTGCCGGTAAGGCTGTCCATGTTTATAGATACACCCCTGAAAGACTTAGCTACCAAGGCAGACACTGCGTTCGAACGTTTTCCGCAGCAGACGACCAGTAGCTCCGGTGACGTATTCTCACCGATGAAAACCGAATCCCATATTTACTCCCAGTCGTCAGACGGATCTGACCCTAAAGACTAGGGAATTGCGCTACTTCGCAGCAGGATAGCAGCAATGAAGGCTTCGAAGCAGCGTGTGCCACGGTCAAATGCTGACCACGTTTTGGCTACCGTTCATTGCGGCTCGTCTGTGCCTGCACCGAGTACGTCACGTTCGGCACGAAAGCGCAACATTTTCCCTACAAGTTCTCAGTCAGATAATGTCAAACCCGTCGAAGAAGTATGTTGGTATCACCGCCAATACGATGGAAGAGCTAGACGTTGTCGGGCTCCTTGCATTAGGCACGACCCTGCTGCTTCAGGGAAAGCGAATAGCCCGCATACTAGAACGACAAACGTATCATTCAATAACTAAGCAAATCGCATGTTTTACGTTAAGGATTGGCGTTCTTCCATCACGTTCCTCATCGACAAGGGTGCGGAAGTCAGCGTCATCCCAGCGACTGCCAACGACAAGTACTCAGAGTATACGTACATTTTGCGTGCGGCCAACGGTTCTTTGATAGCTTCATTCGGTCAGCGCATGATGAACCTGGACCTCAATCTTCGCCGAGACTTTCAGTGGGTCTTCATGGTTGCGTCTGTACCCTTCGCAATTATCAGTATCGAATTCCTCCGACATTTTGGGTTGCTTGTTGATGCCTGTCGCCACAGACTTTTAGACGACCGTACTAAACTAGGGGTTGAAGGCATTCTTACGGACGCCCCGATAATCACTCCCGTTTTTCGAATCGCCGATGTACCATCAGGTTATGAGAACCTACCGTCCGAGTACCCGGGAGTGGTACGACCAGCTGCAGAGCTTCCGCCAGTCACGACAGAGGTCGCCCATCACATAGTCACGCGTGGTCAGCCAGTTAGCGCATGGTCAAGACGGTTTGTTCCTGACAAACTACGTGCAGCACGAGCTTAATTCAACCACATGCTTCAGCTCGGTATCGACAGACCGTCCAACAGCCCATGGGCGTCGCCTCTGCACATGATCCCGGAGAAAGTCATGGGGGACTGGCGTCCTTGCGGCGATCAGCAAACCTTGAATACGGTTACCACGCCCGATCGCTATCCGATCCCATACAGTGGATCTCACCACCAGTCTGGCGGGTAAAAATAGCTTCAGCAAAACCGACTTGGTACGCGCATAGAACCAAATTCCGGTAGCAGAAGCGGACATCGTTAAAACTGCCGTGACGACTCCATTTAGTTTGTTCGAGTTTCTGCGCATGCCATTTGGTCTAAAGAATGCCACGCAAACCTTTCAGCGCTTAATCGACCAAGTTTGTCGCGGTTTAGGCTTCGCTTACGCGTATCTCGATGACATTTTAATCACAAGCTCGTAACGAGAAGACCACATACGCCACGTACAAATACTTTATGATCGTTTATCTCAACACGCGGTGACGATCAACGCAGAAAAGTGTTCGTTTGGTGTCGATTCAGTCAACTTCCTCGGCCATCCTATCTCCTCTGCAGGCGTCGTGCCACTGCACGATAAAATCCAAGCCATCATCGACTACCCCGAGCCTCATTCTTTCAAACAGCTCAGGCGTTTTGATGACCTTGTCAACTTTTACCGGCGATTTATACCCAACTGCGTCTCGCTGATGCAACCTCTCATGGAAATTCTCCGAGGGAAACTCAAGAAATTCGAATTTCCTGCCGCAGCACGCGCTGCTTTTAAGTCGCTGAAAGAGGCTATCGCCAACATAGCTTCTATAGCGCATCACGATCCGGCCGCCCCACTGTCCCTCAGTACTGACGCCTCGGACGTGGCAGTCGGCGCTGTTTTGCAGCAACGAGTAGCCGACACGTGGCAGCCCTTAGCGTTTTTCTCCAAACGCCTACAACCTACCGAATCTCGCTACAGCACGTTCGGTAGAGAACTACTAGCCGTGTATCTAGCGATACGTCACTTTCGACACGTCCTAGAAGGCCGCTCCTTTGCCGTCTTCACCGACCACAAACCCCTGACTTACGTGCTCGGCTCGACTACCGACCGATACTCTCCTAGAGAGTCGCGCCACCTTGACTATATCGCTCAGTTTACGACCGATATACGGCATGTCTCAGGTGTGCACAACGCCGTCGCCGATGCACTTTCTCGCATCCGAGCTATCTTTGCTGTCGCCTGCATTGCTATCGACTTGACAGCCATGACCACAGCACAACTCAACGACCCTGAGGTTGATCTACTACGCAGGTCTCCATCATTGTACATACGACCCGTTCCGCTGATATCATCAGACGGCACTATATTTTGCGATTTGTCTCTGGGCACGCTGCGCCCAGTCGTCCCACGCGAGTTTCGGCAGACTTTGTTCGACACCTTGCACGTCTTGTCTCATCCAGGCGTTCGTGCATCGGTTAAACTCGTAACCGCACGATTCGTTTGGCGCAATTTTAATCGGGACGTCCGTACTTGGACAGCTGCTTGCCTTCCGTGTCAACGCCCGAAGATGCACAAGCACATAAGAAACCCATTAGGCACATTTCCGACGCCAGACGCACGTTTTCATCACGTGCACGTGGATGTCGTAGGCCCTCTGCCGCCGTCGAGAGGCTCTGTATATCTACTGACTTGTGTCAATCGATTCACTAGGTGGCCGGAAGCTATTCTCATACCTAACTGCTCTTCGGAAACGGTAGCGAAAGCTTTTCTGGAGCGTTGGGTAGCTCAATACGGCTGTCCCGCCATCGTGACCACCGATCGAGGGTCACATTTCTCGTCAACATTTGCCACGTTGCTTAAGGATTTAGGCTGTCGCCACGTTCAGACGACGGCGTATCATCCGGCCGCTAACGGCATGGTGGAGCGTTTTCACCGCCAGTTGAAGGCAGCGCTACGTGCGCACGCAGATCCTTCATGGTCTGAAACGCTTCCCCTCGTTCTCCTAGGCTTAAGAAACACGGTTAAAACCGATTTCGACGCCACACCAGCGCAGCTAGTCTACGGTTGCACGCTGCGGTTGCCCGGACAGCTGGTAGCACCAGCCCCATGTACTTCCACTTTTGACTACGGAAGTTACACTGATCGATTGGCTCACCAGATGCGTGAGCTACGTCCACCCGCTCCTCGATCGCAGAAGACACCAGTGTACGTGCCCGAGAAGCTGCCTACGTGCTTACACGTCCTTCTTTGCGCAGACGATGTTCGACAGCATCTTCAGTCGCCGTACATAGGACCCTTCAAAGTGCTGTACCGCGCGAGTAAGGCGTACACTATTGACCGCGGTGGTCGACGCGAAGTCGTCACCATCGACCGTCTAAAACCCACCTTTATGGAAGAAACCACCTCGCCCACTTCGTCTAGTAGTGCTTCGTGCGACGTCACAACTCACCGCACCAGTTTACAGAATCCTACTGCAGTTCAACCAGACCACGGTCGCGGTCTACAAGCCGTCCCAACATCTCCCGAATCTGGCCCGCCGCCTCCCACGACCAATAGCCGTGGTCGGGAGGTGCGTAAGCCTGTTCGTTTCTCCGACTATGTACAGAGTAAATTTGTTTAACTTTGTAGATATTGTATATATTTTCCCCATTTTTGGTCGATTAATGTTTTGAAAACAAACAAAAATATCAAAAACCTCCGAAAACCCTTTTTCGAAAAATATTCAAAAACCAAAAAAAATTTAAACATGCAGATCATTTATTTGTTCTTTTGGCGTTTTCTGCGCGTGTTGTTCTATTTTCTCGTCTCTAAATGCCCCAAACCCTCCCTTTCGATCGACTGGCCCACACGAGAAACGTTTTCGAGGATCCTGGCGTGAATGCTGGTCGCTTCTCCGCGCGACGAGTGCCGCTTCTCCAGGGAACGGTTGTCGTTTCTCCGCGGGATGAGGGTCGCTTCTCCGCGGAATGAGCGTCGCTTCTCCGTGGGGCCATGGTCGTTTCTTCGTGGGACGAGGGTCGTTTTGGCGCGGGGCGGAATGCGGCGGAGGGAGAGACCACTCCCAAGCGCACCGTTTGGCAGCAGCGGAGGTTGAGGTCCTATCGGCCTTTTTCTGGACTGGCCAGTTTTTGTAGTCCGACAAGCCCGCTCCAACGGATCGCCGAAATGCACCCTGCCCTGCAATCAATAAATAACAAATCACAAACGGCACAGTGGACTGCGACTGCCGACGAACCCCCACTTGACACGAACGCTCATTCATTTTTACTCGGCACAATTTTGCCTTACGAACCTCGTTTCAACAGTCCTTTTCGGTTTCGAAGGCTTTCTATGTTCAGCCTTCTAGGGGGAGCTCTGTAGCGCCCTAAAAGATGACTGCTATCTTTCATGTACAATTTAATTGTTGACCGATTGTACATTACTCCTTCTTGTTTTAATCTTCCTCACAACCGGCCCGACACTCGACAGCCTTGTAAGTTCCCGCGCTCACGTGTTCGCTCTCTTCTCGCTTCACCAGTCCGCTTCTTATTGTAGCCCCTCGAATACAGTCCGCTGTGTCCGACTCCGATTGCCTTCTGATATCCGCGCTTAATTTCGCGCACCGTCTCGGGCTAGTATTAACTAATCCTACAGCATTTACACTGATTGCATCCAGACAAGAGTCCTCAGCGATGCTTGAGACTAGTGCACCGCGTGGCGTATTTGTTTCATGGACAAAAACGCTTGAGTACTGTTCATCAAGCACGCATGCCTTGTTGTAGTCACTATAAGCATTGGTCCCATCCCCTCGAAGCAATGCTGGGATGGGTGAGTTTGCACCACATCGTCCTTCAACCTAGGCGAAGAACTCGTTAGGATTTGTGGAGGGTATCAGCTAAGCCATCTTCATACTAAAGCCGAGCAAGTGCAATACCTAACTTGCACTCATTCCGAAATAACCAGTGCCTGTCAAACATGCTGCCCTACAGAGCTGTTTTATATGCTCGCCAGTACCTAGACTGATTCTTCAGCAGGCCCCTTCTCGCGGAAAATATCTACGCAAGGTACGCTCTCGATTCCCTTCTTTTCACCAGTGAGGTGCACTAATGTCGATGAGGTAATCCTTAAACTTTTCCCAGGCTACGTGCAAAGTGTCTGTCAAAGAGATCATACAAAGCGATGTTAGAGCCTTATCCCGCATCGCTCGAAACTTCGCGACCCAACTGTTCTGATACCAAATGCTAGTAACATGACAATACCTTATAAAAACACAGTGAAAAGGCTAGCAGACGTGATCGCCTGCGCCAAGATGCGAGTCGTAAGTAATGGCATTTACAAATCCAAATGGTTTAGCAAAAAGTAGATCTAATATTGGCGGCTGCTGCTTACTAATGTACCTCGTGTGGAAGTGCACCAACTGGTGTAGTGGTACTTGCAGCGTCAAGTCCCGTAGTCCTGCACCCAACGATTACACGATAGATCTACCTAACACATCTCTGGAAGGTTGAAGTCACGCTGAACCACACACCTGTACGCAGCGTGCGTACGTATAAACTCAGTGATCCCCTTTGAGAGTCACACAGGAATTCTGTACACTAATGCGACCGTAAACCGAGCCGATGAAGCGCAAAACAAGGCTGCGAGAACCTCATCAGGTTTGTCGAGAAACTGAAAAACGCTGCTGCTCAATATATATAAGTAATAACACTAAAGAGTTATGCAACCCTCTTGCCGGCAAGTAGAGCGGTCAGCGCGAAGCAATACATAGTCAGGCAGATATAATTCGCCGTATGCGATTTCCGCAGACAACCAGGTTTCACTGAAAGCAAGTATATCTGGACGGGCGTTGTCCACGAGCAGATCCACCTCGCGCATCTTGTTCCGCAGGCTGCGCACGTTACTAAGTACTACTTGGAAGATTTCGGCACGACTAGCCCTGGATCTTGCGCAAGTAGAAGAGGTTCTGACAGAGCGGAAAATGACCGCAGTTGACCACCTGAAATCCCACTAATCGGACACGCCGCTAGCCAGCTGCACGCCGGTCTTTAAGGTCTCCGATGGCTTCCTTTACCTTTAACCTATCCGCCAACGGTAGGTCTTGTTGTTCACTAATGTTACTACCTATGAACTTGAAGGCAAAGCATATTAACGCGCTGTGTGCTTCTGGGGGGGGGGGAGAGAACCACTCTAAGCAGACAAAGTTGAGGAGCTTGTTTACTAACCGGAACGTTCCCCAGCCTGATGAGATACCTGGCAGTAACTCCAAGGGAACCTGGTGATAGAAGCCTGGTCACGCAAACATTAAGCTGACCAAGATAAGCAAGCATGCGCTCGATGGACAGAACGACAGTGGATTCTGGGACGTTTCTAAAAATCACACTGCCATCTCATTTGTCAGTCGAAAACTGGATACGATTCGCTGGCGAACTTCCTAGAAAATCGGCGCCGAACCAACATATGATCAGAATCTACACACTTGTACTAAAAGGAGCAACAGCCGAGCATAGGGCTTTGCTATCGGTGGCTTGCGGTAATATTCCCTTTGAGTCCATCTGGTGCTAGCTTTCGAAAGAAATACCCACTATGTTTAAAGTGTGTACTACTGAAATATCATCGGTGCCCGGTGTACATTTGCAAAAATACTCGCCACTGTCTGTACGTTTAGGGTTAAGTACAAAATTGCTTCCGTACCTGAGACTCCGAAAACTTCAAACGACCCAGTTATCCATCTATATCCCTTGCAATCAGAACGATGTCCGCATCGCAAAGCGTCGTGTTAAGATCATTGTAGGAAGTGAACCTTCAGGGCTGCAATCCGTGGGGCCACAAGCTGTAATACCAAATAGATGGCATTTGGCTGACGATGTCAAACAGACTGCTCACAAACGGCTGTTCATGAGAATCCAAGTAATCATAGCTGGTTCAGCCTTAAGTTGAGCAAGACGCTCACTCCAATTTGGTCAGTAATTACTGCGGCAGCATCATCTAATGCGTAAAACCGGTAGTGTGAGCACAAGACGGAAGCAGTTGATTTAAAAACTGCGCGAGATAATTTATACTAGTTGCGGTCACACATGGTTGGCGACATCCGATTCCGGATTAGCCTCTCACTGCGGCCTCCATAAGACAGCCACAGGATGATTGCGCCTACACAGGGACCACGACTGTCATGTGTGCACCACTGACAGCCCCATCCACCCCCCACATATCCAATGTAAAACAGAAGGGATAAGACATGTTGGCTTGTGGATGGGAGCCAAGTTTCATCAACAGGGCCGACCCACACTGCTTCAACATGCACAGCAGCAGCAGTCGTGTCTATCTACTTTTGGAATCAGACGTCTGAGACCCATATAAGGCAGTGATTGGGCCGTACTTTGCTCCACGCTGGATGTGTGGAACCACTCTAAGAGCACGACATGGCTAGAGGACCGTGAACTTCATCAACCCAGCAATAAATCGCAGTCTCCGGGAGCCAGTAATCGAGGTGAAGGGGTTAGACACGTGGACACCTTGTCAACGTTCACACCAAGTGCAGCCACACCGAGGATATCAAATAACCAACATAGAATGTGAGGGTAAGCAAACACGCAAAACCGATACAAAATACGCGGCAGAATAACAAAATTGAGTAAATCCAGTGTGGGTGAGGCCCAGTGAACTATTTGCCTTAGAGTGTGAACGTTGAACGCTACCACATAAACAGGACTATGTCCTAAAAAGGATCTATTTGTGACGTGAGTCATAAGATTGGATAACTCCAATGACACTGCAAGTTCCGTCAAACATGCTGTGGATTGCAGAAGGTACGCTAGAAATGGGGGTATGGACAAGATGAATGGAAACACTTAGCAAAGAAAGAAGGGAAACGCCAGTAGTAGCATGTTTTCGCTTATCTGCACAGCTGTATACCGCAGATATGGCGATCCTTTTGAAATTGCGAAAAGACTGATGAAGGATGCCGCTTGAAGTTGATTATAAATTCATTTGCCCATTGTTGTAAATGGATTGTGACACTGCCAGCGCGCCCATACCAAGGTAAGGGAACGATAAGGGTTCTTAACAAAAATCTCTGGCTCAAAAATTTGTGCGCATGGCAGCAAATAAATGGCAAATATACGGGTTTGGAGATATGGACGCCTTCCTATTTCCACTCTTCAAACAGGGGCGTCATGAGATTGAGTTCGCCTAACTTGTACACACTGATCAATCCGCTGAGTAGGTTCTCAAGTTTCTTGACCCGGTGCATGATAGTTGCCCGACAGGATGGATTTTGACGAATTCAACGCGAGTTGCACACATTTAGCACTGGTCATTATTTGGGTACGATATTAATGAATACTGCGTAGAAAAGCTCGGATGAAAATTCAACCTTATTCACACCTGGGTGACCTTACAGGTTCCTGAGTCACCTGCAGAAGAAACGTGTCCATCTCTAGCGACTGCTCCAGTACACACCGGCCTAGGGAGAGTCCAATGAGATGCAAGTTGTGTACGACTAAGAGACCCGCCCTAAGTGATCAATATGGAAAGTTTTAATCAAAAGGCCGTTTCTTCTAGGCAAACAAACTTGAAGAGTATGCGATCACATACGTGTACTTCATTATTCAGTGGCAATAACAACAAGCTTATACAGAAATGTTGCTGAGAATACAAGTTCACTGGGCCACCCCGTCGTCTGCTCAGTGTACTTCCATTTCAACCGGGTAGTGGTCGCTCACCTTCTTTGCCTGTGAATGACATACAGATAGTATACTGCAGCATATTGCAAAATGATGATCCCAATGCATGAGATCGGAGGGCACGAGGTAGTGGTGAGGATGTAAGGGGTGAAAACGACTGGCATACTCAATCCAATTAAGCAAATGTGACCGGTGCGGTAATGTTGTTTATCAAAAAACTCACCTGTTCTATGTCCATATCCAATTCCTGGTCAAACTTGTAAGGGCGAATACTCGATTCATTATACCAGTCGCGGTCCCAACCACTAACGATAATCCTGCACAAGAGATGTGGAACATGGGTTGTCACCGTGATTGATAAGTTGGCCTTGGAGTTGTTGCACTGAAGCTCAGGTGGTAAACCTAACAGCTCACATCAGTTCATCTCATATTTCGTTGTGGTTGGACCTTCAGGCAAGATAACATTGAGGTGATCTTGGACAACGTAGGACACTTTGTGAGCCGCAGAACGCTTTGAACAGAAAATGAGCTATCTGTTGAGAAAATCAAATAGATTATCATCCCGAAAAATCACCGCCTTCAGAACATTGCTTAACCGAGTCGATGGCACCGGCACCCAGAAGACAGTGTTCACGTAGTCATGTACAGGTAGAAGGAAATGCACAACTCACCGATCGTATGCACAGTCTTTTTCTCCCAAGGTGGTGTCTTCATCGTCAGGCACCAGCCAACGGAAATCTGGATCTGCCTTCAGTCTCAATTCCGACTTCTTCTTATCCGACAAGTAACTGCAGTCGGCGTTCATGTCCCCAAGTAGGAGAAGCTGACATGTGGTGTGCGGTGTAAACAATATTAGCAGGCATTCGTTCATAAGTCACCCGGTACACGTAAGAAAAACATGCAGCTAATAAGTGCTTATATAGACAAACAGATGTATTTATCGACTTCGCGTAAAGTCGATCTCACGTGGGGCCAGACCAAGTAGTACAACTGATTCGCATTCATGTATGAATATGTATGTACAAATTCAAATATTTGGTCAGTTGATCAGCTGTTCAATCCTCTTCTAATGCGAATGCCCAGATTCGAGCCGAATGCCGCCGACCTAAATTTGCATTCGTTTCATCGTCTGCAATTAGGGGTTCTCACATGATGGCTGGTGGATTGACCCAGCCCTCACTAGAATTTCCCATGATTCAGGCAAACAATACGAAAAAATAAGCGCTGAATGAATACGTACAAGGTGGAAATCATAACGCATTTACACACCCAAACACACAAACAAATACAATGTCTGCGACTGCAGCAGTTCACGGAGTTGTCAGTCGACATGATTCAAACGTGAGGGAAAGTTCATTCGAGTGTGCCACGTTGTTCTACCGCTCTCGGACCCCCAGCAACGGCAATTTCGGCGTGATGCAGATGCCGAACTCTCGTCAGGTGACTACCAGTGAAGTGATGTACAGAATCTTCAAATCCTCCTTCACAGTGTGTAAGCTTGTGGCTACACCGAGATCCAGTTGGATACGAAGTCAGGACAACGGTCAAGAACGCATGATAACCGCTTAACAAGCAGAAAACGCTTGGACGGTTACCAGAAGATAAAAGGATAAAATGGATGGTGCGGTCGAAATAATGAGCCGTGTAGATGCAGGTTGTCTTCGGTGATAGAGGTTCCGGGGAACGCCATGTTCGTGTGTAAACAGCCAGCCTGACAAGCCGCAGTGGAGACGGGTGGTCAAATTCATGTACACACTTTTCATATTTTCCAGTTTGCTCATATAGTGATATTTTATCACTTTTTTTGTTCTTGCGCTGTTACCTTAGACTACCACGTCTGCGAGAGTTAAGACAAACTAGTCCATCATTAGAGTTCCAGTCGCCGGCAAACCTGTGCGTAATCCAGCTGAGTAGACTAGATGTAAACGCGAGAACCCAGTCCGAATTCAACAGCTTACCGATAGGAAGCTCCTTGGTAAAGCCAATGTGTATCGCACTTCTGAGAAGCAGTATTTGTCCAAGCTGGCTTATAATATCACCAGACGATGACGGGCCAGCAAGGTAAGTTTCATCTCAGACGACCAATTCTACTCTCTACATGTCGAAAGTGAGCATGGTATTTGAGGATCACTATCGCGATACATCGCAGCTGGTTCGCTGTTTATTAGAGCTGCTGCACATTCTCTGTAACCAGCGGTTTTATCCACCTACTAATAGGAGTAGTGTCATGGGTCACACGGGGATCAGCTGGAATGCGCAACGTGGACGACAATGTGAAGCAGGGGTCACTAAACTACGTCGAGTTTCTGCAGTGTGTGGTTGATAGACTGCTCCACGTCAGTGAAGACAGGTTGCAAGTGAAGCAAAGCCCTGGGCTTGGAAAAAATCTGAGGAAAATGTTCGACCCGTGAGGGTCACTTTTGTTGACAAAGCTGGTTGACATTATTGCGCCTCGGTAGACTTAAGGGTTTAAAGAGCCATGTGGGCGCAGGCATGGATCCAGCAGGCGGAGAAAAACTCAAGTCAGCAATGATTGAACTTAAACGGCGCACTAAAGGCGGGGAAACAAATCGCATTGTAAATTTTCGAATAGTTGCCCGGACTCCTCCCTAACTTCGGATGAACAGGTCACTAACGCTTCATGCGCGCCCGACGGTTCTTACCGCGGCCTTCGTGTAGCCTTTACAAACATTTGTAGTCTAAGGAGCAAACTTGACAATGTTTATCACTTCATTGCCTGTCGGCAACCAGAAGTATTGAGCCTAGCTTGAACTTGGTTAAATTCAGAGATAACTGCACAAGAAGGCAAATTCAGCGAATATTCTTGCTTCCGCTGTGACAGGCTATCAAATGACCACGGTGGTGTGTTGCTATACATACGGTCTTCCATGTGCGGGAGACTTGTGGGCATCTACAGGAGCAATGGAACAATGGTGCAATGGTTTTATACGGGTAAAAAGGCTAAGGCTTAACAAGTCCCGTAGGAAGCTTATGGTGAAACTACAAACTCTAAAAAATTGTCAGCAAAATTGGGTTTACACCAGTGAACTCATTGAAGTATACGTAGTGTAGACTGCAAATAAAAGGTAAATCCATAACAAATGACGGCAAATGGGATGTTGGTAAAAATCGCGTCTCCTTCTGGTGTACACTTAGAGGAGGTGAAAAACTTGGAACGAAATCTACACTGTGACTGCCAGCGAAATCGCTTACAGACACTAATTTTTATCCATGGGTAATGGGTCATGTAAGATGGTTCACCGAAATAAGTGCACCGTCAACGCTGAATTTGAACTCTGCCAGCGTGTGTGCACAAATGACATATTCCGGTAGAGCATCCCACGTACGGGAAACGCGTACAGAAAAGAAATTCCGACGGCATTCCAAGCGACTGTGCTGCTCTACCAGTTTGAGATGATGACCTCTCAAATTGCTGTTGTGACTGAGCTCTAGTAAGAAGCGGCACGTGTGGTTGGGATCTCTCAAAATTTGATAAGTCAAAATGAGGTCATCGCGCAATTGTCGATACTGTCCACTGAAGACCCCGAACACTTGTAGCCTTCGTTCATGCGGCAAATTACACAGATCCTTGACATTCTTAATTGCCCGGCTTTGGGGTATCTCCAAGGCGATGAGAGCTCTCTTCAGCCATGGCTTCCGGACCAATATTGCGTATTCCACATGTGGCCGTATGTATGAGCCGAGTTATGGAAAAATCGAAGGGTCAACTCGTCCAAATGCACACTTCATGTGGCCCAAATTTTGGATACCCCTCTTAGACGCCGTTTCAGCCTGCCTTGAACACCTTATGTCGACCTATACTAAAACTCCCAGATCCTTCTCGCCAGAATGCATTTGAAGCTCCTGGTTGCCGAATTTGTAGAAGTGCACCAACTTGTGCCGTAGGTGCAGCACTCTACATTTGTTCACCTTGAATCGAAGTAGATTCTGGGTGGATCACCCGTATACCCTATCCAGATCAGCTTGAAGTAGGGATATCATCTAGTGTATTTATCGCCCTCTACACCTTAATGTCATCGGCATAAATCAGGCAGTTCGAGCTTATGAGGCGTGTGATATCGGTAACGCACGTCACAAATAATCGCGGTTCCAGTACCGTTCCTTGTGGTACTCCGCATTTAACTCAGATGGGATCTGACAGGGATTCACGCACACGTACTTCCAGCCGCCGGTGCAGAAGAAAGCTTCTAATCCATCTTAGGAGATTATCACCAAAACCAAAGGCGTGGAGTTTGAAGAACAGATTGTTATGGTTTAACCGGTCGAAAGTCTTTGAGAAGTCGAGAAAGACTACATCAACTCCTGTGCTAGAGTCTGCTGGTTCAGACCAGCTGGATGGTATTAGCAATAGATTTGTAATGCACAATCGATTTCGTCGGAAGCTATGCAGTTCCGGTGCGAGAAGTGAAATTCTTCCAAGTAGACCGTTAACGCATCAGAAATAATGGCTTCCATGAGCTTTGAAAGAACCTGTAGTAAGCTTTTGGGCCGGTAGTTGGCTGGGTTGGAACGACTGCCTCCCTTGTGACTAGGAGTAATCATCCCTTGTTTCCACATGTCGGGCACGGACATCTCTTCGAAACAGTTTTAAAAGAACGAAGCCAGAGGCTCAGTTTAACTCTCTCCTACTGCCGCTAGCGATTTCGTGTGTAAATTATAAACTCTAGGAGAGCTGTGCTTGCGCAGCGATGGCCTGTAGGAGCAGTTATGGTGTTCGATCCACCTAAGGCAGCGAACATCTAGTGGGTGTTGTGTATCGCCATCCAATGAGCCCGCAGTTTGGACTGGTTGCCTCAAGTGTACAACCGCATGAGTCGTCCACAATTCCTGCGTATGGGCGATTACAACCTTCCTCGAATACGTTGGCCCGAGGTCGAGCTTATCTCCGGCCACTACGAAGTCGAGACAAAATTTGCTGAGATGATGTTTCAAACTGGGGCCTCACATCACATAAAACAGCCGACGCGGCTTATCGCGCGCTCGAGTCCATCGTGTTTTGACCTGTTGCTGACCAGCTGCAGTCAACAAGTACGTGATGTTCAGGTCTTTGAGCCCCTTGGAGCTAGTGATCACACGATGGTCATGGCGAGCTTAAAACAACCTGTCTGCAGACATAGCTGAAGCAAAGTCGGTGTCGGAGTTTAAGAAACTTCTGGACTCGCACTTTGCCAACTTAAGATTTCGATAATACTCACCATAATAATAGGTAGATTCGCTTGAAAAATGTTAGATGCAGCTACACAGCGGCATCTTTACTCGTTACAATTTCTCAGTATTCAGTTAATGGAACAAGAAGTGTTGTGCTACAATGTACGCTTGACCATACGCGTCGCATTGTTGATGACTTTATAGTTCTCGATCGCTAGCGTGGACCAGCTCATGATAATCACATATGACAACGTGCCATCGCACTAGCTGCGATCATTAGAACATTGCAGAGAGTGAACACACATTAAATTCACTAATCTACCTAACAGTTTTCGGGATGCTTAGCCCACTTGACATGTGTGTATATGTATAATCCCGCGTACCAAGATGCTGTTAACCTGTATGTGTCACTTTGAACCCATATTTGATAGTTATTTGAAGTTACTTGCAAGTCGTTGCTAAGGAATTCCAGTGGAAGCGTAAACTGTGGAGTTACATACAATTGATATAACGAATTGCATGCAAGTCGTACCGTTATCCAGTTCCATCCCTGCTTGTCGATTTGACTCCGGTAGAAACACCTTGCTCACGCCTACACGGTATATATATATATATATATATATATATATATATATACCTTATTATGTAACCTATTCTATTACGGAAGTTACCTACGAACTTTATGTGTACCTTCGGACAGCCATAGTTACACCTATGATCCGTAGTCCTAGTTTTTTCGGTGTTCTAGTAGGATTTTTGATAAGCATGAAGTTCAACGTTGGTTTCTGATTCAGATTCCCAAATTTCATCCTTATTTAAGGTTAATAAAAGAATCGAGTGTTGCGTTCTGTTCTTTAGTTTAGTATTTGCATTCTGGTTAACAAGTATTGTGCATTATGTTAATGTGGTTCATTTGGTTAGTTATCGGGCCCGCACTAATCATTGTTCTCAGTCATCCGCCCCACTGAAAAACGTTTGGCAACCGTAGTTCTAAAGGAGGAAACGACTGTCTAGTGCTTTATCCCGTGTGCGATAACTTTGATAGGATGTAGCTGCAATGAATCGCTTTCGAAATTCGGTCGAAATGCTATTTTCCATTACTCTTTTTTTTTAAAAAAACAGCTTACGGTGTTTGGTAAAACTGTTTCAGTGAAATAATTCGCACTTACTGGTTGTTTGAACATTTCCTTCACCTTAAGTACCGAATCGTAGAGGGCATCCATTTCAGAAAAAGCATTTTTTGGCTCGATATGCACATTCGTCACGACGGTGTGTTCTACTTCTGAGGCAAGAAGGTAAAAGGAAGTTGTTATTTTGTGTTCATAGGGAAGTACAGCGAAACTCACTGGTTCCTAGCATTCTGATAAGTAGACTGTAAGGCGGCCGTTGGAACTTGTCGGTCGGATCGGGATCTTGATACGATGCGATAACTTCGATTAAACCAAGTCTACAAAAACATAGCAAGGGAGTTTGCTACGCTGTGTAGAGGCATAATTCTATTAAACCGGGAAATAGTAATATACAGGAGCGTCGCATGTTATCCAGCCCACCAAACAGCAGAACATAAGGATGAAGCACAAAAGTTGAGCTGAACAAAGTTAACTTTTAAAACAAAGACCATTTCTTCCGGGTCCATCATATAAAGCCGATCACCAGGCAAGGCGATGGTGATCAGCGCCTATGCCATGTGCATTAAGCTCACATGTGTAAACATCATTTTACGGTATTCATTAAGGGAGGGAGTCAAGAGCCCCAATATCAGCACAAGTGTGTAGCGAATGCTGCCCTACGGCATTAGAACGGGTGGAACACGTACTTGTATAATACCCCATATTGTTCTTGTGATGACGATCTTCCGAGTCTCCGGCTCACGTTGTAGCCGAATTCGCTATGCGTCTCTCTTAAAAACACGGTCAGTGATCACGATAGATAGGATTATAAACAAACCTGCTCAGGCCATCCACTAGTCTGGAAAACGCAGTTCCCTTGCAATCCCGGATCTCTTGCACAAACACGACATCGTACCTGCTTAGGATCTGATGGTATCCCCGATCATTTGATAAGCAGGGTATATAACTTACCGTGATGAGGCTGGAAACGACCGCATCGTCTTCTATCTTTCTTTTTCCAAGCACCTGGATGTTAAATGTGGCCAATCTAAGAGTGTGGCATGGTTCCAGTAGCAAGAAGGGGCCAAGTAGAGCAATGACCAGTCCGGGTAACATCTTTCGGTCTTTCCAGCGGAACTACCGACAACGATTTAAGTACATCGTACTGGCGCACTAACTGCTTGCTTTAATCGCATATAAATCACAACACACATCCGGTGGACCAATCCCGTCAAGTGATATGTCTAAATAGTCGCATTGCTAATAACAGAAATCACACCAGCCATCATCCCTAGATACATGATTGGTTGATGTAAACACCACTTCCAGCAGATACGATTTCATCGATCGCTGCTAAAATCCACAGCGCTTGCATTAACTTGCTCCCTCAAAAGCTGTAGGTGACAATTGGGTAATTTCGTGGGTAGCCATGTATTAGTAATCATGACATATTATTGTTCTAGCAGGGAACTAAATTAGCGCGGCCCCGTGTGATCCGTCATATCTATCGTGGGGCAACCAGAAAACGAGGAAAGTTGTGGGTCGCATATTTGACATGCTCCCTAGGTAACCACCTAGGTGGGTTATCTGGTTTTTGGGAAGATTCGTCGCTGTTAGACTCAGGCAAACAGCCATCACACATCCAGGAAACTGCTAGTGTAGTTGTGCACTACACCAGTAACATACCATTTGAGGCATGAAAGAGCTAAGGACCTAGCTATTTCATGGTGTCATATGCAAATATCACCCAAAATGGTGTTTAGTAGGTTGTAGCATAGCTGCACACGTTTACAGCAGCGAACAGCTTTGTGCTAGCGAGAAATGGGAAAGGACAGGTGGAATTTCGTGTATGTGTACTGGGAGATAGAAAAATTTCTGAATTATCGAATCGATTCTGCTCACCAACAGCCCCAATGTGCAACTAAGACTTAAACGTGACAGAGTAAGATGACATGGGATGATACCAACACGGCTGATGCCATACTTAACGGGTGCAGACTGTGTTCACTCTGTTTCATTGTAAGGCATGCGAACCATGGTAATAGTAATTTACCTTGTTTGCGAATTTCGCAGGGCTCCAGAAAAGTGGGGAATCGTTACAGCAAGAAAGCAGCTGCTGCGCAGCGGAAGGCAAACGCACGATGCCACGTGCTCAGGGAGTGAAAATAATGGACCACATCATCATGTTCCTCTAGCGTCTCAAGATTCGAAATTACTTGCTATACAGAATGTGTAGCCTGGTACATTGAATAACTGCAAATTCATCTAAGTATGTAGGCTCATTTAACGAATTGCTGCCAAGTGCTGGCCACAAAACGCTCGGGGACTCAACAACAACAACAACAACCGAATTGTAGAGGTTCAATTTTGTGTCGAAGTGGACACTTATGACAAGTCGTTTTTAACTCCGGATAACATAGGGGGAAACATCAGTGATGTATATCAAGTAAGGTGAGTACAGTGAGTCCAGCCACAACACCACTTGGTCGTAACCCATTGCGGACTAAGGACGAATCGTCTCCCTTACCGCCATCTTGTCTGTCAGTGTCGCATGGGGTTTGTCGTAGAGGCAAAATGGTGAATAATTTCAAATTTTTGTATACAGTACTCATTCTACTGATTTAAATGTACCGCATGGGTCCTTTAGCGTTCAGTGGTTAACATCATGAGATTACAGTCACCAACAAGCATCGAACAATCTATGAAGGCGTAAAGCAGACTAGTGAATCCACTAGCTGTGTGTGCAGTGTTTCAGTGAAGTACACTGCATAGCCTTATACCCATGGATGTTCACATTTAGTCATAAAGTACAGATGTTTGACGTTACGAGGAACTTGGAGAAATAACATAGATAAAGTTTGCCTCGTACTACGTGATGCGAAGACTATGCGTTGCAGTTCACAACGTGCCTCAATGGTAGACCAAAGCCGAATCCAACAACAACGGTACGACAGAAGCTGACAGCTAACCGGCTACCATCTCGAGCCAAATCGAGTAGGATAAACGCCTAACTGAGACGACGCACATAATGCAGCGGAACTACGGCTGCTAATATCTACAAGTTCATTGCTTATGTGTCCGGTGATATTACTGAAGACGAGGTAGCGCATGTCTCAATGTAGAAGCTGAAAAGCAAAAGTAAACCGAGACCTCAGCTCTCCGTTCTCTGCCTCACTACTACTAATCGCTGTCCTACCTCGGTCATGCCAAATTGGAGGAGTTTTCAGGTTAGGATGCAATTCGAAAAAGGGAAAATGGATTAACTCCGCTTCTACGTGTTTGTCTGCTCAGCGGCAGTATCAGGGCAAGATTTAGCTTGAAAGTGAAGCCATATTCATCAAGTACATTACCTAATGTATGCTTGTCATTCCGAATTAATTATGCGTAAAATATCAATGATCCTCTTATGTAAAGTAGTGATGTGTGCCTTTTGTAGATGAATCTTGTGTTCTTACTTAAACATTGACGCGGAGACATGCGTAAGTCGACCTCAATAGCTCCCAAAATAAATAACGGAGCCACTGTATAAAGGTTTGTATTACCCCATGGTGCCGGTACGTGGTTGTAGTATTTTCATATACCTCGTTCGGTTAAACCGGATGATCTCTTCTTTGAAACGTACCAATGTTATCTACGAAAGCAATTAACTCAATATGAGCATTCGGAGTTTCAAAGGAAACGGGTGGGTCTAAATACAGGAAATGTGTACTAAAATGAATATTAAGGGATTAGCAAATCGAGGAAAATGGATATTGTGCATTACCCACCGGAAAACACTGTAATCCACAACGATTTTTAACCATATTTGATATCTTCAGATACAGGTAGTAGGCCTGGAACGCAAGACCACTGGGATGTTACTTGGGAACTCTACCTCTTTAGCCACCGTGTCAAGATGTGCAACGTTTAGCACAGCGGCGAATGACTGAGGCGATGGTCATTTTTGCGTTATCGTTGTGTGAATAGACTGCGACGCACAGTGGACTCACCAAACTTGACAAATTCAACTTGCGTGCGTCTACCATAAGGGGATTCCCTAAAGCGCACGACACCTACATGCACGATGCAATGTCACGAAACATTTCACAGTAACAACGCATACTCACACATTCGCGAGCGATTCCGACCAAAGTTTTTACGTTGAAAGTGCTTATTGTTACAATATTACGCCAGGATATTTGCTAAATCTCGGCGAAATTATGTAATGGCCAGGCTTTGGGCCATTCATGTATTGGTCGAAAATACATGTTCACGGACCACGATTCGCAGTGAAGTGTATCTTGATCAATTCGATCGCTGGGACGGTAAACGATGAAACGATGATATTGAGTGTTGCCCGCCCGAGAGATAAAAAAAGCCCTCAAATCAATAAATCTAAAGATGGTTTTCATTTTTCCGATACCCATGTTCCCCATCTGTTGATCTATGTATACGAATATAATTAAGTAGTTTTCTATGCGAGAGTGAGAAACAATTGTACTTCCCTGGATCTCACCATTTATGGGACGAGATTATCGCAAAGAAATATTCTGTTCGATTTAATACATGTAAAGGGCTTTTGATAGGATACTATTGAAGATTATTCGCAGCAGCTCCTAGTTAAACAGTCTTCTACACGCCTGCAAAAGCATCAGACGTTAGTCCCATCGTGCCGTGATTCTTCAGCACTGGTCTATGAGGAACCGAATTCAATGACCTTTAGACGCCGGCTGCTGAAGCCTAGTAGAATAAGCCGCTGTTTAGTGGCGTAATTTGCCAGTATTCAGAAGTAGCTGGAACTGGTCTTTGGTGAGACCAGGGAATATACCCTACTGACGCACGCTCGTAGGAAGAAACGATCGTCTAGTAGTCTTCCGGAAACGAGGTAGATGTCTGACTTGGAGTTACCAAGTAGAGCACTCATCAACATTTATTTATTGCTTTATACAAATGTGAATGTGGCTGTAGATACAACCTTAATTAGCTCACCGACCGATGACTGCGCGTCGACGGTAAAAAGTGTACGCAAAAGTAGATGAATTAAAAGTTGGTAGAACCAGATAAATCGACAGATTAAGGTATCTCAGTACTCAGAAACATTTATTGAACCCAGGTCACCGAGAAAGCTAGATGCGTCATTACTCGTATTAGCTTTTAAGCCATTATTAGTGGCCAATGAGCTGTACGCATAAGCAAACTGTAGGACTAGTAAATACCAATCCGTGACGATGCGCGAAAGTAAGCGCGGATATCAGAAGGTAGTTGGAGTCGGACACAGCGGACGGTATTCTATGGGCTACAAGAAGACGCGGACGGATGAAGCAAGACACGTGGTACACGTTAGCGCAGGAACTTACAAGACGGTCGAGTGTCGAGGAGGTTGTAAGGAAAATTAAACCAAGAAAGAATAATGTACAGTCGGTCAAACATTAAATTGTACATGAAAAATAGCAGTTATCTTTTTGGGCGCTACAGAGCTCCCCCCTTAGAAGGCTGAACATAGAAAGCCTTCGAGATCGAAAATGACAGGTGAATCGACGTGGGTAGGGCAAAATTGTCCCGAGGAACAATGAGTGAGCGTTCGTGTCAAATGGGGGTTCACCGGAAGTCGGAGTTCGCTGTGTCGTTTGTGATTTATTGTTTATTGATTGCAGGGCAGGGTGCATTTCGGCGAGCCGTTGGAGCGGGCTCGTCGGACTACAAAAACTGGCTAGTTCAGAAAAAGGTCAACAGGACCTCAACCTCCGCTGCTGCCAGACGGTGCGCTTGGCAGTGGTCTCTCCCCCCGCCCCCCGCCCCCCGCCCCTCGCCAAAACGACCCTCGTCCCACGAAGAAGCGACCCTTGTCCCACGGAGAAGTGACACACGTTCCCCGCAGAAACGACCAGCATTCGCGTCGGGGTCCTCGGAAACATTGCTCGTGCGACCCAGTCGATCGGATGGAAGGGTTCGGGCGTGTAGAGAGGAGAGAATAGAAAATCACGCGCAGGAAACGTCAGGAAGAACGAACAAATAATCTGCGTGTTTAAATATTTTTGTTTTTGAATATTTTGTTAAAAAAAGGATTTTCGGAGGTTTCTGATATTTTTGTTTCTTTTCAAAACGTTAATCAAGCAAAAACGGGGCAAATATATACAAAATCTACAAAGTTAAACATAGTTACTCTGTTCATAGTCAGAGAAACGAACCGGCTTACGCACCTCCCGACCACGGCGATTTGTCGTGGGAGGCGGCGGGTTAGATTCGGGAGATATCGGGACGGGTGAAGCTTGTGGAACGAGGTCGTGGTCTAGTTGAATTGTATTAGGATGCTGTAAGCTGGTTCGGTGAGTTGTAACGTCGCACGAAGCACTACTAGACGAAGTAGGCGAGGAGTTTTCTCCCATAAAGGCGGGTTTTAGACGGTCGATGGTGACGACTTCGTGTCGACCACCGCGGTTAATAGTGTACGCCTTACTCGCACGATGTAGCATTTTGAAAGGTCCTACGTACGGCGACTGAAGAGGCTGTCGAACACCGTCTGCATAAAGAAGGATGTGTAAGCACGTACACAACTTTTCGCGCACGTACACTGGTGTCTTCTGCGATCGAGGAGCGGGTGGGCGCAGCTCACGCATCTGGTGAGCTAATCGATCAGTGTAACTTCCGTAGTCAAAAGAGGAAGTAGACTGGGTTGGTGCTACCAGCTATCCGGACAACCGCAGCGTGCAACCGTAGATTAGCTGCGCTGGTGTGGCGTCGAACTCGGTTTTAACCGTTCCTTAAGCCTAGGAGGACGAGGGGGAAGTGTTTCAGACCATGAAGCATCTGCGTGCGCCCGTAACGCTGCCTTCAACTGGCGGTGAGAACGCTCCACCATACCGTTAGCGGCCGGATGATACGCCGTCTTCTGGAGGTGGCAACAGCCTAACTCCTTAAGCAACGTGGCAAATGTCGACGAGAAATATGACCCTCGATCGGTGGTCACGATGGCGGGACAGCCGTATTGAGCTACCCAACGCTCCAGAAAAGCTTTCGCCACAGTATCCGAAGAGCAATTTGGGATACGGACGGCCTCACACCATCTAGTAAATCGATCGATACAGGTCAGTAGATACAAAGAGCCATTCGAAGGCGGTAGAGGACCTGCGAGGTCCACGTACAGATGATGAAAACGTGCGTCTGGCGTCGGAAACGTGCCTAATGGTGGTGCACACGCCAAAAGCGCAATGTGAGGGGTGAGTAAGGCGCGGAACCACGATGGATTTCGTAGAAACTATGTGCGTGTCGAAGGTGAATAGGTACACATCAAGGACTCCAATGACGAGATGACTGCGAACGTGCCAGCTGCAGTGTGCGATCTTCGGTGGCAATACTCGAATACATTGGGAGACGCTTCAACCTAAACATAGACATCGTGGTACAGTGGTTGAGAGGTGTATCTAGTGATTCCTCTAAGGGGAGCCGGAAATGAGGGTGATGATAGCAGGAGTGAGGTATTGGGTAAAAGAAACGCATGCTAAACACACGTATTTAGGTGAAATGGCAGCTCGTATTAGTTCGTTTTATAGCCGAAGGTGATGACGATGGATGAGTGGTTTCCACATTCACGAGCGGCGTGGAATACTTACAACCGGAGTCAGCTGGGCAGATTGAGACACAACCACTTGATAATTTCAACGCTAGGTAAAATCGACACAAATCATTACGAAGTCGTACATGAGTGAACTCCATCTCTGTTAGTTCTCGATCTAAATTCGGTGAACTGCATGGAATGGTGTCAGCGAGCGGCGTTAATTCAAGCGTGCTGATAATCGATGTAGACCCGTTGCGAACACGTTTTCACGACGGGCTTACCAAACCCGATCACCGAATGGATGCGCACTCATTCCTAGACTTGACGGGTTCATTATACTAACTAGTCCTATGTGACTTTCGATTGCATGGATTTTCAACAAAGCAGTAACACTCGCTACTCACCGGTTTCCTGTCTCTGTGTTCATAGTTTGCTCTAAGTAGTGATGACTGCGGGGGTCGCGTTAGTGCCTGGAGGTCGGAGAATGCGGTTCGAGGTGACCCGTGCCGTAAGACACAGGGATATGAGCGCAGGCGATGAGTTATCCACTTCGAAATACAAACGCATGCATCCGTGTATATTGTTATTCAGACCACTAGGGGTAGGAACAGATGACATCAAAGGCAACATGAAAATTGTTTAAATGAGCACCCGGAGGATGAAAGCTAAACCAGTCAGATGGGACTCGTAGGTAAATCACCGCCACTAATGAAGTGAATAGACAATCTGGTGGCATCCAGCTTCGTAATTTGAGCACGGAACCAACATTTCAAAGGTTGCATAGGGGGAGTAGCCGATGCCAAGTGAGTGAACTTCCCCCCCTCCGAACATCCAAATCTGTAAAAGGTCGTGGTGAGGTGATACAAGCGGGAGTGTGACTGGTGGCGCTGCGCGTGAGCGTTTGGAAGCGAATGAAGTAATTGGACGGCTTATGGCTGACACTTTTCATCACTGATCAAAACGACGGGTCTTGTGTGGTTTGCCGTGAACAAATTTCCACAGGTTTTACTTAGCAATTTATGTCATTTTCACACGATTCGGAAGTTACGGGTGTTCCCAGTATGTTCGATATGTCTATTTGGTTGGTTACCATGCCCCACTACACATCAACGCTATTTCACAAAGGAGTAATACCGTATACACATAAACCAGATAGTTCGGTTGAGACGACAGTAAGCATGCTGATGGTGTCGGATTTGTGTCATATCCCGAAATGCCTCGATATTACCGAAAGGCGTTTGTTGCCTGAACCACAAACTATGAGGCGAAACGGACCAACGACACCTGAAATACGGGTTAGCGGCTTTGTTTTCAACTTCCAGGACAATAGTTGCCCTGAAGAATTCCCACACTATGCTTAAATCGATAAACAAAACAACACCCCTAAGTTTTGTGATAATTACACGAACCAACGCGAAGTAGGCAATCTTACGCGTTTGTCTAACGAAAAAATGAGCGTCAACGCTTCTGGTTGCCTAAAAGAAAGATTATGATCGACAGTGCATGCACTCGTACCACACGACACGCGTGGTGCCTTGTAGGTGATGATGATCAAAGATTGAGAGATGCATGAGACGTCACAACAGAAGAAGCCAGATAGTCCTGCATTAGAAAAGAAAGACCTAGACTGGGTTCAAGAATAAACAAAGGTTAGAACAAATCGAAATGGTTACTCACCGAAGGTGGCGGAGTTCCAAATGCAGATAAACGCGCTCTGATTAAATAATTGTCCGTTTCATCGGAGCAACTTCCAGCTCGACTAAACATCCACACACCCGTAAAAGCACTACACCGGCATTTTGTCAGTAACGGGCGTCTATCGGCTCCATTAGGATCCGAATCCATGGCAACTAGCCAGCAGTTTATGCCAATGGTACACGGGGGACAGTGAAGGCCTGCATAATTCACAAGCCAACTGCCATATGGCGCGTCTCATCCCCAATTCCGTGCAAGTTACGAATATTGCAGAGGACAGGGTTGACGCTGATAGATAAGATCTACAGTAAAACAGCTTGTACGAATAAGCACTTATAAACTGTTAAAGCACATGCAGTGATTGTTACTGGAGACATGAATGCTCACGTGAATCGTCCATAGAGGCCGTTTCGGAATCAAGCATCAGCGACACAGGAAAAGATAATGAACCGCTCAGCACCGTTATTTCACGCATCAGGCTCCGATGGCTCGGCCACGTGTTACGCATGCCAGCCCACCAACTCCCGCGACGTGTGTTGTTTGCGCGCCAGAGGTGTGGATGGAAAAAGAGGAGGGGTGGTCAAGCGATGACTTGGTCCAGAGGAATGAAGGCCCTCACTTCTGAGCTGGCCTCGGTCGGAGTGTCTCGGCTCCCTGGTTAGGGTCCGAAAGACGATGAACACGTTTGGTTGGACAAACTTGCTGATATGGCTAGGAGCCGACCTCAGTGGCGTTCGTGCTGTGAGTTTCTTCGTCCCACCCCATCCCTCTTAGCCTCCCCCTCCAACCACAATCTCATTACTTAGCCTTATATTATGTTGCATAGTAATTTTTTTGGTGCACAGCAGCCGGCTGGTAGCTTACCGGAATGATGCCCATCCGTTACCGGTAGCTCAGCCAGCTTGCACCAGTTGCATTTTTGCTCTCCTTTTTTCCATGTATTGCGGCACAGTAGCCGAGGTGTTCCCCACCTCTAGCTAACGTGTATGATGACGATGATATTGATAACGGCGGTCAGATTCTTAATTATGTGCTTCCATGTATTTCAAATCATCTTCATTACTGACATTCGTATAATGCCGTCAGCGATTAGTGAGCGGTATACGATGGGTGTTCAAAAACAAACCGAAATTTTGCTATAACATGTTTATTGTTCACTGAGCAACATTTTAAGCCCCTTCCCCCTCAAAGTAATCCCCTCTACTAGCAATACAAGGTACCTCACGGTGCTTCCATTTTTTGAAAGCCCCCTGGAACCCACTTACTGAGATGGTGCGCAGAGCTCTTGTCGTATTGTCATGAATACCTTCCATGGTTTGAAAACGACGTCCTTGAAACGTGGTTTTAAGTTTGGGAAACAGGAGAAAGTCTGCAGGTGATAGGTCCAGAGAATACGGTGGATGGGGCACAACAAGAGTGTAATGTTTGGCTGGATAGCTGTGGACAAGGAGCGGTGCGTGAGCCGGCGCATTGTCATGATGCGACATCCAAGTCTGGTCTTCCCCACAGTCCAGGCCTCTTCCTGCGCACAGCATCCCTCAAACGCGATAGAATTTGATGGCATGATCCAACGCTGATGCCCACATCCTCAGAAAGTTATCGAACAGTTAAACCACGATTTCCAAGGATCACAGCAAGAACTCTCTCGAAATAGTCATCCCGTTGATTTGGATGGTCGTCTCGGCTTGGGTTCGTCACCGGCCGACATTCTATTTTGTTCAAAACACTTAGAGCACTCATATCACTACGTGCGACTCACACAGTCCACCCTGTATGCTTGGCTAGACAAATGAAATGTCCCTGTAGAAGTGATACGAAGTTTGTAGTAAAATTTCACACGCACGCGCGTTGTGCTCTTTCATTATCTCTTTGACACTACTCCGATGAACAGCTTGTGCGCGTGCTCACTTCAACGGCTGTAGCTCGCCAACTAACAGTCAGAGCGAAATGCGGCAAGTGGCAGTTTGTTGTCCAAGCAAGCCATCATAGGCGCCCAGTAGCAGCAGCGTGCTCACACCGCCAGTTGCCTCGCTATTTCAAAAACTCGGTATCTTTTTGAACACCCCTCGTACGTCCAATCTGATAAGATCGAAGCGAATCACTCAGCATCGTTATTTCACGCACCAGGCTCCGATGGCTCGGCCATGTCTTACGCATGCTAGCCCGCCGACTCCCGAGAAGTGCGTTGTCTGCCCGCCGGGGGTGTGGATGTAAGAAGAGGAGGGGGTGGTCAAGCGATAATTTGGTCTAGAGGAATGAAGGCCCTTACTTCAAAGCTGGCGTCGGTTGGAGCGTCTCGGCACCCTGGCTGGGGTCCGAAAAATGATGAGCACGTCTGGCTGGATACATTTGTCGACATGACTAAGAGCCCAACTCAGTGGCGTTTGTGTTATGTATTTCTTTGTCCCTCCCTCCCACCTCCAACCACGACCTCATTTATTAGGTGTAATATAACTCCTTTTTGTGGCACAATATCCGGCTGTTAGCTATCCGAAACGATGTCCATCTGCTACTGGTGACTCAGCCGGCGTGTCTGTCTTGTTTTTTTCTCTCTTCTTTTGTATTGCGGCACAATACCTGAGGTATTTTCCACCTGCAAGTTCGGGACCCTTTACTTGACACATGGACCCATAGTTTGCAATCCAGAAATAACAAAGTTATCAGTCGTCACTGACGGATGCGAACGAGTCGAATGCTAATTGCGATAGCCTCTAATAGATTTTCGAAGCCACTTGCTCATCTACTGTGGATAGGTTTTTCAAGCATATATCGGTTTAGTTAGATCACGTAAGTCGATCCATCTCGATATTCAGCACCAGTGTCGGCCACACTCAGAAACCGCATCTTGCCAGCGGCCCCGGGAATGTTCGAGTGTTGGTTGGCGGTGGTAATTATGCTTATGGGGATCAGTGCTAGTAGGATGCACCAGAAGTGATACGTTTGTCTCTTCTATTCGACCATGTGATCGAAAAGACCTCAAAAGATTACCATTTCTGACTCGTATGCAATAAAGGTGCTTCCAAGCCAAAAGAGGACAAATTTAGAGTGCGGCAGATGAGCCTCTTCCGGGCTGAACTTTAGTTTAATTGCAAACGTTTCCGGGTGAGTCAGCAGATGAAAGTTGCGTGTGTTGGTAAGCACTATGCGGTCTTGTAACGTTAGGAATTCCCGGAAGAATGGACATATACTACCAGCTTAATTTTCAGAGGATGGTCACAAGAAGCGGACGCTCTAAGTAGCTGCGTCCTCTCTGATGATGAAACCACTAAAGAAGTCACGGTGTGTATGAGCAGAGCCCGTGAAGTTTTGAGGTTTCAAACATCGATGGAGACGGTGAGATAGCGGTTCATCCTCCAGGAATAAAGTGTACGGCTGTCTTTCATGTATGAACCAGAGAAATGGACAATGAGTGCTGTAGTTCTTACGAAACTGGCCGGTTGTGATCATCAGTACCCACGGAGCGTGGCTGATATTTACAGTAACCACCAAGAAAGCGATGCTAACGCCAGTCAGTTGAGACTTCGCAAGGAGGCCTCCAATTTAGTAATGGATTGGCTTTTGCATATGAACGGTCTATCCTAGATAAGTCGTGTTTTTCAAACGCCTATCGGCCATCTACCATGACATGCCCAGAAGTAGCCCGCCAACAATGTGGAGAGGTATCAATAAACTGACGGAAACACTTAATCAGCGCTGTGTACGCAGTCCGTCCGGAAGAGGGCTCGGTATCGGCCACAAGAGCAGCCGAAGATTCCCACAGGCAAGATGCATAAACAAAGCCTACAGGGTTCCTGTAGTTCGCCGTTGCCGTGCAATGGATGGCAAGCGGAAGTAACTGCCTGCTTTGGAACCAGAAGGCAAGGTGTGAGAGGGACTATGAAGAAGTCGACGACTAGCACTGGCGGTTGCTATAAGGTTGACATTTTATAGTGACGTAGCCATACCTCCGTTGAAAGCAGAACACACAGATAAGTGATAGTGGTATGTGAGAGACAAGAATCATTACATGTTTTGGTCCATGATGGGCCAATGAAAAGGAACGTATTCGTACAAACACAATACAAAGTAGCAATGTTAAGGTGTGCAAATACAAAGTGTTGAGTAAAATAAATACATGTGCGAGAAAGAACCCTGAGTAAGCGAAAACGAGAAGTGAAGTATTGCATCCAACTTGAACTACAGAGATTTTCCGCAGTGGAATTGGACGGGACAAATAGCAGAATGAGTATATAGGCATATAAGGAGGCTACTCCGAACACCGACCCTATATGGGGTCAGATCGCTTTGTGACAGTGCATTCACTCGATTCGGCGCACAGCAGACCAGTTTTGTCGGAGGTAGAACGATCAGAAGGATACTGATGTTTGGCCTTCTTATTTTGCTGTGCCAATGCATACTCCTCCTGCTGCGTATAACGCTTGAGCATTGCTTGCAAAATTTCCTGAGTGATCAGGCTTCCAGCGTTTAAACGCATCATTTGCAAAAGGAAACTACCATCGGGACGTAAAAATGTCATCTCAAATCGCATCAACAGAGGATCCATTCCCTCATCGTATGCGTCTGCGATCTTCAAATAGCGCACCAGAAGACGCAGGCGGGATTGTCGCACCGCTAGTCGATATACCCACATAAAGATGCTCACTAGTTGAAGCGAAGCAACGAAAACGAACCAAAACCAAAGAAACACGTAGATCTTCTCGTTCAACATGTTCACAGGTAGGGTACATTGCACAGTTACCATTGGTATAGGGGTACTCGTCAGCTTGATGGGCACTCGACAGAAACCGACCCGAGGAAAGATACTCGTTTCATTCCATTGGCGGCCCATGAGGAGGTCATTCAGTATACTCAGACCGAATAACTGATACTGTCCAGTCGCGCCGAGAAAACGTTGCATGATCAAGAGCTGCACTACTGCGTTGAGAAAGTAGAGAAATTTCACAAGTATGTAGTAACTGGCTAGTGCTGTGCCCAAACGCTTCCTAGGGAACAGATCATGAATGCCCTGGAGGCAAGTTGTCAGTGCTCCACGGGGACGAGTGTGATCGTTACCTTTGCGAAGATCCCGACGAGCGAAGAGTAACGTATCCATGACGTTTGCGACAAACTGAACCCGACTTGTTCTCTCTTTACCGGTCTCCTTTGATGCGGCTTGAGCTGACTCGATTAGAAAACCGAGATTGGTCCCAATACGATTGAAGGTGATCGTGCTCCAGATCAAACGTGGAACGTAACACATGATCGCTTGCAAGGCCAGCACCAACGAAACCCATTGGTAGTAATCTGGTTTGTAATAAATGAATTAAAAAAACGAGGTCAGCTGTATAGACGGATCAAATCAAGCATAAGGACTGTACATAATAAATAGAAACACCGCGCAAACTTAACGCGCTCAGTCATCATTATATCATTATACACACCAGCTAGAAGTGGGAAAACACCTCCGCTATTGTGCCGCTAACGCGCTCAGAGAAGAATCAAAATCAAAACCACGTACGAATTCGCTTACAGCCGAAAAGTTGAAACAAATTTCACAATATCAATCTAACCGGATTGGAAAATTGCGAGTAAGAGTGTGTTAGTGAGGTAGTTTGTCCCGAGGCATTAACGCAACGCAAGGTGCACGTAAACGGACCGTTTAAACAGCTTTATACAAACCAGCGCCATAATAGCTTCACTATGTATAAGGGACCTAAGGCAGAGAGTACCCATCCAAGTCTGGAACAAAGCCTATCATTGAATTGCAGAGTCCACCATCGCCAGTAGAGAAACAGTCAGATGAACATTGAGATGCGCCGCTAAACCAACCAAAAGACGATCACACTAAATGAGACAAAGAATGAAACAGTTATAAAAAACAAACGAGGGTGAGGAAAAATAGTAAGATGGGCATATGCAACTCTGAAGGCTTAAATCCACGGTGTACTATTGACAAGTCAGTTCTGATTAGTGTTCGAAGTTTCTGCTACTGCAACGAAATATTGAGAGATGAAGAGCTGTGTTCTAACCAAAATAAAAACACATCAAGAGGTGAACACGATGCGCCCGCATGCTTTACCAGAAAGCGATCGATAAGGCCAGAGCAAAGGTGGGTGACCAGATGCCAGCTAGCACCAAGTTAACCGAGAGCGGTGGCCTACCAAACAAACAGTCTTTGACTCGCGTAGACACGACAGTGACGAATGGCCGTTAATGAGTTGCTGGAATGAAAGTTGCGGTTATCTTGAAAGTAGATGGGTGGTGAATGCGCCACAAAACAGGCAACCGTACGCATAGGCGAGTAAACACCGTTGGCAGCATTCGTCTCCGAAAATGCCGGAAAGTCTGGTGCCTACTCAGAAACCATGGGGATGTGTACTACACCACCCATGACCATACCCCCATATTCGTGTCGCCGTATAGCGCCAAATGTGAATACAAAAGCAGTAACAGTGTAAACAACGGAAAGCAGTCTATTACTCGTGGTCGAAAAATCTAATAACTGAAGATTATGAACGGATAGTCGATTTAGTGAGCTTACAAGGTCTAGAAACTTGACGGTGGGCCAGTGTGATAAGTCGACTCTAAAAACAGAACATTCGTAGCTATGCTATATCAACTGACAGCAGTATGGTTAGTTAAGGCGGCATCGCGTAGTGCACCAAAGTAAGGTAAGCAGAATGCAACTGGTTTCGCGAATGAGGCTGGTAGGACACTAACTTGCACGGTGATGCCGGGGGGTAACTCGCTGTCCAGGCTAAACCCGTGGATGAGATTAAACTGTGGATGCTAGTAGGCGTGTGCGACGTGTATGTGAACAAAAGATAAAACTTGACCGGAAGTAATCAGGAAGAGTTAGTAGCGTAATTCTTATCCTTTTGCTGCAGAAAGCACCAATATTATAGTCGATGGAAAATAAGTTGAAACCATCAAGCTATAAACACTCAACCCCGGTATATTCAAACTGGGTACTTAGGGCGTTCAGTAAAAAAAATAAAAACGTGGAAGGCGAGCAAAATGATGAGCTAATTCCGATCTAGTGGATCCCATGCAATTGATAAAAGTATGAAAAGCAATGACACGAAGAGCACCCAACGGAATATGGGCGAGATATGCTTGACTAATGGGGCAGATAGCACAGCAGATCGCAGAAGCTAAAATTGGGGAATTCAAAATCACATGGAGGAAGGTGCCTCAATCTAATCTGTAGCCAGCAAATGACAACAACAGCCTTGCCTAAGTACACTGATATGGATCACGGATGCGAATAAGGTGTGTGTTAGAGCTAGGAGTGCCCACAGCTAACACTGTAGTACCCCAAGCGTTGTGCCCAACGAGTTGATGCGAATACAGCCGTGACAGACACTTCCGCAATAACAATTCAATTAATCAAATAAGGCGTGAAGGCTGAGGTGAACTGGAGATAAGTGCTGGTCGCTAAATAACAAATGGTAAAAATAAGAACAGCTATAATGCAAGAGGAATAGGTCAGAATTGAAATCGTCAGATGGAACAGTAAGGATCAGGAAGAGAGCAATGAACAGTAAAGAAACATCGACTTTGCGACTACACCCCATTCGACAGGACATATTGTCCCTGGTGCATTCCACCCCTATGGTCGTATACACGAAGAGGGGAAACATCACGGCTTGGCAATTAGTATCTTCATCCCCTTCCCTTACAACAATGCTTTGTGACGGCGAGTTTTCAGTCAAATAATACACGCTGAGACAGCCGAATTAAAGCTTGAGGATTAACTATATATGCATATGGTTGGCGGCATCCGGTTCCGGATGTCCCTGTCACTGTGGCCAGCCACATGACGCCTGCGCCTACAGACGGACCAAGACTGGCTTGCGCTGCACCACCCACAGCTCCATCAACACACCCCATATCCAGTGTAAACCCGAAGAAATAAAACCGTGAGGCATGCGGATGGGAGCCACGTTTCATCAACGGAGCCCGCCCACACTCCTTCACACGCAAACACAAGCACGCTGTATTTCGGAATCAGTCGCACACAAGCCGTTGGCTGGACAGCAGTCCACTCCACACTGAGTGCATGGAACCGCTCTTTGATCCTAGCACGGCCACAAGGACCGTGCACCCCGTCCCCTACAGCAAAGACCAACTGTCTCCTAGAGACAGTATGGACGAGGTAGTGGGTAATAGGCAGGTAGGCACCTTGTCAACATGCACATCAAACGCAGTCACACCAGGGATATCAAACAACAGTCAATCACTTGAAACGAAAGGTAAAGAAACTAAATCGGATAATGCATACAGATACGGAGACATAACTCTTCACGTAATAGACGTATAAAATATTGATTACGAAGAAATTCGCGATAATTTCAAGACGTCAAAAAATATATTAAGGAAATGCCACAAACGCGAAAATGTTATCGTAATTAACTACAATTAGCTTCAGCGACGTGTGCACGTTTATGGAAGATATTCCAGGTAGACATTAATAGGACAGAAAAAAGCATTAGGACAATATAGAAAACCCACCACCTGAAATAGAGACTCAGCAAGCAAGCACACGGTTAGTAAATCGAGTGCAGCGTACCTACAAACGCTACGCCGGTTCTGCCTGCGTTCTCTGCAGGACCCGTCGTCGCTTCGGTGGTGACCCAGAGTAGCGTCGCTCATGGCTCACTAGGTCTACATGACTCAGGCAATTGTGACCGCAAGTGCTACAGCACCATGCACTGTAGGTCCATGGATTACAACCCATCGGCGCCTATCGCTTCTGCAATTACCGCTTCTCCGCATGCATGAGGGCTTTATCCTGCACCTCTTCAACTGCCTACGCAATCAGATCGCGCCATGCACGCCGATCAACCGCCTTCGATTCCCATGACCTGCAAACAACATTAGAACTTGACAGGCTCGCTTTGATCATATCTTGGTAACGAAGCATCTGTTTCCCCATATGCCGCTTCACAACACTCACCTGACCAGATACTAGCTGATTCGGTATCCGCGTCAAATCCATACGCCCCACATGGCCGAGGCACCTCACGTGTCTCAGCAAAAGTATGCAGTCAACTGCATACATTCCACTTCGGCGCAACACTTCCGTGTCCGCAACTCTGTCGCACCAACCAATGCACAGAATCCGTCGTAAACACTGTTGATGGAACGGCTCCAGATGTCGCATATCACGCCAGTACATCGTCCACGTTTCGCTGCCGCATAGAAGAACGGACAGCACCATGGATTTGCACACCATCAGCCTCGTGCCAATGCTGAGCTGATGGTTGTTCCACACTCGGTACTCAAGCTTCCCGAATGCCGCTGCTGCCTTCGACACGCGGATACGCAGCTCACTGTGTAGCTGCTGATCAGTCGACATCACACACCCAAGGTGGCTGAAACGGGAGGTGGTCTCCAATACTACATCACCAATGCTGATTCGCGGCACCATTGTAGATTGCACCTCCGGTGAAGGCTGAAAGAGACAGACAGTTTTGCTTGTGTTGATGGTGAGCCCGAATTTGGCCACTGTCGAAGCCAGAGCACTAGTCATATGCTGCAACTCATCCGCGCTGTGTGAAAACAACGCACAGTCGTCAACGAACAGCAACATACAGATGGTTATTTCACAGACTGGGGTTCTCGCACCGAAACGACGGATGTTCAGCAACTCACCATCAATACGGTGCTCCACACGAACACCGTAAGTACAATCCGATTCAAAAGCACAAGACACTATTGCATGGAGATATATTTTAAACAGGACAGGAGCTAAGACACAGCCTTGCTTCACACCAGACAACTGCAAAGTCATCCGAGGTCTCTCCACTCAGCTGCACCCTAGATCGCATACCACTGTGCAGACATTCAATTAGACTTACAAACTTACGCAGGCAAACAAACTTACCCAACACCTGCACAATGCCTCGCGGTTCACCGTATCAAATGACTTGGTGAAACCAACAAAAAGCGAGTACAATGGCTGGTGTCGTCCTCTGCACTTCTCTTGCAACTGACGAGCCGCAAACACCATAGCTATAGTGCTGCGACCCGAACGGAATCTACACTGTTCTTTCGCCACGTTAGGTTCCACAACCTGACTGACGAGGCGGTTGAGCAGGATTCGGGCAAGCACCTTGCCCACACAACTCGGCAAGTTGATGCCACGATAATTCGTACAACATTGCTTGCTTCTCTTGCCCTTGTACAGTGTCACTCAGCTCAGCAGGTACCTCCTCCTCAATCCATACGCGTTGCACCAAGTGGTGCAGCGCAGTCAACAACGCGGGTCTGCCGTGTTTCAATACTTCAGGCGGGATCCCGTCAGCACCGGCACACTAGCCGTTTCGCAGCTGAGCAAGTGCCCTCTGCGTCTCATCCAGTGTCGGCGTGACCGCCAGACTCGCCTTCACATCATGCTGCTTCAGACCGTTCAATATAGTCCAGTTCAACTCTGAACGGTTGTTCAAGAGACAACGTGTTTCCTCCAGATCTGCATTATGTCTGCAGTCTGTGTGCAGGTAGCGCCTGAACTACCATCGATCAGTGTCCTCAGCGGCTCCAACCTCGGTCCATACACCGCTTTCAAGGAGTCAAAGAATTCCTTGTGTTGGCGTCGTTCGGCGTAGCATTCCATCTGCTTCACCTTCTCCGTCCACCATGCATTTTTAATGCGACGAAGCTCTCGAGTCAGTCGCCGTCAATTTCTGTGAAACTGACTCTTCTTCCTCAAGTCACTGGGGTCTGCGACATGTGCAGCAAATGCTGCATTCTTCTCCGACACTAATGCGCCAATCGTCGCATTGTTCTCACCAAACCAATCAGGCCGCTTACAGTTTGCGCGCCCGATGGTCTCCTCGGCAGCAGCTGTCACCAATGCCAAATAGAACAGCAGAGACAGAGCAACCCTGATGGAGTTCGTTTGTCATTGTGACCTAATGGGATGGTTTTTCGAAGACACATGGACCTGGAAGTGATATAGAGATTATGGAACGAGTAAGAACCTATTCGGCACGTACTTCGAAGGTGGAGATCGTCATGGACACATGCGAGCATTCAGGTTAAGTAAAGCAAGTATGGTAATTATGAAGCATCTTGGGATGAGAAAAATGTGATTTATACGCTCTGTCCGTGGCGAAATCCAGTTCCTTTTATTGAGTAGACTTCTATGAAGATCAGTGAGTTAGTGAAGCATAACGCAGGCACGTAGCCTGGATGCAAACGGCATGTCGCTAACAGTATGACCTGGTTCCATATAGTACAAATATTGGTAACCAGGATCATCCAATTGGTGATCGGAGTGTTCATTGAGCTCAGCAGTTGTGCTACAAACGTTTCGTTTCTAACCGAGATGACACTATCAGTACACTGTTAAGTACTGGAGCAGTGCGAAGCTTCAGTCAGTGTACATTTCCTCTGGGCGGACAAGCCGCCAGTCTGAGTTTGGATCATTCGACAGCCATATGACTATCACGAGTGGGCCGATCTCCTGAGGTGATGGTTTGAAGCTTCTAAGAAACATGTATACCCACGCCAAAAGACCCACTGGTAATTATAAAAAGCGTGTTGATATTAAAAAACAGGCCAATCTGAACTGCTGAACTCACACTTAATGGCATATGACGCGAACTGGTGATCCCGGTCACCATGCACGCAAAAAACTACGAATGACGAAAGGGCTGACTGGCTTGAGTAACTAGCTCACCACAAAAAACAATTGCCCAAATGATGAATAAAATCGGTAGTGGTCAGCGTGCTTTTAAACCACACCGACACATGATCAGATGGGGCGTGGAGGTGCGGCTGAAATCTCTCGAGGGACTACCGCGCTTGGAAGCAGGTCCCCGAGAGACGGTTCCACGAATGACCGTATTACTTCACTTGAATTTTTCTTACCCTACTTCATTCTGCATTGAATCTGTTGTGCTCCAGGTTCCTAGTTACTTCACCTCTACCGTCCTACTGTCTTACCCATATTCCCAATTAACTTATTCCTTAGATCATAGACTTGCTTTTAGTTGTGATACATTTCCTCTATATCTCTACACCAAGAATCGGATAACTATTGTACACTTTCCTAATCACCCTATCTTTGGCATCCACAAGACCACGATGCATTAAATAAGTCCTGACTTTGCAGTGAATAGACGCTTATTTCTTTGTCTACTAATCGGTTTAATTCTCCCTTTACAACATTACCTTTACCGTGCATAGTCACGCATGCCCTAAATATTCACCTGAAAGGAATGCAACTGAGCTCACCCAGTATCTCAGCCACCTGATAGCCCAAAACGACTTGATTAGTTCGACTCCATAATTAGACCAAGAAATGTCTAGACACCACGCTTGCCTTAACTCCCTGTGATGTGAATACTGTCCATATTATTCTGATAAAGCAACTTGAGGTTGATGATCCACTGGAGTCACTTTAAGATAGTCCTTTCCTTATTTTCGCAACCTCCAAACTTGCTATTCACAAATAGCTCCAATTGTATTATTCCAGTCTATTAAGTAAGACTGGGTATCATTAATCTGGTCTTGATTGGTGATTCTAACTGGTTCAGCAAACCGCCGCCATCATGGTATCACAAAGCTGCACCGAAAACAACCAAATGAGAATGCCCGCGAACTGGTAGCATACGGCGACAAAAGTCCCAAATGAAAATATTCGCAAAAACATCTCTATTGTAACCCTGTAAAAAGCCAAACCATTGACAGCGTCGCATGCCTGAGCATGTTGCAATGTAAATATGATCCGTCCCTTGGTGGGCTCGGTTTCTCGGTACCACGAGAAATATACCTTATTATTATTAAAATTGATCACTGAGTAGAATCTTGTAAAGTTAGCACACGTATCTCTGTGGCTGACGTCGTCGTCCTCAGACGCGCTTGTCCGGCATTCTGTTCCCCCTAGGTTTAATCGATTAAGTCGGTGATCTTTCATCCGTAGTGCTGCCCAAAGCGTATACAGATTAACATGTCAATGGATACAATTGGTTTTAAAAAACTCGTTCGGTCGTTTCGGACTTCCGTGTGCTATAACCAATTCTCTCTCCAAGTAGAAATGGTGGTCTTCTCGGTCTTCACGCACGTAAAATGCTTTTAGGGTTGCAGCCAAAGGAACCCAAATAAAACTCATGGTTCAGAAATCACGAATACAGACAAAGCTACGAACCTTTGTTCCAACATTGTAACTGTGTACCAAAAAGCGAACAACCAACATGTTCCGAGTGAAGCGTGCAAATGACCACGGGTGTATGAGTACAGATTGCAAATTTTTCTATACACTCAGGAAACGTATGTTCACTTCGCACAAGAGAACATTGTTCCTGTCGCCTGGCCCACAAACACTCGCAACATCTGTGAAACTTTCATTTCATATAAAATCACACACGTTTCAACGGTTTACTGTGGTCTGTGCTTTCGGTGTTCACTCCTTTGCCCGAGGCATTTTGTCCTGTTTGATGTTCACTTTTCTGACACAGTCTACTCACCCAGTATCGCGTGCTCTGGCATACCACGGCGCATCAGTTAGGAGTCCGTGAGAAGCCATTTCACTAGGGCCACCTTAAGACCACAACAGAAACCAAAGAATGTGGATCACGTCTCCGTGTTGAAAATGGCATTCTGGTTTGTCTGATGCAGTGTTTAGCTAATCCTTCACAATTTATCTTACAGATGGCATCTTTCTGATTGTTTGATTCATTTTTACGGAATCGAATAACAGTTGATAGCCGCCAGTAAGATGGCATTTGCTCCCTGCGCCAAATAGTATCAAAAAGGGTAGTCAAACCAGTGAGACTTCATTTTCTTTCAGCAAACATGAAGCACTGTCTAATTTAAGACACATTCGTGTTCGGTTTCCTCAATAATGGAAGTTGTTACATTAGTCTCAGGTGGGGACAGGTGACTCAACCAGCAGCACTGATGAACAGAGCCGGTTGAGTTGTTGTACAAAATTTCTAGACCAACGCTATAACCGAGTTAATCAGGTATCCATCGTCTTCAGTCATTTATCTACACACGAGAAGCTTTAGTGTGCTCGAGTAGAATGAGTTGGAACAAAGCTTAGGTATTTTAAGTGGCACACACTATAGTCTCACAGGCCATCGTCACCTGTCAACGCCCCCGGTAAAACCTAGTACTCCTAGACCGGACGAGTGTCAGTGTTCCGTTCACCTTGACTAATACTCCAAGGGAAGCAACTTACGTGCTTCACCATGCCAATCAAAGTTCTGAAAACACATTCGCTATTCAGCTATCTCAAGCTGGTCGGATAAAACTACATCAGCTTTTTGCCTTGCGCATTGTTGTAGGTCATTGCAGTCTGTACTCGTCTCGTCTAATCTGTTCAATAGTGACTGCCAATACATAATGAGATTGCTGTTGACGGACTGTGTCGTTTGGCATTTTGCAGGGATCAAGAGAGCTGACGTCATAAGGGTAGGCATGAAGACACGGAAAGAATAGAGCGCGTGCTAGAGAATGACCAACAATCTTGTACAGAAGTATGCCAACTACAGCTGATGGTGATGTGACTACGGACATGCCTAACGTTCGGTGGGTGCCGTATGGCTCCGTGCGAAATTCCGTGCTTAATGGCTACGTTACTAAGCTAAAATTCGTAATCAATGCAATATATATATATATATATATATATATATATATTGATGAAAGAAGTGCTGACCCCGAACGGCACCAAAGGTGACGTTCCCATGCCGATCGGCAAAGCTTGAGCGTCCAGCTGTCCACAGAAATCATGATATTTGCACTTTTTCTCGTTCGAATTAAAGAGAGGAGTAGCTTACAAACCTCGTTTTTGATGACTTCCGAATTACTGTGGGTGGGAGTGTTGATCAAGACAACCAAACGACACCTTGCCTTCATGTACTATCCATGATCTCCGACGGAGTTTCTATCCCAAACTGAATGTACATAGGTGTTTGTTTAAAACATCCAGACGAGTGGACTTCACGTCTTCTTAGAAAGGCTCCAACACTTTAAATTTCGCAAATCCCGGGTTCCGCAATATTGGCAAGTTACCTCATTCAAACCCGAGTATGGTTAGCGTACGTGCATTAGCGTGTCTTGTGCACGCGGTTCGGAGACATGGAACTTACAAAGTCCGAGGGAATGTAAAGATATAGCAACTACCGTCTGATGGCCGATATGAAACAGTGTGTGTGTGAGTTAAAAAAATCCCATGTGGGAAGTTGCACTACGATTGCTTGATGGTCTGCGTTCCATTTTAGTTGGGCCGGTGAAAACCGTAGTGGTCTTTTGTTGGTAGACATAATAGGATGATAGGTGAAAAGAAAGGGAAACGGGAGGAAGGGTATTTGACGACCGTGTCCTGTGAGTGAACAATGGTATGACAAGCCACTGCGAAAGGGGGGTTTGTCTCATGGCTTAACAGTACGGCACACAAAGTAGGGGAGGAGCAACTCAGTGTGGAAGTGTAAATGCAGAGTCCAACTAAGGATACGCCTAAAGCCCGTCAGTCGTAGCCTTGGCTAAGTTGGAACGATCCATGTGTCTTCCGACTGTAGTACCTTAAGCATCTGGGACCACGACCCAACCCAGGTGGGGTTTGACAGGTTGGCGCACTTTTGGCCAAAGACTGCCTGACTGTAGGTGGATGGCAGCAAACTATTGAGCACCAATTGGTGCACTCCCAATGGCGCTAGTGCTCTACGGTAATGGACGTGTGAGCTTATAAACCGTAAACTGCTGCCCCTGTGACCAAGTTCTCAAAAACGATGAACGCAGACCTCCATGGAATCATCGATGAAAAGGACGCTAATGCCGAGTTTATCTGGCTTTTAACCACTGATGTGTACTGTATGGGAAGTTCTGAAGGCATTTAGGAAGCGTCACCAATCGTGGCACAAGGGATCGCAGAGGCGCGCACCGCACCATCGACCGTCGCCCTCACGATATACGATGGTGAATAAAGCTAGTAGCGTGTCAATAATAAAGCGCGATTGACATAGTAAATGACCAAAAGCACCAAGTCCCGAGTAATGATAAATAAGCGTATTGACTCGTCCGGAGAAGGAAGCTGTAGTAATGCAAAACAGTAGAGAAATGAGGCGCAAATGAAGCGGTGACTTACTGATTTTTTTATCTTCGAGACTGTTCCAGTAGCTCTGATCGTCCAAACGATCTGTGTCGACACTCATCGGAGTAGTACCATTTATCCAACAGAAGGCATTAATGTATGGACCCAAGTTGGATCCGGAAAACGTAGTGGGCACATAGCACGATAGTGGCTCAAAAACGTAAGACTTTAAAGTGACAATTGAAAAACAAAGGACCAACAAGGTGAAGGATAATATGTAAGAGCAACGATCAGCAAAATCGTCAAGACCAACAGAGTCTACGAATCGTAGCTTCTCCAACTGCGAAATAAATTCCAGTGCCACCATTTCCGAGCTAAAACAGAAGTGGTAGGTTACGATGAACACTAGAGCAGTATCACAAATAAGCAAATGAAATATATAGCATCGCTATTTACTTCCTTTAAATAAGGGCACCTGAATGCTAATAAAAGCATATTTTCTCTGCAAACAAGCGAAGGCGTGACGGTTTGAGGCCTGGGTAAATAAAGAGGAGCAAGACGATAAGCCAGTTTGGGTTGGGTGGACAAAAATGCTGAAAGTTAAAGGAACAGGCCGTTTTGTGGTAGAGTAGTGCGGAGGTACGATGTATTGGATGATACGTTCTGATGGGGAAGTATGGTCCCCAAAGAGAACAAGAACCATGTGGAATACAATATTGTGTAGCTAACAGGCGAGCGATAAAACGTGGCCGAGTTGTAAATGGCTAACAGAAAATAAATCGAGATGAATTCCAGAATGGATGTGCGCAACCAGATGGTGTAAGCGATGCAGAACCTGAACCCATTCTAAGTTGAGTCATAAAATAACGTCTCACAGTAAAAGTTCGTCATTCATGATGTGCGACACAAGTTGGCAGTAGTTAAGTGTGTTCCTAGTTACGTCAGTTGATGCCATGGAAAACTGAACGACAGTGGCAACACGACAACCGACAGCGCTCACTTTTCGTCAGTACCGACTCGGCTCACGGTCCCATAGTGCCTGCACCAGGGGATCAGACGGCGAGGATGTCCATCAGAAAGACTAATTACCCTACAGTACAGTGTCCAGTGGTAGTACAATCCTAAACACTACATCACAGTGTATTGATGCATTGATGCCACAAATGATGAAGGACGATAATCCTAGGCCAAAACTGCTAGAGTAAAAACTCGCGATCAGGGCGAGTGTAAAATGCAAACAACGTATGGTCGTTAAAAAATACAGATCATGCGAGAATAAAGTGGCGCTTGTGAGGCAGCTTCTTTTGTGACATTCACTGGCCAGTGTCATAATCATCCTTGTCATGCAGATAACTCCATACCATACGCAAGTTGAAGGGGTAATCCGGGTGGAAGATAAAGCTAAACGCGACAATGGTGCAGGTCGCGAGTTATGTCACATAAGATCCCGAGATAAGCAAGTGGAAAGCGAGGATGCAAACCTGGAAGATGACACAAGCCAATAGTAGCAAATCTAGTAGTATCCGACTGTGTTACCAGATTTTAGATCGATGGACACTATCATCGAACCCTACACCATCCTAGATTCCCGAACCTTTGCTAAATATGACGCGCGCATCGTGATGTAGTGCGTCCCATTGTCTAGACCGGCGTCACCAAACAAAATAACAGCATCACTGGGTTAAGTTTAACAAGTTTAGTTAAAGTACCGAAGCGAAGTGATCCGGCTGCACTGACATACGTCACCAAATAACAACAGCAATAGTGATAATGATGATAATAATATAATCGATAGGAATGGATGAAATAAAAGATCACAGGTAAGAGGATGGAGGCAAGAGTAAAACTAATTATGTGACCGAGAGATAACAAATACACCAGCCAATGCCCAGCGCCTCATTTCGTGAAACTTCGGAACCAATCTGACCCAATTATTCGGTGAGCTTCTACATTCTTTTTGCAAAGTTAATGTATGGCTACTCCGGAGGCTCACGCAGCAATGGGAAAATGCAAAACATCAAGTTAGTATGAACGCATGCAGGTAAGTGACCGAGCCAATGAACGCGATTCCATCTCAACAGACCTCAATGAAGCACTGCGTCTGTAGCCAAGTACTTCGTGGCGACCAAATTCAGACCCACGACAACACACGTGAGGCTGCCTTTTACGATCATCAACAGGGATAAAATCCGTTAGTAGCCCCGAAATCAATACTGTCTATGAAGTATTGTCAAAAGGTGTTGGAGAAATCGTAGAAATTTTGCTACCGCAGGAGCAACCTTCCAACGGACCTCAAGATGATCAATGAGCTGAGCATCAGCATATAGAAAACAAGTGATGCGTTTGGAAAGCTGGAACATCGGGTCTGGAAGAATCATGAGCTGACAGTTTGGACCAAGCTAACGGCGTGAAATGCGACGGTACAGTCGCTTTTTGTTTACGGCAGCGAAATAAGGATGCTGTAACGGGAAGATATCCGATATTTGGAGTGATTTCATCAATAGTGCTTGCGTCAGATTGCGCGGATCCGTTAGTGTGAAAAAGTCACTGACACGAAAGTGCACCGCCGAAGTGGCATGTATGAAGTGGACTGTATACTGCCGCACCTAAAGTGGCTCGGACACGTCCGCCGAGCGGATTCAACGAGGATACCGAAACCACTGATATTTGGTCAACTTAGTGCAGGGAAGCGGAATGTGGGAAAATCGAAGCTACGTCATTGACATGACCAAAGTTAGTTTATCCTGAACTAATGTTGAATTTAGGTGTTGGGGATCAATGTCAGTGGATTGTAGCCAATGGCGTGAGCACATCCAGAATATCGTTGATCAGGTACGTCAGAAAGAATTGTCGCATAAAGAAGTGAGACGTCAGTTAAAAAGCGACAGGCGCCGACAGAGCCTAACCAATCGACGTCAAGCCCATGGTGCTGTAGGACATGGTGTCACGTGTGCTTCAGCCAGGCTGGTCTGGTAAGCCATCAGCTTGATCGCGAGAAGCCCACGTCGTAGACAAGGAGGAAGTTCTATAGGTAAATGCGCTGTTTGCGGTGGCTAGATCCTGGCAGAGAGTCGACTCGCTGCTCTCAATGCTGTGCCTTGGACTTTTGTCCTGGACGCCTTATTGTGGCGACCGCTGGGTGGGAGTTTGGTTACACCCTCCTTCTAACTTGGAGTCAGAACACACAACATTCGGCGTGAGTCAGTTCACTGATACATGGTGCATCGTTTGCTGCCTTTGGGATGTGTATTTTATCGAATGCGTTGGCTGAGGACCCGAGGTATGGACGCCCTGGCAGTACACAAATCCAAAGTCAAACCATGAAATACATCAATACTGATAACATTATGCTGCATCGGCCGTCGGGCAATGGTGGGTAAGTGGAGTGTCATCTTATCTGCTGCACACAGTAGGGTGGACAAATGAAAACATGATACCGCTGACGCCTCTCTACATTATTCTTCCCCTGCAAATACTCTCACCGTCCCATTCTAACCAACCAATTAATTCTTCCAATCCAAATCACCACAAGATTGTCCAGCGTAATCGCATGACCTCAGAACAAAGCGCTCAATATCGGGTGCTGGAACTTGCGCACATTACCGGACCCGAACTCAACTGAGCGCCCACAGCGGCGCAGCGCACTGGTCGTGATGGAACTCGCGCATTACGATAATGACATTGCCGTACTGAGTGAGATACGGCTGGCTGACCAAGGCAAGCTGCAGAAGACTGGTGCCGGTTACACGTTCTATTGGGTGGGAAATACCACTACAGTACCACATGAACATGCGGTCGGATTTACACTACCTGAGCGCCTAAATGGCCAGCTGGTGACGTGGCTGACTGTCATCAGCCCACGACTGATGACCCTTCGCCTACGACTAAGGAGAAATAAATTTGCCACTCTTATTAGTATGCATGGTCTCATGTGTTATCCAGCTTTACAGTCGATTATCCTCAGTGATACGATTTGTGCCGAGGGGCGATCGGCTATTCCTACTAGGTGATTTCAACGTGCGTATTAGGCGTAATGAAGTAGGGTAGACAAACGTCATCGGTTCGTAAATTATGCCCATGGTTAAATCAAAAATGCATTTGTAAGAAGCGATTTCTTTTCGATAACTCTCATCAGGTATTACATTTATAAGAAAGTGTAAATGAACTCAGTATGCTAGTGAAAGCAGAACTAAGGTTAATACAGGTGATTTGAACATTGCTGATAAAGTCAAACAATATTAATGTCATCGGTCCGTATGGTATTGCCACAGCCAACCGAAACATGATCGAGTGCACTCGTTGCACGTTACTCAGAGCCGTATAATCACGAACACACAATTTGCACTGGGTGCGAGTGATATAACTAGTTGGACGCACCCACGGAGTGGCCAAGCTCATCTGTTCGACTAGGTCATCGTACGCCAGCGTGACATGCGTGAAGTGCGCATGACACGTGCACTGCTTGGAGATGAGTGTAAAACTGATCACAAGTAGGCGCGGACCAGATTGTATATATAGTTTCGTGAATCCATGAAATGTATTTCTGCCGTAAACCGGTGCAAATCTGACGTTCTTTCCATAGATATCTCTGAGGAAACGATGAAGCTAGAGAAGGCGGCGGCTACCCAACTTAGCGATGTAGAATCTGTCGCCTTAATGATAGACTTGTGGCACCACATCAGTGAACAGATGACGAACGCTGCCGAGCAAACCATCGGGAGGGTAAACTGCAAGCAGCCTGATTGGTTTAATGACCGTGCGACAATTGAAGCATTGGTGTCGGAGAAGAATGCAGCATTCGATGTACATGTGGCGAACATTTCTGCTGCAAAGGAGAATCATTTTCGCAAAATTCCACAGGCAGCTGACTTGAGAGCTCCGTCGCATCAAGAATGAGTGGTGTACAGAGAGAGCGAACCAGATGAGAAGTTACACCGAAAGCCGCCAACACAAGAGATTCATTAATTGCTCGAAAACAGTGCATGGACCCACCCTGTAGCCGATGAAGACGCTTCTCGATACGACTTAAAGTGATGCTTGCACACATAGCAGATATACCGCAGAGCTGGTGAACGCACTTGAACAACCGTCCGGAGATTCACTATCACCAACATTATACATGGTAGCTAGAAGCAGAAAACACCTCAGCTACTGTGCCGCAATACATAAAAGGAAAAAGAAAAGAAAATGCAACAGATGCATGCCAGCTGAGCTACTAGTAACGGATGGGCATCGTTTCGCAAAGCTACCAGCCGGCTACTATGCAGCAGAAAAATCTTATTATGCAAAATTATATTAGGCTAAGAAGTGAGATCGTGGTTGGAGGGGGAGGCTAAGAGGGATGGGGTGGGACAAAGAAATTCATAACGCAAACGTCATTGAGTTGGGCTCTTAGGCATGTCAACAAGCGTATCCAGTCGAACGTCGTCATCGTCTTTCGGACCCCAACCAGGGAGCCGACGCCAGCTCTAAAGTAAGGGCCTTCATTCCTCCAGACCAAGTCATCGTTTGGCCACCCCTCCTCTTCTTATATCCATACCCCCGGCGCACAAACAACGAACGTCGCGGGAGTCGGTGGGTTGGCATGCGTAACATGTGGCCGAGTCATCGGAGCCTGGTGCGTGAAATAACGGTGCTGAGGGGTACATTTCCTTTTCCTGTGCCGTGAACAAGGCGTCAAAAACGTGTGCTGCTTACTCGGTGTTCCCACCAAATGTGAGCCAAACTGCGAAGGCACCGATGGTCGAACGTATGTATGTATGTATGTATGTATTCTCATGATGCTTCTTCACCGCAGTTGGGCTAAACCAACTTACACTTAAACTAGGTCTTTTTCAGCTGGATAAATTTCATTCCGCTTTATTTGGTTTGTTCTGCCTCCCTGAATAATGTTCTATTAACTGACCACGTTGCTTACACTAATTGCGCTTATCTTCGGTAATTTTGTTGCGTTTTGTGGCATTTTTAAGTAACTTGTGGACATTCTTACTTATCACGGATTTGTTGGTAACGCACTTACTTCATATGGTAAATTGGCGAAGAGTTATGCCACTGTATCTGTATGCATTATTGGATTTATTTTATTTCAACTTGTCGTTTAAAGTGAATGGCTGTTGTTTGATATCCCCGGTGTGGTTGCGCTTGATGTGTATGTTGACAAGGTGCCTACCTGTCTATTACCCACTACATCGTTCATACTGGCTCTAGGAGACAGTAGGTCGTTGCTGGAGGGGACGGGGTGCACGGTTCTTGTGGCCGTGCTAGGCTCGAAGAGTGGTTCCATGCACTCAGTGTGGAGCGGACTACGGTCCAGCCACCGCCTTGTGTGTGCTTGATTCCCCAAATACAGCGTGCTTGTGTTTGCCTGTGAAGGAGTGTGGGCCGGCTCCGTTGATGAAACGTGGTTCCCATCCGCATGCCTCCCGGTCTTATTCCTTCGGGTTTACACTGGATAGGGGGTATGTGGTTGGAGCTGTGGGTGGTGCAGCGCAAGCCATCCATGGTCCCTCTGTAGGCGCAGGCGTCCTGTGGCTTGCCACAGTGACAGGCAAATCTGAAACCGGATGCCGCCAACCATGTATTCTCATGATTAAAGTGAGCCTCACACGTTCTAATCTTGATTGCAGATCATGGGAATCAAAGGCGGTTGACCGTGGTGCATGGCGCGATCCAATCACGAAGGCAGTTGCTGAAGTGCGAGAGAAAGCCCTCATGCATGCAGAGAAGAAGCGGCAAGTGCGGAAGCGGCAAGCACCGATGAATTGTACTCCATCGACATCGAGCGCATTGTGCTGTAGAACATGCGGTCGCGAGTGCCTGAGTCAGGCAGGCCTAGTGAGCCATGAGAGAGGTCACTCGGGACCACTGCCGAAGCGACGACGGGTCCCGCAGTGAACGTAGACAGCACCGGCGCAGCGTTTGTAGGCACGCTGAATTCGATTTACTAACCGCGTGCTTGCATGCTAAGTCTCTTTATTTCAGGTGGTGGGTTTTCGGTTCTCTCCTAATGCCTTTCTTTCTCATATAAATGTCTAGTGGGCCATGAGCTAGGTCCTTTGGGACCACTGCCGAAGCGACGATGGGTCCTGCAGAGAATTACGACGAGCCGGTGCAGCGTTTGTAGGTACGCTGAGTTCGATTTCCTAACCGCGTGCTTGCATGCTAAGTCTCTTTATTTCAGGTGGTGGGTTTTCAGTTTTTACCTTAATGCTTTTCTTTCTCATATAAATATCTCCCTGTACTCTATTCCATTAACTTGCACACATAGCTTCAGCCAATTGTATCCGATTTCCATAACACTTTTGTGTTCGTAGCATTCCGTGAACTATACTACCTGACCTCGTGCACTTAGCTAGGATTTGTTTGTAAACAACTTATTACGTATGCTATTTAATTAAGGTTTATGTCACCGTTTCCTTATGCATTAATCGAGTTTTTCTCTCTTTGTCTTTCTCTCTCTCTCTCTCTCAAGTGATTGGCTGTTGTTTAATATCCCCGGTGTGGCTGCGCTTGATGTGCATGTTGACAAGGTGCCTACCTGTCTATTACCCACTACCTCGTCCATACTGGCTCCAGGAGACAGTAGGTCGTTGCTGGAGGGGACGGGATGCACGGTCCTTGTGGCCGTGTTAGGCTCGAAGAGTGGTTCCATGCACTCAGTGTGGAGCGGACTACGGTCCAGCCACCGCCTTGTGTGCGCTTGATTCCCAAATACAGTGTGCTTGTGTTTGCCTTTGAAGGAGTGTGGGCCGGCTCCGTTGATGAAACGTGGTTCCCATCCGCATGCCTCCCGGTCTTATTCCTTCGGGTTTACACTGGATATGGGGTGTGTGGTTGGAGCTGTGGGTGGTACAGCGCAAGCCATCCATGGTCCCTCTGTAGGCGCAGGCGTCCTGTGGCTTGCCACAGTGACAGGCAAATCCGAAACCGGATGCCGCCAACCATGTGTCCATGATTAAAGTGAGCCTCACACGTTCTAATCTTGATTGCAGATCATGGGAATCGAAGGCGGTTGATCGTGGTGCATGGCGCGATCTAATCACGAAGGCAGTTGCTGAAGTGCGGGAGAAAGCCCTCATGCATGCAGAGAAGAAGCGGCAAGTGCGGAAGCGGCAAGCACCGATGAATTGTACTCCATCGACATCGAGCGCATTGTGCTGTAGAACATGCGGTCGCGAGTGCCTGAGTCAGGCAGGCCTAGTGAGCCATGAGAGAGGTCACTCGGGACCACTGCCGAAGCGACGACGGGTCCCGCAGTGAACGTAGACAGCACCGGCGCAGCGTTTGTAGGCACGCTGAATTCGATTTACTAACCGCGTGCTTGCATGCTAAGTCTCTTTATTTCAGGTGGTGGGTTTTCGGTTCTCTCCTAATGCCTTTCTTTCTCATATAAATGTCTAGTGGGCCATGAGCTAGGTCCTTTGGGACCACTGCCGAAGCGACGATGGGTCCTGCAGAGAATTACGACGAGCCGGCGCAGCGTTTGTAGGTACGCTGAGTTCGATTTCCTAACCGCGTGCTTGCATGCTAAGTCTCTTTATTTCAGGTGGTGGGTTTTCAGTTTTTACCTTAATGCTTTTCTTTCTCATATAAATATCTCCCTGTACTCTATTCCATTAACTTGCACACATAGCTTCAGCCAATTGTATCCGATTTCCATAACACTTTTGTGTTCGTGGCATTCCGTGAACTATACTACCTGACCTCGTGCACTTAGCTAGGATTTGTTTGTAAACAACTTATTACGTATGCTATTTAATTAAGGTTTATGTCACCGTTTCCTTATGCATTAATCGAGTTTTTCTCTCTTTGTCTTTCTCTCTCTCTCTCTCAAGTGATTGGCTGTTGTTTAATATCCCCGGTGTGGCTGCGCTTGATGTGCATGTTGACAAGGTGCCTACCTGTCTATTACCCACTACCTCGTCCATACTGGCTCCAGGAGACAGTAGGTCGTTGCTGGAGGGGACGGGATGCACGGTCCTTGTGGCCGTGTTAGGCTCGAAGAGTGGTTCCATGCACTCAGTGTGGAGCGGACTACGGTCCAGCCACCGCCTTGTGTGCGCTTGATTCCCAAATACAGTGTGCTTGTGTTTGCCTGTGAAGGAGTGTGGGCCGGCTCCGTTGATGAAACGTGGTTCCCATCCGCATGCCTCCCGGTCTTATTCCTTCGGGTTTACACTGGAAATGGGGTGTGTGGTTGGAGCTGTGGGTGGTACAGCGCAAGCCATCCATGGTCCCTCTGTAGGCGCAGGCGTCCTGTGGCTTGCCACAGTGACAGGCAAATCCGAAACCGGATGCCGCCAACCATGTATGTATTCTCACCCCGGTGTGGCTGCGCTTGATGTGCATGTTGACAAGGTGCCTACCTGTCTACTACCCACTACCTCGTCTATACTGGCTCCAGGAGACAGTTGGTCGTTGCTGGAGGGGACGGGGTGCACGGTCCTTGTGGCCGTGTTAGGCTCGAAGAGTGGTTCCATGCACTCAGTGTGGAGCGGACTACGGTCCAGCCACCGCCTTGTGTGTGCTTGATTCCCCAAATACAGCGTGCTTGTGTTTGCCTTTGAAGGAGTGTGGGCCGGCTCCGTTGATGAAACGTGGTTCCCATCCGCATGCCTCCCGGTCTTATTCCTTCGGGTTTACACTGGATATGGGGTATGTGGTTGGAGCTGTGGGTGGTACAGCGCAAGCCATCCATGGTCCCTCTGTAGGCGCAGGCGTCCTGTGGCTTGCCACAGTGACAGGCAAATTTGAAACCGGATGCCGCCAACCATGTATTCTCATGATTAAAGTGAGCCTCACACGTTCTAATCTTGATTGCAGATCATGGGAATCAAAGGCGGTTGATCGTGGTGCATGGCGCGATCCAATCACGAAGGCAGTTGCTGAAGTGCGAGAGAAAGCCCTCATGCATGCAGAGAAGAAGCGGCAAGTGCGGAAGCGGCAAGCACCGATGAATTGTACTCCATCGACATCGAGCGCATTGTGCTGTAGAACATGCGGTCGCGAGTGCCTGAGTCAGGCAGGCCTAGTGAGCCATGAGAGAGGTCACTCGGGACCACTGCCGAAGCGACGACGGGTCCCGCAGTGAACGTAGACAGCACCGGCGCAGCGTTTGTAGGCACGCTGAATTCGATTTACTAACCGCGTGCTTGCATGCTAAGTCTCTTTATTTCAGGTGGTGGGTTTTCGGTTCTCTCCTAATGCCTTTCTTTCTCATATAAATGTCTAGTGGGCCATGAGCTAGGTCCTTTGGGACCACTGCCGAAGCGACGATGGGTCCTGCAGAGAATTACGACGAGCCGGCGCAGCGTTTGTAGGCACGCTGAGTTCGATTTCCTAACCGCGTGCTTGCATGCTAAGTCTCTTTATTTCAGGTGGTGGGTTTACAGTTTTTACCTTAATGCTTTTCTTTCTCATATAAATATCTCCCTGTACTCTATTCCATTAACTTGCACACATAGCTTCAGCCAATTGTATCCGATTTCCATAACACTTTTGTGTTCGTGGCATTCCGTGAACTATACTACCTGACCTCGTGCACTTAGCTAGGATTTGTTTGTAAACAACTTATTACGTATGCTATTTAATTAAGGTTTATGTCACCGTTTCCTTATGCATTAATCGAGTTTTTCTCTCTTTTTCTTTCTCTCTCTCTCTCTCAAGTGATTGGCTGTTGTTTAATATCCCCGGTGTGGCTGCGCTTGATGTGCATGTTGACAAGGTGCCTACCTGTCTATTACCCACTACCTCGTCCATACTGGCTCCAGGAGACAGTAGGTCGTTGCTGGAGGGGACGGGATGCACGGTCCTTGTGGCCGTGTTAGGCTCGAAGAGTGGTTCCATGCACTCAGCATGGAGCGGACTACGGTCCAGCCACCGCCTTGTGTGCGCTTGATTCCCAAATACAGTGTGCTTGTGTTTGCCTTTGAAGGAGTGTGGGCCGGCTCCGTTGATGAAACGTGGCTCCCATCCGCATGCCTCCCGGTCTTATTCCTTCGGGTTTACACTGGAAATGGGGTGTGTGGTTGGAGCTGTGGGTGGTGCAGCGCAAGCCATCCATGGTCCCTCTGTAGGCGCAGGCGTCCTGTGGCTTGCCACAGTGACAGGCAAATCCGAAACCGGATGCCGCCAACCATGTATGTATTCTCACCCCGGTGTGGCTGCGCTTGATGTGCATGTTGACAAGGTGCCTACCTGTCTACTACCCACTACCTCGTCTATACTGGCTCCAGGAGACAGTTGGTCGTTGCTGGAGGGGACGGGGTGCACGGTCCTTGTGGCCGTGTTAGGCTCGAAGAGTGGTTCCATGCACTCAGTGTGGAGCGGACTACGGTCCAGCCACCGCCTTGTGTGCGCTTGATTCCTAAATACAGTGTGCTTGTGTTTGCCTGTGAAGGAGTGTGGGCCGGCTCCGTTGATGAAACGTGGTTCCCATCCGCATGCCTCCCGGTCTTATTCCTTCGGGTTTACACTGGATATGGGGTATGTGGTTGGAGCTGTGGGTGGTGCAGCGCAAGCCATCAATGGTCCCTCTGTAGGCGCAGGCGTCCTGTGGCTTGCCACAGTGACAGGCAAATCCGAAACCGGATGCCGCCAACCATGTATTCTCAACAGTCTATTAACTAGACACAGAGCCAGTATAAAACCATGGAGATCAACAGATGGACAAGATTCAACGCGTCATAATCATCGTAGCATGCTAGTTGAAGGTGAGCAACACGCTTCAACTAATACGCCGCAAGAAGAATGGAGCATGTAGAGAAAAAGCAGAACAAAACATTTTTAGTTGGTTTTTCACACGCCGCCTTTGTTCTTTTTTGTCATTTTAATGTTTGTAGTATTAATCATGTGAATCAACACAATACTGTACACAAGTCTTCCAGTGATTCCGGTTGCGGGCCATATCTTCAAGGGTGCTAAGCCATTGGCATTCCTCATCTTTGGGTCCCCATCCTGGAAGACGTACGGATCCAACAGCGGATAGACACGATGTCAGCGATTTCATGTGCTGCCGCCAAGTGGAAGGCTGACCACCACGCGGTCGCTTCCAGCCAGGTCCTTGACGAGCGAATAGAGCGCGACGCGGCAGACGCTCAGGTGCCATGCGAAGGACGTGACCGAGCCATCTCAACTGGCGCAACAAAACCAGTTTGTTGAAGGGAATACTCGCATTCCCCAAGATGCGACGTCGAACATCATTACTAATTACTCGATGTTGCCACCAAACACAAGCGATCCTCCTTAAGCAACCGTTATCGAACGCAGAAAGACGACGCATGTCTTCCACGCGAATCGGCCAGGACTCGCACCCATACAACAATACTGAGCGAACTGATGCGCTGTAAACGCGGCCCTTTAGTGAGAATGGGACGTCGCGACGACGCCACAAGTGCCTCAAATTGACAAATGCTGATCGAGCTTTAGCAATACGAAGAGAGACTTCTTTGCTGATAGTGCCGTCAGCAGAAACACAGCTCCCAAGGTAGACGAAACTATCTACCTGTTCAAGTTGTGCACATTGGAGAGTGAATACGGGAGCAGGTGAAAGCCAATCCTTGAGCAGTATTTTACACTTCGATGGGGCGAAGCTCATGCCATACTTAGATGCTTCAACCGACAAACGATCCAGAATGAGTTGCATACTCTGAGGATCGTCACCAAGTAAGGCGATATCATCAGCATAATCTAAGTCGGTCGCGCGCTCACCCGGTAGAAGCTCTAAGCCAAAATGTTGGAAACCTTCTAGAGCATTCGACAGAACGTCTTCGATTGCGAAGTTGAAGAGGAATGGGGACATAGGACAACCCTGTTGCGCACCGCTATTGACAGCGAATTGCGAGGAAAGCTTGCCATAGACCCTCACTCTGCCGGATGTATGAAGGTAAAGTGCTCGTAAGATGGCGGTATGTTTCTCTGGTACCCCGTTCTTTAGTAAGCAACGCCATAAAGCAGGTCGATCAATGGAGTCAAAAGCGGCACGTATGTCTAGAAATGCAGTGATAGTGAGCCTGTGATAAATGTGGCGATGTTCGAGGAGCTGGCGGAGCGTGAAGATTTGATCCACGCATCCGCGGCCAGGACGGAAACCAGCTTGTTCATCGCAGTAGTATGATCTCATCTTCAAACCCACGGGCGGTGAAACAACTTCCCAGGTAGTTGGATCTTTGAACCACTTCTAGCTGATTCCTACCAAGGGTCAGTGCAGGAGGAGGTCCAGGCCAATCTTGGAGGAAAGCTCTGCACTTCGAGGGTATGAAGCAGAGCCCGAAGTGACTGACAGCCAGCGCTAATCTGTCCGGACCAGTTTGGCACGTTTGGGAGCTGTCACAGATTAGGCCAATATCGCCGGCATCCTTCCAAGCCGTGTCCTGTGAACGCGATTTCCATGACTTCGTCAACAGCAAAGTTGAAGAGGAAAGGTGAAAGCGCGCATGCTTGTCTAACACCAATGGAGATCCTGAAGGGAGGCGACAGCTGGCTGTAAGCTTTCACCCTGCCCGAGCTAAGCGCATATAATGCTCGAATAATATTTACATATTTCTCGAGCGCTTCTTTCCTGAGTAGACAGTCCCAAAGGGCACATCGATCTACCGAATCGAATGCACCATTGTTATCGACAACGGTGGTCCATCAACATATGTAACGGTGCCCCAACAGTAGTGAAGATGTGATCCATGCAGCCACGACCTCGAAAAAACTCGGCTTGCTCCACATGAACTTGGTTTTCACGAGCGCATCAGCCTGTGAAGCATGACAGAGGCGAGCAATTTGGAGGCGATGGAGATCAGACTGATTCCTCTATGGTTGCCGCATTCCGATCGTTAGCCTCCCTTGAAAATTGGGACTATGACGGAGCGGCTACAGTCGGTTGGGACAGTTTCCTGTTACCACAGTCCTATTTGTAGCCCGTGTAACTCATCCACAAGACCAGGGCCCCCGAATTTGAAAAGGGCTGGAAGAAGATCACCTGGTCCACGGGCTTTATTCAACTTCAACAGCTCGATCCCACGTTCGAAATCTGAGCGGTACTTATTGGCTGTACTCAGGATGCCATGTGCTGGATACTACCTTTGCTTCGGAGTACTGTGTTATAAAGTGTCTTTTCTGTGTGAATTGTGCACCAATATTCTTTTGGTGTATTTTCTAATCGGTGAAAATTTGGTGGATATCCTTTGGCTAATTCCGAAGATCTCATTGACTGGCCCAACTGCCATCCGTGTCCGCCATATTGGATTTACTCTACCTTGTGATGCCACTTCAAGTTACATGCGGTTCGTGTTCGAAGGTTGTTGGACATAAGGCACATGCACTTCTGTTCTTCGACTGTGATGTTTTGTTCCATATTTCGTGCATTGGCCTATCCGTTGACGTGTTTCGAAAATCTCTCGACAACCGACATTGGTTTTTCCAAGTTATAGGTGATAAATGTCGCGGTGAAAGACATCAGAATATACAACGACTGTCAACTACGGGAAAACCACTATTTCAGGCAGAAACAAACCGTTCATCACGGGGGTCAAACGCTCGCATGAAAGTACCTCTGTCATCTCGCCTTCCCTTGTCACTCCGCGATCTGCACCACCACCAGCATCTTCGACCCCGGCCGAGCCTCAGATTCTGGACGCAATCTCTACAGACATAACTGATCACAATGTGATCGATTTGCGTCCATGGATGGTTCGAGGCTGTTGGGTGCCAAGTCAATCTCCGGTGGGCAATGTCTGAAATTAGTGCTCACAAGAAATAAGCGAGCATCTTCACACAAATGAAGTAACCGCTCACCGTTATCATTACGGGAGGTCACATCATATTGGCCGCCCAGATGCAGCTCATCAGTGCATAATTCGCTAACTTGAGCGTTCAGATCCTCAGTCAACACTACGGTCTCCGTGCTACTTCCGTGGCGAAGGAGCTCGTTCAGTTGGCGATAGAAGTCGTCTTTTATGGAGACATCGTTGGTTTGTGGGCGCGTAGGCAGCGATGATGAATAGACACCTGTTAGTCCTGCGCGACTTCAAAAGTTTGAACGAGCCAGCTAATCGGACCGCATACATCCGGCTACTGATAGGAATCCAATCAACCAGAACAGCTTCAGCCCGGAGACTCCGGGTAATACACCGGCTTGGTCGGCACTCGAAGCTGCATCGTCACCGGATAGGCGCAACGAGAAAGTGCTGCTGGTGTCACTTGAATGGAATCATAAAGTGAGCAGAGAACTCGAGTCTTGCGGGCGGTGTCGACAATCCCGTCGCCGACGCTCTCTCCCGCGTCAACCTCATTCTCCACTCTTTGCCTACCCTCGACCTAGCCGTCATGGCATCGGCTCAGGCTCAAGACGAAGATATACAGCGCACTCTGCAGTCCATTTCGCTGCATGTGCAACCTGTTCCTCTCCAAACCACGGAAGGAACCATTCCCTGTGACACTTCCACAGGTTGTCCTAGACCCCTCGTGCCTGTCTCCTTCAGACGCAGTCTTTGACGCACTGCACTCACTATCACATCCCGGTATCCATGCATGTTTGAAACTGGTCACCGAACGTTTCGTTTGGCCACGCGTAAACAAAGATGTTCATACCTGGGCTCGTGCCTGCCATCAATGCCAGTGCTCCAAAATACATCGTCACACCCGCCGTCCTCTTGGTTCATTCCCTGCCCTGGAACGTCGGTTCTCGCGTGTACACGTAGATCTGGTAGGTCCATTTCCTCCTTCACGCGGATTCGTATACATTCTGACATGTGTCCACTGCTTCACCAGATGGCCAGAAGCCATTCCCCTAACAGACTGCACAGCTGACTGTTATCCGGGCCTTCTTGGACCGGTGGGGCTCGCACTACGGATGCCCATCCATCACCACAACTGACCGAGGAACGCCTTTCAAATCTTCACAATTCGATACGTTCTGCAACTTTTCAGGTTGTCATCGCATCCATACCCCAGCGTATCATCCAGCAGTCAACGGGTTAGTTTAACGTTTCCATAGACAGCTTAAAGCCTCGCTCGGCGCCTCCTCCGACCTTAGCTGGAGCGAAAAGGTTTCGCTCGTACTCTTAGGTATTCGCAGCAACATCAAAGCTGACTTGCAATGTGAACCAGTAGAGTTGATTTACGGCACAACGATTAAGTTACCAGGAGAATTCGTTTCACCTCCCGCATCGTCTGGTATGCCTCCGCCTAACTTTGCGTCCTCCCTAGCTCAACTTATGCGTTCACTACGCCCAACTCCGCCCCGTGAACAGACTAAAGATGTGCAAATGCACAGCGGACTCTCAACCTGCACTCACGTCTCCCACAGCACCGACGCAGTGCGGCGCCCTCTCCAGCCTCCCTTTCAGAGTTCTGCAACGGACTCCGAAAGATTTTACTTTAAACCAGAATGGTCACCGAACAACGGTGTCCATCGACCGCCTCAAAGTGGCTATCTTTGAAGAGCCACTTGCAACCTATCCTGATGCTTGGGCACAAGCACCCGCAACTGTGGTGACTTCCCAAGCACGGAATATCCCGAAACCCTCCGTACCCCTTGACCCTCAAGCTATCCCGCCTCAACCCCAGGCAATCGACCGACGCGGTAGACAGGTCAAACATCCAGTCCGTTTTTCAGATTGTGTAAACGTTTGCTATTTCCAGTAACATGCCATTCTCGTCTTTAGTGGTTACCGTGCGTCTTGTTCACACACGCTTTGTAAAATCGACAGAAGAACTCAAAACATTTTGAAAACCTAAAAAGCGTATTTGCTTTTATCATGCATGCCAAGTTACGACTCCGGCGTCAAGCCACTTCCACGACCCTTGCCCACCCCCTCTTAGTCCTTACTTCCAGAAACTCAACCGCCGGAACTGCCCAGGCAACGCTCGAGTGACTCGCCAACCGGCTCAACGCAACCCCCGAGTGACTCGCCAGCCGACCCAAGGCCCCCTTCCTCACCCAAGGAACAGACAGTCGCCCTCGGCCGCAGACAGCCACGAACGGATTGGTCCCCAAAAGCTGCATAGGCGTTGCCGACGAGGACGCCGGATTTCTTCGTGGAAAGATGACGCCTGGATTTCTTCGTGGGACGAGGACCGTGGACTAAAGTGTGGTGGGGGGAGTGACACCTCCCAAGCGTATCATCGGGTCTGCAGCAAAGGGAAGGTCCTGTCGGCCTTTTGTCTGGACCAGTCAGTTTTTTTGCAGTCCGACCAGCCCGCCCCAACGGCCCATCGATGGTGCACTCTGGTCCACACGATCATTATAAATAATAACAAACAAAAGTCCGGACCCAGAGAACTCTGCTACACACCCGACTTCGGAAGCCCATAGTCAAGCCCATGCAACTATTCGCACCCATCCTCACCTTCCGTTTCCCCCCACTAACAGCTCCATCGAAGGCTTCCATTCTTCAGCCTCCCAGGGGGAGGCCCTTGTAATGTACCGGAAAACAAGCTCTTTCAGTATTTTGCAACATTGGATTTTACGGTTGTTTTACCCTTCATAACGTCCATTTGTTTTACTGACTGCACATCCGTCGACACAAACCGTTTTGGTGAGTACCATGCTGCACGTTTCTCGCTCTGGCTGATTAGCTTCCTATACTTGTAGCCTGCATAATATACGGTGGGTTCAGTCGCCTCCGACTTATATGCTGTCTCGTATTTGACACGCCTTATGTGTCATTGCTTACCGACTAGTATCTCAGGCTCCACCCAACAGTTTAAACATAACACAGCTATGCGGAAGGGTGTAAAGGCTTTAGAAACGTCAATGAACGAAACGTCCACTACCTGTCCGAGATCCAAAGACTCAGTGCAGCATTCTGGGGATACCATGTTAGTCAAACAAAAGCGACCTTTGTGGAACCCATGTTGAGATGGGCTGAGCAAGTTTAACTTAGCCAAGTATTTTTCGAGAACAACGCTTACCAGCTTCTCTAAAATGTTAACTATGTAGCGCCAAAAAGATAACTGCTATCTTTTAGGTACTATTTAATTGTTGACCGATTGTACATTATTCATTCTTGTTTTAATCTTCGTTACAACCGGCTCGACACTCGACCGCCTTGTAAGTTCCCGCGCTCACGTGTGCGCTCTTGTCTCGCTTCCTCCGTCCGCGTCTTCTTGTAGCCCATCGAATACAGTCCGCCGTGTCCGACTCCAATTGCCTTCTGATATCCGCGCTTACTTTCGCGCACCGTCTCGGACTAATACTTACTAGTCCTACAAATTGGTGACCCCGATTCGCACGCGCGACTTCAACATTTTTCCTCGTTTGTATCTTTTGATGAGTTTGTTCCTTTTTCTCGATTAAATACGTGTTTTCATTTGTTTCTTGAGTAATTTTAGTACTTTTATCGTGTTTTTGTTCATTCTTTATCTTTTCGACTCACATTTCGAGAGTGGCATCTGAGTCGTTTCGCAGCGTAAACATGCTTACTTTGGCTGTTCCAAGTTTCATGGAACACAGCCCAGAAGTATGGTTTAAGATATTCGAGATCGAACTGGAAAACAAGGGCATTACGGTGGACCGCCCGAGTTACAGTCACCTCGTCCCACGCCTTCCTTTGTCGGTTGTGACGCTGGTTGAGGACATTCTACTCTGCCCATCGAATGAGGCAAAATATGAAACGATGAAGCAAGCGATTCTAAGTTACAGCCCAGCGCACGAGCTCGATTTGAACAGCTCAGTGGTCTCAAGCTTGGAGATCGCAAACCGTCGGCGTTGCTCCGCGAACTTCAGCGCATCGCTGGTCCCTTATTCTTGAGCGAAGAAGGGATAAAGGAGCTATGGTTTGCACGTCTCCCACAGCCGTAGCCGGTAATGCTGTCCATGTTTATAGATACACCCCTGAAAGAATTAGCTACCAAGGCAGACGCTGCGTTCGAACAGTTTCCGCAGCAGACGACCACTAACTCCGGTGACTTATTCTCACCGATGAAAACCGAGTTGCATCTTTGCTCCAAGTCGTCAACCGATCCGACCCTAAAGAGGAGGGAATTGCGCTACTTCGCAGCAGGATAGCAGGAATGAAGGCTTCGAAGCAGCGTGTGCCACGGTCAACTGCTGACCACGTCTTGGCTATCGTTCATTACGGCTCGTCTGTTCCTGCACCGAGTACGTCTCGTTTGGCACGGAAGTGCAAGATTTTCCCAGCACGTTCTCAGTCAGATAATACCAAACCCGTCAGAGAAATATGTTGGTATCACCGGCAATACGATGGAAGAGCTAGACGTTGTCGGGCTCCCTGTATTAAGCACGACCCACCTGCTTCAGGGAAAGCGAATAGCCTGCATACTAGCAGATAAATGTATCAGTCAATAACCAAGCAAATCGCCTGTTTTACGTTATGGATCGATGTTCTTCCATCGCGTTCCTCATCGACACGGGCGCGGAAGTCAGCGTCATCCCAGCGACCGCGAACGATAAGCACTCAGAGCCTACGTACAATTTGCGGGCGGCCAACGGTTCTCCGATAGCTTCATTCGGTCAGCGCATGATGAACCTAGACGTCAATCTTCGCCGAGATTTTCGGTGGGTCTTCATGATTGCGTCTGCACCCTTCGCAATTATCGGTATCGACTTCCTCCGACATTTTGGGTTGCTTGTTGATGCTGGTCGCCACAGACTTTTAGACGACCGTACTAAACTAGGGGTTGAAGACGTTCTTACGGACGTCCCCATAATCAGTCCCGCTTTTCGAATCGACGATGTACCATCAGATTATGCGAACCTACTGTCTGAATACCCGCGACTGATCCGACCAGCTGTAGAGCTTCCACCAATCACGACAGAGGTCGATCATCACATAGTCACGAGTGGTCAGCTAGTTAGCGCACGACCAAGACGGCTAGCACCTGGCAAACTACGAACAGCACGAGCTGAATTCGACCACATGCTTCAGCTCGGTATCGTCAGACCGTCCAACAGCCCATGGGCATCGCCTCTGCACATGGTCCCGAAGAAGGTCATTGGGGACTGGCATCCTTGCGGCGACTATCGATCCTTGAATACGGTTACCGCGCCCGATCGGTATCCGATCCCACACATAGTGGATCTCACCGCCAGTTTGGCGGGTAAAAATATCTTTAGCAAAATCGACTTGGTACGCGCATACAACCAAATTCCGGTAGCCGAAGCGGACATCGCTAAAACTGCTGTGACGACTCCATTTGGTTTGTTCGAGTTTCTGCGCATGCCATTTGGTCTAAAGCATGCCGCGCAAACCTTTCAGCGCTTCATCGACCAAGTTTGTCGCGGTTTAGACTTCGCTTACGCGTATCTCAACGACATTTTAATCGCGAGCTCTTCACGAGAAGAGCACATGCGCCACGTACGAACACTTTTTGATCGTTTATCTCAACACGGAGTGACGATCAACACAGAAAAGTGTTCGTTTGGTGCCGACTCAGTAAACTTCCTTGGCCATCGTATCTCCTCTGCAGGCGTCGTGCCACTGCAGGATAAAATTCAAGCCATCATCGACTACCCCGAGCCTCATTCTTTCAAACAGCTCAGGCGTTTTGATGGGCTTGTCAACTTTTACCGACGGTTTATACCCAACTGCGCCTCGCTGATGCAACCCCTCACGGACCTTCTCCGAGAGAAACTCAAGAAATTCGAATTTCCTGCCGCAGCACGCGCTGCTTTTAAGTCGCTGAAAGAGGCTATCGCCAACATAGCTTCTATAGCGCATCACGATCCGGCCGCCCACTGTCCCTCAGTACTGACGCCTCGGACGTGGCAGTCGGCGCTGTTTTGCAGCAACGAGTAGCCGACACGTGGCAGCCCTTAGCGTTTTTCTCCAAACGCCTACAACCTACCGAATCTCGCTACAGCACGTTCGGTAGAGAACTACTAGCCGTATATCTAGCGATACGTCACTTTCGACACGTCCTAGAAGGCCGCTCCTTTGCCGTCTTCACCGACCACAAACCCCTGACTTACGTGCTCGGCTCGACTACCGACCGATACTCTCCTAGAGAGTCGCGCCACCTTGACTATATCGCTCAGTTTACGACCGATATACGGCATGTCTCAGGTGTGCACAACGCCGTCGCCGATGCACTTTCTCGCATCCAAGCTATCTCCGCTGACGCCGGCACTGCTATCGACTTGGCAGCCATGGCCACAGCACAACTCAACGATCCTGAGGTTGATCTACTACGCAGGTCTCCCTCATTGGACCTACGACCCGTTCCGCTGACATCATCAGACGGCACTATACTCTGCGATTTATCTCTGGGCACGCCGCGCCCAGTCGTCCCACGCGAGTTTCGGCAGATCGTGTTCGACACGTTGCACGGCTTGTCTCATCCAGGCGTTCGTGCATCGGTTAAACTCGTAACCGCACGATTCGTTTGGCGCAATGTTAATCGGGACGTCCGTACTTGGGCAGCTGCTTGCCTTCCGTGTCAACGCGCGAAGGTGCACAAGCACACGAGAAGCCCATTAGGCACATTTCCGACGCCAGACGCACGTTTTCATCACGTGCACGTCGACCTCGTAGGTCCTCTGCCGCCTTCGAAAGGCTCTGTGTATCTACTGACCTGTGTCGATCGGTTCACTAGGTGGCCGGAAGCTATTCCCATACCTAACTGCTCTTCGGAAACGGTAGCGAAGGCTTTTCTGGAGCGCTGGGTAGCTCAATACGGCTGTCCCGCCATCGTGACCACCGATCGAGGGTCACATTTCTCGTCAACATTTGCCACGTTGCTTAAGGATTTAGGCTGTCGCCACGTTCAGACGACGGCGTATCATCCGGCCGCTAACGGCATGGTGGAGCGTTTTCACCGCCAGTTGAAGGCAGCGCTACGTGCGCACGCAGATCCTTCATGGTCTGAAACACTTCCCCTCGTTCTCCTAGGCTTAAGAAACACGGTTAAAACCGATTTCGACGCCACACCAGCGCAGCTAGTCTATGGTTGCACGCTGCGGTTGCCCGGACAGCTGGTAGCACCAGCCCCATGTACTTCCACTTTTGACTACGGAAGTTACACTGATCGATTGGCTCACCAGATGCGTGAGCTACGTCCACCCGCTCCTCGAGCGCAGAAGACACCAGTGTACGTGCCCGAGAAGCTGTCTACTTGCTCACACGTCCTTCTTCGCGCAGACGGTGTTCGACAGCCTCTTCAGTCGCCGTACATAGGACCTTTCAAAGTGCTACACCGTTCGAGTAAGACGTACACAATTGACCGCGGTGGTCGACACGAAGTCGTCACCATCGACCGTCTAAAACCCGCCTTTATGGAAGAAACCACCTCGCCTACTTCGTCTAGTAGTGCTTCGTGCGACGTCACAACTCACCGCACCAGTTTTCCGCATGCTAGTGCAGTGCAACCAGACCACGATCACGGTCTACAAGCTTCAGCCGTCCCGACATCTCCCGAACCTAGTCCGCCGCCTCCCACGACCAATCGCCGTGGTCGGGAGGTGCGTAAGCCCGTTCGTTTCTCCGACTATGTACAGTGTAAATACGTTTAGCTTTGTAGATATTGTATATATTTGCCCATTTTTGGTCGATTAACGTTTTGAAAACAAACAAAAATATCAAAAACCTCCGAAAAACCTTTTTCGAAAAAATATTCAAAAACCAAAAAATTTAAACACGCAGATCATTCGTTTGTTCTTTTTGGCCTTTTCTGCGCGTGTTTTTCTATTTTCTGGTCTCTACATGCCCCAAACCCCTTCGATCGACTGGCCCACACGAGGAATGTTTTCGAGGACCCTGACGCGAACGCTGGTCGTTTCTCCACGGAACGGGTGTCGCTTCTCCGCGGGACGAGTGTCGCTTTTTCGCGGGACGAAGGTCGCTTCTTCGCGGGACGAGGGTCGCTTCTCGTAAGACGACGGTCGTTTCTTCGTGGGACGATGGTCGTTTCTCCGTGGGACGAGGGTCGTTTTGGCGCGGGGCGGGGTGCGGCGGGAGGAGAGACCACTCCCAAGCGCACCGTTTGGCAGCAGCGGAGGTTGAGGTCCTGTCGGCCTTTTTCTGGACTAGCCAGTTTTTTGTAGTCCGACAAGCCCGCTCCAACGGCTCGCCGAAATGCACCCTGCCCTGCAATCAATAAATAACAAATCACAAACGGCACAGCGGACTCCGACTTCCGGCGAACCCCCATTTACACGAACGCTCGCTCATTTGTACTCGGCACGATTTTGCCTTACGAACCTTGATTCAACAGTCCTTTTCGAAATCGAAGGCTTTCTATGTTCAGCCTTCTAGGGGGGAGCTCTGTAGCGCCCAAAAAGATAACTTATCTTTCATGTACAATTTAATTGTTGACCGATTGTACATTATTCTTTCTTGTTTTAATCGTCCTTACAACCGGCTCGACACTCGTCCGCCTTGTAAGTTCCCGCGCTCACGTGTTCGCTCTTGTCTCGCTTCATCCGTCCGCGTCTTCTTGTAGCCCATCGAATACAGTCCGCTGTGTCCGACTCCAATTGCCTTCTGATATCCGCGCTTTATTTCGCGCACCGTATCGGACTAGTATTAACTAGTCTTACAACTAGTACACTTGTCAGGCTAACCGAACTGTAGTTCTCAGGTAGGTTCTCATCACTCTTCTTGCAAATAGCGCAGACGATGGTATCTCTCCAGTCGGCAAGTAGGGAGCAGCTATGAAGATAGTTCTCATAGAGACATGTAAACTGTTTACACAGCAACTCAACCAGCTTGGGATGAATGACATCTTGTAGCGACCTGGAGATTTCCCCGTATAACTGTGTAAACTATTCTAAAATATTCAAATTATAGCCTCCTCATGTATTAGGGAACTATTCGGTTTGCCAGTTGGAACGTTGTTCCCGTTTGTTGGAAACACGAAAACGATCTCCGCCTTTGGCGCGCGGCTCGACTGCGAACGACGCTCCGTCTACGCTCTCGACGCCAACGACATTCTCTCTAGCTAGCTCTCTCCGGGTGCCCTATTTTTAGCATTAGCTAACGCTCCTCCCGCCCAATAAACTTCTTCCCTAGTTTACTTTTGTGTCTTCTACCCACTACTTTTGGTTGGTCGTCTAGTCGCGTACCGGATATATAGCGCACGAGCTACGCGCTATAATTGGTGACCCCGAAAAAAAAACTATTTTGGTGAGTTCGGTACTAATATTACTTTTCAGATCCGGTAAATTATTCTGTCTACCCTTCTACTTTTACTTTTTAATACTTGCATTCACTTTCACACGCTCCGTAATTTTTCACCATGAAGGTTATTCACACACCTGACGATCAGGTTAGTACGCTCCATTTTCCAATCCCGCCTTTCCGTGATACTAACCCTTCTTCAATGATCACAAGCCGCTTACCTACGCATTCCGAAATCAATCAGCTCGACACTCACCACGTGAGATTCGTCAGCTGGATTTCATCGCCCAATTCTCGACTGATATCCGACACATTTCTGGCCAACAAAACGTCGTCGCTGATGCTCTTTCAAGAGTATCTGCAATTGACCCTGCCGGGCAGTCAATCGATTTATCTGCTATGGCCGCCGCGCAATCAAACGACCAAACCTTTTCGGAACTTCGCGATTCTTCTTTGAAAATATCCCGCACCCTTTGCCGTCATCTGATGGTACCATTTTATGCGACACATCTACCGGACGACCTCGACCCGTCGTTCCAGAAACTTTTCGCCGTATCGTTTTCGACACCCTCCACAATATCGCCCACCCAGGCGTTAAAGCTACTGCTAAGCTTGTCTCTGAGAGATACGTTTGGCCGGGGATGCAACGCGATCTTACGCGCTGGGCACGCAGCTGTCTCACCTGCCAGCAAGCCAAGATTCAGCGGCACGTGTCCGCTCCGCTTGTTCGCTTTCCGTCCGTTTCAGCGCGATTTGCCCATGTCCATTTCGACATCGTGGGACCTCTGGTCCCGTCCAAAGGAATGGTCTATATTTTGACCATGATCGATCGTTGCACCCGTTGGCCCGAAGCCGTTCCCATCCCTGACGTAGCTGCGGAAACCGTAACACGCGCTTTTGTCGAGTGCTGGGTCGCTTCACACGGCTGTCCAGCCAAAGTGACTACAGATCGCGGTCCGCAATTCGAATCTACGACGTTTAACGATCTCCTTAAACTCATTGGATGCCAAAGCATTCGCACGACCGCCTATCATTCGAAAGCGAACGGCATGGTGGAGCGTTTCCACCGACAGTTGAAAGCCTCACTTAGCGTCGCCAATGCGCTGAGTTAGACTGAAGTGCTGCCTATGATCCTCTTTGGGATCCGATCAGCCCTAAAGGCCGATCTACGTACGTCTAGCGCCGAGTTAGTATATGGACAACCACTGCGTTTACCTGGCGATTTCTTCTCCGTTAGTCCCAGAATTACCCGTTACGACGCAAATTATGCACGTCAGATTGCCACGAGCATGCGTCAGTACAAGCTTCCTGACGTTAGAGAACAACAACGTAAATCTTTTATTCCACAAGACCTGCAGCATTGTCCGTTCGTTTTTCTCCGCCTCGATGGTCTCCGCAGACCACTGGAGCGACCTTACGAAGGTCCTTTCAAGGTCCTGCAGCGTAAGGACCGCGTTTTTATCATCGACCGTCACGGTAAACGAGAAGCCGTTACGATTGACCGTCTCAAGGTTGCCCACGTGGAACCTGAGCTCGATGAAGACCCTTGCTCGTCTTCTGAAGAATCAACCCAGCCTATGATGGAAGACTCGCATGCTTCCAACATCCCTAAACCCAAGCATCACGTTCCAACCAAGCCTTCCACTTCAGCTCCGCCGCTTCCCATCGAACCAACTGCCACGTCTTCAGCAGTTCCTCCAATTTTGCGATCCGACAGGACGTCTAAGACGACGCCTTCCTCTGATGCGAACAAGACTAGGTCGGGTAGACGAGTTCATTGGCCAGCTCGATTAAGGGATTAGCGTTCCTTTCACTTTTCTTATTGCTTTTCTTTTCCCTTTTGGCGAACAACGTACCAACCCCCCAAAAGCTTTTGAAAACGCCAAAAAAAACCGACAAGTTTTTTTTGAAAACCTAAAAAGAACGCAAAATGTTTTGAAAACCCAAAAAGGAACGAAAGGTTTTGAAAACACAAAAAGAGCTGCGTTTTGCCTGACGTCTACCTCGTCCGGTAAGTGTCACTCTTGCTTTTGCCCTCGCCTCCACCGTCACTACCCTTATTTCCGTTTATCTTCCATGTATGAACCGGAGGAGATGCCGAGGCTGAAACGAACATTTGACCTTCACGAGCTCGCGAACATTTAACGCTTACGAACTTTCTCCATTTTGTTTCTGGCACCGTTAGGGAAGACACGGGTGGGAGCCCGCTAGGGTCCGATCGCCTGGTACTCCCCCAGCAGCTGCATCAGGTTTCACCACCTGGTCTTCAGAAGGCTGACTGGCAACGGACAGTCCTCACGCAGATCGAAGGGTCACCCACGGTTTCCCTTCTAGGATGGGAGCTGTGTAGCGACCTGGAGATTCCCCCGTATGACTGCGTAAACTATTCTAAAATATTCAAATTATAGCCTCCTCATGTATTAGGGAACTATTCGGTTTGCCTGTTGGAACGTTGTTCCCGTTTGTTGGAAACACGAAAACGATCTCCGCCTTTGGCGCGCGGCTCGACTGCGAACGACGCTCCGTCTACGCTCTCGACGCCAACGACATTCTCCCTAGCTAGCTCTCTCCGGGTGCCCTATTTTTAGCATTAGCTAACGCTCCTCCCGTCCAATAAACTTCTACCCTAGTTTACTTTTGTGTCTTCTACCCACTACTTTTGGTTGGCCGTCTAATCGCGTACCGGATATATAGCGCACGATCTACGCGCTATAATCTAACCTGGCAGCTTGGTGGGATTTAGATCACGTAAGAGCTTGAGTACATGATCTTCTGAGATGGAAAAAGCCGTCAGGAAGGAATCCACTGTAAGCTTTGTATCTAGGTCGATATTGCGCAACGGAGATGAGTGAACAAATGACGATGCATACTGTTCCGCAAGTAAGCAGGCTTGCCCTGATCGGTTGATGCATCAGTGCCGTCAGGTCCAAACAGCACATGGATAGGCGAATTTGCATGGTATCACAGTTTGACGTAGCCGAGTCAGCTCTAGTTCATACCTCAAATGTGCAGCACGTAGATGCTGTTTACATGCATTTCGTAAGCTTCTGTAGTGATGATAGCTACTTTCCGGAGTTGATACACGTAAATCCTCCAACATATGGATCGCCTACTGAGCATCCTGCACCCCAATTTATTCCTTACTGAGATTGGGACATAGGGGAGAGAAATCACACAAAGTAAGGATTTGAATTCGTTCCAAGCGACCTGGACGGTACCATCATCCGTGATGGTGCAGGGGTGAATGACAGCCTTATCCTTGATGGCTTGAAAATTAGCCAGCCTGATATTTGGATTCCTGGGAATACATATATATTATACACAATCTGTGGTACAGATATTGTGCCATCAGAAGGGAATACATATTTCACGACCCCGACTTATGGAGCAATTGAATAACAGGCAAGTTCAAATTCAGTTGGGACCGGAACGATAGGATAATCCCGTGAATGTTCCTTCTTTTGCGTATCGTCGGATCTGGAATTGATAGGTCTGCTTGAGATGTTGAAAAGCCTAAAACAAAGACCGCATCACACCCTGTCCAACCAATTAATGCCCACATTTTCTGCCCAGCAGTCCCTGCCAGGCCGGTTTATGTGAAGTAAAAGAGTGAAGGGTAAGCTAAGAAAACAAGAGGAGTGCCAGCTAAATAATGACAATACCAAGGTGTGAGAAGAAAATCAGAAAAACGAAGGGAAAGTTGAAGATCCAAGTCGGTTAGGAGAAGGGGAAGGTTTGGTACTGCCAATCAAGAGCATCTGACGCTCGAAACCCTCAACCGTAGACTCCCTAACGACGTGCTCCGGAAACCAGTTCCAAAGTTCAATAACTCGACGCGACAAGCGAGTTTCCGTCCTTACCCAGTCAGAACGCAGTTTGTGCAGCTTCAACGGGTGATCGCGGAGACTAGGCAGTTTGGCGGGACTAAATAGCCAGGACAAATCTGGACCGATCTTACCCGTTAAGATACGGTGAGGATCAAGTCTCCTTTAATTCTGCGGTAGTGCATTGAGTACATACCCAAACTAAGCAAACGTTCGGGATACGTTTGCCTCCGTAATCATTGCACTAACCTTGTACCCACTCACAAAACCCTCTCCAGTTCCATTTTGTCCCTTACAAGACAGTGTGGACAAGCCTGGATACAGTACTCCAAGTGGAGTCTCATAAAAGCTGAGAACAGCTTCACAAAGATATTGGCCGTTAGGACACCGAAGGAGCGGCGAATAAACCACATCATATGGAACTACAAGCAGCCTTCCTCCAGTGGTCCCCAGAGTGAAGCAATGAGGTATAGATAGTACTTAGATCAACTTGCTGAATGACAACAGCGAGTTCACTTCCACCAACTACATAACGCGTGGGAGGGCTAGCAGCTCCAATGCGGAGGACAGAAAATTTCGCCTGATTTATAGGCATCAACCATAAGGTTGACCAATCCCAGAGCCTATGCAAGGCACTCTGAAGTACCTCAGAGCCACCAGGGATATCCACAATATTCCAGAGCTTGAGGTTATCAGCAAACAATAAAGATAGTACTTCAAGCTCCTGAGGTAGGTCATTGGCATAAAGTGCGAAAAGCAACGGCCCTAGAACCGGGCCCTGCGGAACGCCACCAAGAACAGCTTGTCTAAGCGAAAGGATACGCCCCACGCGTATACACTGTTCTCTCCCCTCTAGGAGAGCAGAAACCCATTTAAGGGCGGCTCCAGATATCGCATACGATTTCGACTTCAATGAGAAACGTTGATGTGAGACAGCATCAAAGGTTTTCGAGAAGTCAAGGAAAAGCACGGCGACGGCGTGACCGTTGTCTACTGCCTCAGCCCAGCTTTCACGAGCTACAAGGAAATTTGTCAGACATGAAAATCCCTTACGGAATCCGTACTGTGCAGCACTGAGAAGGTTCATCATCATCATCATACACGTTAGCTAGAGGTGGGAAACACCTCAGCTACTGTGCCGCAATACAAAGAAAAAAGGAGAGAAAAAATACAACTGGTTAAAGCTGGTTGAGCTACCGGTAACGGATGGGCATCGTTCCGGTAAGCTACCAGCCGGCTGCTGTGCACCCAAAAAAAATTATTATGCAAAATTATATAAGGCTAAGTAATGAGATCGTGGTTGGAGGGGGAGGCTAAGAGGGATGGGGTGGGACAAAGAAACTCACAGCACGAACGCCACTAAGGTCGGCTCCTAGCCATATCAGCAAGTGTGTCCAACCAAACGTGTTCATCGTCTTTCGGACCCCAACCAGGGAGCCGAGACGCTCCAACCGAGGCCAGCTTCGAAGTGAGGGTCTTCATTCCTCTGGACCAAGTCATCGCTTGGCCACCCCTCCTCTTCTTCCATCCACACCCCCGGCGCGCAAACAACACACGTCGCGGAAGTCGATGGGCTGGCATGCGTAACACGTGGCCGAGCCATCGGAGCCTGATGCGTGAAATAACGGTGCTGAGCGGTTCAGTTCCTTTTCCTGTGCCATAAACAAGGCGTCGAACACGCTCGTTACTCACGCGGTGTTCCCACCAAACGTGAGCTAAATTACGAAGGCACCGGTGGTCGAACGTAACTAGCCTCTTCAGGTCCGCTGCTTTAAGCGGCCAGGTTTCACAACCGTACAATAGGGTCGAACGTACTGCTGCATTGTACACTCTACCCTTCAGGGCAAGAGTGATGTCGCGCGTGCGCAACAGGTGGCGAAGGTTAGCAAAAGCGCCTCGAGTTTTTGCTATACGATTCGTGATTTCATCTTCAATCCCACGGGCGCTGATACAACTTCCCAGGTAGTTGAATTTTTGAACGACTTCTAGCTGATCCCCACCAAGGCTCAGCGTAGGAGGCGGTCCAGACCAATCTTGGAGAAACGCTTTGCACTTCGAGGGTGCGAAGCAAAGCCCGAAGTGACGGACAGCTAGTGCTAATCTGTCCAGTGCCGCTTGGCACGTTTGTGAGCTGTCACAGATCAGGGCAATATCATCAGTATACTCTAAATCAAGAAGTCGTTCTCCTGGGAGTAGCTCCACACCTTCCAAGTCGTGTCCTGTGAACGCGATTTCCATGACTTCGTCAACAGCGAAATTGAAGAGGAAAGGTGACAGCGGGCATCCTTGTCTCACGCCGCTGGAGATATTAAAGGGCGACGACAACTTGCCGTAAGCCCTCACTCTGCCCGAGCTACGCGCATATAATGCTCGGATAATATTCACATATTTCTCAGGTACACCTTTCCTGAGTAGACAGTCCCAAAGTGCATGTCTATCCACCGAATCGAATGCACCTTTGATATCGAGGAACACGACAACGGTGGGCCGCCAATATATGTGACGGTGCTCCAACAACTGACGCAAGGTGAAGATGTGGTCAATGCAGCTACGACCTCGACGAAATCCAGCACTGAGAAGGTTAAACTTAATCAGGTGATTCTCCACCGAATCCCTGACAAACTTATTAAAAAACTGCCACGCTTGTTAAGCTGACAAGCCGGTAGTTCGCGGGCAGAGCTCTGTCCCCGCCCTTGAAAACCGGACAGATGATTGCCCCCTTCCATTCCGAAGGCACAGCTGTCGAGTGATATTGTAAACATGCATGTCAGAGGACCACTTAGCTCAGCGGCCAATTCATGCATCAGCTTCGGATGAATTGAATTAGGGCCAGAAGCTTTGGAAGGATTTAGCCCTTGTAATAGCCCAAAGACTTGTGTCTCCGTTATGCTGATTTCAGTTAGGCAAGAATCCTCCGGGACTTTTGTGACCAGCTCAACCTGAGGCAGAGGCCTCATGAGAAAAGACACCAGTATACTGTTCGCTAAGTATACAAGCATTATCATAGTCGGTATGCCCATGGGTCTCGTCCGCTCGTAGTAAAGCCGGTATAGACGAGTTTGTACCGCTACGTCTCTTTACGTAAGCAAAGGACTTTGGGTTTGTTACGGCTGTGTTGGCCAAATCCTCCTCGTACTGAAGAGAAAGTTCTAAGATGATGGTTACATTTATTTCTAACCGCTTGATAGCTTTCGTAGGTGCTGGTTGATGAAGCCGCTTGGTAAGTTCGCCAGCACTTAGAGCGCTTCCTGAGCAGGTATTTACCTGTATGATCTATCCAAGGAGGCTGCGCCCGTGTCACCCGTTTCTTAATGAGTGGGATGTGGGAAGCAGAGATCTCGGTGAGGTATGCCTTAAATTTCTCCCAGGCTGTTTCAACGGTGTCAGCCACGGTGATCGCACAACGCAGAACTGAAGCTTTGTCTCGCATTGAGTTCGCTCGCGAAATATTTGGACATGCCTCAGCAGTAGCTTGATGACAGTTAGAGGACATCGAAAGGATATGCAGACATGGTCACTGGCTCCTAGTGGACAGCCGTAGGTAATAGCACTTGGAAATCGTGTCACTTCGCGAAAATGAGGCACACATGATCACGCGCTCAGTGCCGGTATCTTGCTAGCCGACAACGAATAACGGAAACAGCGACCAAAAGACGATACTGCATGAGAAACCGGACGATTGTTGCCCGTAAAGTAGTTGACGAAAACAGTAATCTGGTAAAATGGGTGAAACGGTTCAAGATTGACAGATACAACGCGTGGATTCTCTATATATCCAGATAAATATCGATCCAATATTTATTGGACCAGAAAACATGTTGTCAAACGTCCTGCAGTAATCGTAAGCACCACCACAGCTCAGTAGAATCACCCAAGGGAGACGGATGGTCAACGGACTATCGAACAGCGAACACAACGCCCCAAGGTCGTTTGGGCGATGCGTACAAGTCACAAGTTGCCCACCCCCGCGAAGGCGACCAGAGCGGCGCTGTCTCGCCAACTAACGATCGATGGCTACAATGGCCAATCAGCAAGCATAAACTAAAAGCCAGAGACTCGTGTTAACCAATAAGGTTTCTGCTAATATGTCCGTGCCATGAATTCAAGCCATTCACTTGGCCGATTTGTGGGTTGGTGTTCACACCCGTGTGACGCTTGGATTTGGTGCGCCTCAATGTACTGCGCCGCTAGATCCTGACCGAACTTACAATGGCCCCATTGCTGTGTTCCCGAGTGGACAATGGCGGTGGCGAACGTCTCCGCTACAGTCATAGTACAGAGTGACCGAGGTCCAACGGTGCACTTTCAAGCACTATCACAGGCTTTGCTTGCATAGTGGTCATTGTTTCATAGGTTTGTGCAGTATGCGTTGCTTTTCGCTGGTTTTGCCTCGAGGTCTTACGGTAGGGTCCTGTTGTTGTCGGTAGGTTCCAAGTGTTGTAGATTGCGCCTCGGTAGTGGTGTGGGGCACAGGTATCTAGCGTCTTGATTGTGGGGATGTGGCTACCTGGAAGAAAGGGAAACAGCCGATGTTGACGGTGTTATTGTTTTGCAAATGAGGGCATAGACGTGGCAGTACGGGGACATAAAGGTATCAGACAGAGGGACAGTTCGGCATAAATAAGAACTAAATAAGAGGAGTGCCGCGAGCTACCTGCTAGCTTGGCGAATGACCCAAGTCTTTCGACATGAAAGGCCAGCAAGGCAAGAGCCAAGCATCTAAGCGTTGTTTGAAGACCTCTGTATTATGTGCTGAGACAACAGTTTCAGGCAGGGCGTTCCAGACGAAGGCGATACGCACACTAAAGCTGGTTCTTCAGCAATGAAGCCGACTACTGCGTCATGAGTTTGAGCGAGTGCCCTTTTAGATGGTCTGTGCGGGCGCGAACGAGTAAGTCGGTATTAGGGTACCTGTTGCTATTTAGGATAGAATAGGCTAGGATGAGATCACCACGAAGCCTACGATATTTCAGTGGGAAGAGTTTAAGGGCCGAAAAGCGCTCTTAGTACGAGAGGTGGGATAGTTCCTTCACTCCCTTAGTGGCTCTGCCCTGGACGGTTTCCAGCAGAGCCTCGTCCTTCAGATATGGCGGTTGGACCAGCTGGCGTACCAAGGTGCTGTAGATGCGGACAACTGTTTCTCTAGGGAATGACCCTAATGCACGCCCAAGGATGGCCAGGCGCATGCTGCCCTTTCTCGCCAATGTGGCTACGTTAGCGCTCGGGATCAAGTCGGTGGATATGATAGTGCCTAGGTCGCGTTCAGGAGATGTGGCGCTAAGACGCACGCCGCCTTTAGTGTACGGGGTGCTCGTACCTTGTCCGATGTGCATGACCTTGCACTTGACGGTGTTGGACGGGAGCAAGTTTTCCGAGGCCAAGGAGTAGGCAACATCGGTATCCCAGTGAAGACGTGCCTGATCGCTTGGTTCACGGATAAGTCGCCATATCTTAGCATCCTCCACTTAAAGCAGTATACGGCTGCTAATGGAAGATGGTAGGTCATTAATGAACAAAGTGAACAGCAGGTGTCCGAGGGTAGATCCTTGGGGCAATCCGGTGGTCGCAGGCAGATGGCTGGAGAGTGCGCCATTTACACAAACTACGTAGACGCGCCCGGATAGATATGTACTTTGTCAGGAGATTGTTTGCTGATCAATCCCCAAACTCGGTCGTTTACCTAAGAGGACTGCATGATTAACCCGGTCAAATGCTTTTGATTAATCTAGGCAAAGCAAGTCAGTCGTGGTAGGGCTGTCTGCCTCTGCTCTCTAGGTATCAAGGGCTGCGAGATGATTCGTGGAGCACGAGTGAACCCTGAGGAACTCGTGCTGTTCCGGGGCTATTAGAGACTGGCTTTCTAGATAGTAGCGTAGAGCATCGTCTATAATGCTCTCCATTACTTTGGAAGCAGTGTTATCGGGGGTAATTAGAAGTGTTTGTCCTGTCACCACCCTTGTATATCGGTGTTATGACCCCTTGCTCCCAGATGCTCGGATATCCTGCGTTTTTGTGGGTGCGGCTGTACAGTGAGGCAAGCGGTTCGACCAGTACGATAGCACACAAAGATGAGAGTGTGTAGCGACCTAGAGATTTCCCTGTATGATGTGTAAAATATTACCACAATATAGTTTCATTTGTACCCAGGTAAATTAAGCAGTGTGTCTGTCACTTGAGGACCACTTTTGTGTATATACACACTTCCGGAATTCCGCCGCCTGTTAATCTCCTACGCTACCGGAACGTCTCTCTTCTTTACTATCCCTAGCTAGCTTTTGTTGAGTGCCTTATTTTTCAGCTTATCGAGCCTGTATGTTTCGGCAATAAACTTATACTACACCGTATTTTGCTCTGTCTTTTTAGTTTCCATCGGTTGGCTATGTGCATATACCGTCCGTCCATCGATTTCGCTATAAGCGATACCATCCAAGATCGATTATTTGTCTGTCCTTAACTTTGTTAATTTTTCCAGAACTTTCTCTGGTGTAAATTGTACCTGATGTCTAACAGCGCCGGTAGTGGAAATAGTGGCCAGTATTGTACTGTGTGCCGAAATACTGAAAACGGACTCCTACTGAACCGTCAGCAGTTCTGCAACTTCTTTGTCTGACGTTGTAGTGTTGCAGTCGGGTCTGAGTAGGCTGTCGATGGCAGCCCGCGAGCGAGTGAGAGAGGCAATGTGCCGAAAGAAGACGTTGGATTCATCGGTGACGCGTCAAACTTGAGCAAGTAGGTACGCTTTTTTGTCTTGGCAAACACACAGGTATTTCGCAATCTACGCTATTGTGTTCGCGATTCAGTCACCAAATATTAAGAATCTTTAACGGATCAGTATAAGTGTGGTGGGCTGCAGCTGTCTGTGGCGTTTCGGTGCAGAAGCACTCACTGTAGGAACGTATGCTCTAACTGCGTCGTTGATGTGAGCGACGATGTAGTTCCAGTGATCATCGAGTGTGGGAATATGTGCTGCGAGGGACCAGTCAAGTCGGCAGATGTGATATTTGACCGGGTCATGGTCCGCTTGGTGAAAGTTCAACTTAGTGGGGACTGCTTTAGCGTTGTGTTACAGTTGCCACTACCCGAAAAATGTTAACTACGTGATCAGCGGCACCGTGAGGGGTGTTCAGTTTTGCGTCCTCAATTAGATCTGACTCGTTAGTGAGCAACAAGTCGAGTTTCGACGGATTTGCCCGTCTCACCATCGAGTGAACTGCTGTACGTGTTCCGTTAGGCCGTGTTCTGGAATACTGGCAAATACCTCGTAGCCGTGCTGGCCGTGAAACTGGCAAGAGACAAGGTCGAGCTCTGGAAAATTTGAAGTTCCCTGCGACGTGTAGGGAACTTAATTGAGAAGCAACTACTCCAGGGGCTGCACTCCAACGCCACAGCCATTCTGGAGGAGAAAAGGGCGGGGGATAAACCATTTTAAGATTGAGACTGGCCGCATCGGAACCACGGAGGCGAATCAAGACGGATTCAGAAAGAGATAGCAGTTTCGAAACTTTGAGAGGGACGCATGTAAGGATTTCAATTCAAATGCATTATCATTGACCATTAGGTCTCAAGTCAGCTGACTAGGCTACGGACTCGGTAGTGTTACACTATGCACAAGTACTCGCTGCTTACACAGTTTCGGCTTGAGTCGTTCGATCTCAATGGCTTCCGCTGTAGCCAGCAGTCGCTTTCTGCGTCTCTTGGAACATCGTTTTGTTGCCATATACACTACTCTGAAAGCATGTCTCCCTTGTATGCCATATTCACTATCTACTAGGTGTTCTCTGATGGTGCTTTGGACATCGCTGGTGGTACCACGTGATGATGAGGCGGGATAGAGTTCCGCTATGCGCTTTGACAGACCTCCGGTCGTGTGTCCGAGGTACCTCGCACCACAGGTGCAAGTGAACTGATACAGAACAAAAGGTAGGGACTGGATCGGGATTCTTTCTTTTAAGCGGTGGGTGCTGGGCGAAACGGTTTCGGGGTGGATGTAGACTTTGGCGCCGGGGTACGTTTGTTTTAACGCGGAAGTCAATTTCTTACTCGAGATTTCGTACTGTATGTCCCCTTTGAAAGATACTGAGAGGAAAAGTCCTTCCTTCTCCCGGTTATTTTTGCTTCAAACCCCACCCGGAGCTGGAAATACTTTTTGATGAAAGCAGTTAATTACCCGTTGCTCGCTAGTGCCTTGAGTATGGAATGCTTTTCCGCTTCCAGCGTCCCTGGGCTGCAAATCCTGGTAGCACGATGGTACAAACAACGTAGGAAGTTTTGCTTGTACTTTATCGGTACGAAACTGTGGAAATGCTTGTACTGACTTACTCTGGTCGGCTTCCTGAAAATTTTTCTTTCAAACGATCCATCCTCTCGTCGTCGCATCGAAACACCCAAGAAAGTCAGGTTGCCGTCCTTCTCAATATCACAAGTGAATTTCAACTACGGGTGCGCGTTGTTAAGTTGATTCAACAGGTGAAAATTATCAGTATGCGAGTCAACAACGAAGAAGGTAGCATTCATGTAGCGTTGGTAATAATCAAGGGATGCGATTAGCTGTCTTATAGGTCTGCGTCCAACTTTTGCGAGAAAAATACCTCCAATAAACGGTTCTAGACGCAATCCCATCTCAACTCCGTCTCTTTGATCAGTCCACTCAGTTGGATTGTGTCTCGCGCCGTCGAGGAATAAAACGTTTATTTATTTGTTTATTTATTTATTATTTGCTGATAATATTTACCATCAAATAGGAACTGTCTGTTGAACTTGCAATGTAGAATCACTTCTTGTACATTTCGAACAGGGATACGAAGTGCAATATTTTTTCTGTTAGGTATTCACATGTGAAATTGACCATTCCCAACAAGTGAACGTTCGAGAAGTGAGATACCATATCAAAGGAGAGCATCAAAATTTCCCTTCATATTTAGGTTCGCTACCTGTTGAATAAATGAAAATGTGTCGCTCTCTATGTAACTGGACCATTCTTTGAGTACGGGTTCGCGAAGTCCCACAAGCCACTTGGCGATCGAGTGTGTAGCAGTCCCAGACATATCAATCGCTGGTCTTAGTGAGGTTTTAGGTTTGTGGACTTTTGGCAAAACCATAGAAGCGAGGTGGATACGAGCCACACGATATTAATCATTCAAGTGGTGGTATCGTGTAGATATCGCGTTTTAATTCTTTCAGTGATTTGGTCATTTTGATCTCGTCGTGTGCTGTGTTGTATTTTCGTATCAGGTCAAGCAGGAATTATAAGAGAGCAAGAACGAACAACATTTTTGTGGATAACTTCAATTCAGATTATTTCGCGTCATCTCATTCAGTCACTTACAGACAAATCGTGGAAAGAGTACAGGTAGGTAATTGAAAATGAGGGTCAATAAGGAAATCAATAAAACACCGCGAAAATCAAGTTCATCGGCTACGCCTTACCAGGGCAAGACAAGACTGGCCACTAGGTCGACCTTCTTGCAAAGGTTACGTTTCATTCGCCGGATGGCAGAAGCTTCAGCGCAACAAAGCATTCTCGCGTTGTTCTGTCTGCTGATAACGTTGAATACGTCATTTGGGTCTTCGCACAAGGTGCAATCGAGCAGATGTTGAGCAATCGATCTGGCAGGGAGTTTAGGGCCATTATTTTCCAGGTTCCGTGGAACATGTTCCATGACCTTGGTTGATAATCTTCTTTCGGTTCGGCCAATGTACATGCTACCGCAAGTACAGGGGAATCGGTAAACACATGAAGCGGTAACCTGAGAGTGAGGCTTATTCAAGTTGGTTTATAGGAACAGCTTCTTGGTTTGATGTAACAACACGTGCTCAGCTGCGTAATAGTACCTACTTATGGCTTGGCTTAATCGGTAGCACAATCTTCTGTCGTTCTGTTCACCTTTGTATGGTAGCGTGATGAAGACCTCTTTCTTTAGGACACCAATTCGTTTTTCTTTATTAGCAACCTCATTTCCATACGTGGCAATAAATTTGTTCAGATAGTCGCTAGTGTGTAGGTTAGACTCCATGTATCGTAACTCAGCCTCGATTGACTCTCCAGAACAAATGCGGTGTGCTCTAATGAAACAAGTTCGAACTAGGGATCGTTTATAGTTCAAAATGTTGTTCGTTCTTGCTCTCTTAAAGTTTCTGTAGGGAAATGGCTGTATACAACGTCCAAGAGGACGTGTAGCGACGTTTGTCCATTATTACCCAACCTAGTAGACAGTGGGCATGACATACAAAGGAAAGATGCCTTCAGAATAGTGTAACGATGCGCAACGGGGCTTTTAAATGCCTACTGGCCACAGTGAAGTAAGAAATTGACTTCCGCGTTAAAACAAACGTACCCCAGCGCCAAAGTCTACATCCACGCCGAAACCGTTTCGCCCAGCACCCACCGCTTAGAAGACAATATTCCGGCCCAGTCAGAATCGTTTGTTCTATATCAGTTCACTTGCACCTGTGGTGCGAGGTACCTCGGGCACACGACCTGACATCTCTCAAAGCGCATAGCGGAACTATCCCGCCTCATCATCACGTGGTACCACCAGCGATGTCCAAAGCACCATCAGAGAACACCTAGTAGATAGTGAATATGACATACAAGGGAAACATGCTTTCAGAGTAGTGTATATGGCAACAAAACGATGTTCCAAGAGACGCAGAAAGCGACTGCTGGCTACAGCGGAAGCCATGGCAATCAAGCGACTACTGCCCGTAACTGTGTAAGCATCTTGTGCTTGTGAAAAGTACCGTGGCCCTAGTCTAGTCCGCTGACTTGAGACCTAATGGTCAATGATAATGCATTTGAATTGACATCCTCCGGTCGCTGCATACATGACCGATCGCCATATCGCTAGCTATAGCTTCTTTTCCAATGATTACGTATTCCGTACTTGCAATTGCCTGCCAAAATTGCTCGGAAAGAATTTTTCTTCGCCGTGTTCCTTCTAATTGTTTTAGGTAATTGTAGCTGAAACGTGAAAATGTAGAGCTCTGGCTCAGTGTGGTAGTTGGGAATGCCGAGTACGAAGTGGTAATATCATGTGGAACAATTTTAATCCCAGCGTTTGTTGTCGATTTCGAAGTTTGGGCTCCCGAAGCATCGACGGCGAAGTGTCGCTGGACATTGACCCAAGGAACCCCATGAGTTCGCGTTCCAAGCATTTTGCAACTTCATATTATGTTTACTGCATGTAGTGCAGAATCGTAACGGGATTATTCGATGTGTCCACCACCGTGGACGCTCACGAGTGAATTTTGGTGGGTTTGCACCTCTCTGACCACAGGCCACCAGGCTTAAGTTGGCTGACTGCACCGCATATGTTCATTCTTAGTCAAAACCATACCTTGGTGCACGTTTCCTTCGAAGTCGCGGTAGACCTTTTACCTGCAGGGTATTTACGGTTAACAGCTTGCGTGGAATGTTTTTTTCCTGATGCGAAGTACGAATGCGTGTAACTCTGTGATAACTTAATTTTTGTGTAGATTCGTCGCAGCTAGACACAAACAGACAGACAGCACACATCCAGGAAAGCGCTAGACGGCCGTTTCGTCCTATTGGGACTCGTCAGTAGCGCGCACCCGCCGAATCCTGCCGGATTCGAACCCACGACCTTACTCTTGCAAGTCAGCGACTTATGTCACTGAGCCATGAGCGACGGCAGCGAACTGCCATGACCGCTATCTAACTGCGATATAGTGCGGCTCATACTCAAGTGTCTTGCATGTTATGATGTGCAGAGGACAGGGCTGGCCCCCAGAGCAACGACTTCCTTTGCAAGCCGCCACCAATCGAGGTGGCAAGTATGCTGCCAAGGCAACTACTGATTATTTGTAGGTAGTAGGGGGATTTATTAGGCAGTCCGCTGCCGTCGCTCATGGCTCAGTGACATAAGTCGCTGACTGGTAGCATTTTTGATTAACTCCTACATTCGTCCTCATGTTGAATATGCAATTCAGGCCTGGTGTCCATGGTTAAAACGAGACATCCGGCTCTTCAAACAGCCCCAAAGAAGAGCCACGAAGGCAACGCGTGGACTACCAGGTATACGTTACGAAAAGCGTCTTCGTGTAGTCGGTGTGTTCTCATTAGAATACCGATGGCTTCGCGAAGATCTTACTCTCACATACCGGATACTAACCGAAAGCCAGCATCCATGTACATCACTATTGACTCTAGCCCAATACAAACAAAACCGAGACAACCACCTGAAACTAATGACGCAACACTTGTTTGAATTGTAGAAAGTATTTTTTCTCACTTAGAATCTGTTCTCACTGGAATGCATTACCAAACTATGTGGTGAACGCACCAGACATGACGACATTCGAAAGACTCTTAGATTTTCATCTTAGTGATACACGATACACAACACTTTGCTAAAGTGCAATGATGTAACCACCGATACTGTACGTTCCACGTTGGAACATTTTGATTTTAATTTTCTTTTGCATATCCATCCTGTGGGTCTTGTAAAGTTACGCTTTTTATCCTACCATACACCAATGAACTATTGACTTGCAAGAGTAAGGTCATGGGTTCGAATCCGGCAGGATTCGGCGGGTGCGCGCTACTGACGAGTCCCAATAGGACGAAACGGTCGTCTAGCGCTTTCCTGAATGTGTGGTGGCTGTCTGTCTGAGTCCAGCTGCGACGAATCTACACAAAAACCTAATAAATCCCCCTACTACCTACAAACTTAGTTTTGCTTGCACCTCTTCTACATTTTGCGATATTCATCCTGACCACGCTGAGGGACCTGTTATGTTTGAGCAAGTTCACCCATGTTAAGCCATTGTTCCATTGAGAAAACTGTTTGGTTACATGGTATTAAAAATGCCTCCCGGTTTGAGGAACTGCTATTGGATCAATTACAGAGCGTCCACCACAAACCCGTTACCTACAGCCGCTTCTTTCGTTTAAGCATCCTATTTACGATTCTTGTAGGTCGTGTACATCGATCGTAAGCAGCTTGGTGATTACTTGGTGGTGTCGCTCATTCGCAAATGTTCAGGCCGCGTAAGCTGCAGTGGACAATGGACAATGGACAATGGTTTATTACGGGTAAAAAAGCATCGCTTAACAAGTCCCGTGGGATGGAAATTATTGCGAAAACTAATTGCATAATAAAGTGAAATGCGTTGTGGTGGACTCACCATAGACTTATGTGAAATAGCGGAGATATTCGCGTATTAAACATAAAAATCCATAAATCCAATGGTTAGGCGTTTGGCAAGAAACCGTTTGATTGCGTTTTGTAGACCCTGGCTAACAAGTCATAAAATGAAATGTAAGTGAGACAATGCATCGTCAACACGTTTTTTAAATATCGCCAGTTCGGGAGCAGTGACGACATAATTAGGAAGGGCGTTCCAAGGCTCACACACGCGGAGAGAAAAGAAATTTCTACGGCATTCAAGCCGGCTATAATAAATTGTCAGTTTCAGAGGGCGACCTCTTAGTTTAGTGTTGGGGTTCAATTCCAGCAGCGGACGGCAAATGTGGTTTGGGTTCTTCGGAATCTGGTAAACCATTATGAGATCCCCCCGCAAAAGCTGATATCGACTGTTGTACATTCTTAGAGATTTCAGTCTAAGCTGATAGGGCAGATGAAAGAGGCCCCTGACGTTCTTGGTTGCCCGTCGTTGAAGAGTCTCGAGCGCAACGAGATCCTGTTTCTGCCACGGCTGCCACACCTGAATAGCATTTTCCACGTGAGGTCGCACGTAGGCGTTAAGCATTTGGGGAAATATTGAGGGTTCAAACCGACCGAAGGCTCTGCGAAAAAGGCCGAAGTGTTGATTGCCGGTTCTCGTCGCCTTCTCTGCTTGTTTGGAACACCCGAGATCTTCCTGTACCAATACACCCAGGTCACGCTCCTGAGAAACTTTCGCCAAGGTGTGGTCTCCAATCTTGTAAGCGCTCACCAGCTGGTGACGTAGATGCATCACTTTGCACTTAGCCATGTTCAATTGAAGCTTGTTCCTCTTTGACCATTCGTAAATGCAATCTAGGTCATGTTGGAGCAGATCCTGATCTAGCTTGTTACTGATCGCCCGCCATATCTTGACGTCATCGGCGAAAAGCAGGAAATTTGAGGAGATGACTCTTGCCAGGTCGTTGATAAACACCAGGAATAAGGGATTCAGTTCGTGTTTATGTTCTGCATATGTGCCTAACTGTTCATTCAATTTGACGGGTCAGAAATAACTTATTTCGCGCTTTGCTTGGTTCGAACAAATATGACAGCCGGAGTATCGACTGAGTCGTAAACGGACTTCTGATCGAGATACAGGACGTGATCCGCTGCTCGTAACTTAGATGTCCCCGATCTACTCATACACCAACAGCGCGTGCCTGTTGCGCAAGTCGGTGGCAATTACGTTATCGCTGTTCACCTCATCCTTCCATCTAGCTATCGTTCTCGGACCGGAGTTATTACGCATTGCGCAATGAGCTAACCGGCCTAAGTGATTAACCATTAACCTGGAATCGAAGGCGTGTCCAGTAATTTGGGCAGTGCCAGACCAATTTAATTAACTAGTTTCCGTACACACGAAACACAAACCTATAATTAGAGGTCAAGCAGTTTAATGTTGTTTAATGAGTTTTTCACTCTTTTTGCACCTCGTTATTATTTAGTTTCGATGACTGATTCACAACCGAAGCGGAAAGCTTCGGAGTGGTCTAGGGTATTTAGTAACTACCAATGAAACTCTGACTCGTAGCTGCCTGCATGCGCAATCTAACGCTCCTCTCTCTGGACTAGAGGCCTCAAAGAAGTATTGCCTCAGCAGGTTAATTGTTAGATCCTTCTTAGGAATCTTTGGCCATGTTCCAAGATGACGTTGCAATGCTTACTGGTAAACTGAATCCTTTAAACGTTTAGTCGCAACGTACTCGTGGTTGAAATGTAGTTTCTTATCGAGAAATCGCAATGCCGTATAGGTCATTACGTTACCAAATCAGCGTGACAGACCGAAGTTGAGTTTCAATGTTTGTTCCATGACGTATATGTCAAGATTCCGTGAGCTCTGCGTGGGTATCCCGCATACGGTAAATACAAGGGAGCCCCAACTTACTCTTTATGTATCCCCCGTTTGGCTTCGACCCACTGGCTTCGATGAGCTCTGACTTTGTATGCCATGGACTGCCCGAGGGCAGTAATTACTAGCTTTGGCAAAATTGGAAAGGAGACGTCGATTACACTCAATGTGAGCTGGAATCCAGATAGACGACCAAAGTGATCCGCTTGTGGCACCATTAAATTGCTGCAGAGTGTTTTTTGTTTGGAGCATGTAACATTACTTTGGAAAGCCATCTTTTTCACAAGCACTTCAGCCATTCCGACATCTGAGCTAGTAGCTGGATTTGATATATTCCGTACGCTGATTATTCTTAAACCCCCCGTTTCAGAGCTGCTTTCACGCTTGTCTGGACTCTTCGAGCCTATCAATCGTCGCAGCTTCAACACAATGCCACCCATCCTCCGGCTAGTGGAAGCCATCGTTATTGATCGAAAACGGCCGCAAGTCTGCGTACAGTAACACCTGGCTGTAAATCTGAGTCTACTTGATGGAGCGAAGGGCACCGTGGCCACTAGTTGACCACTAATCAACCTCTTCGGCCTTTCTTTCTTTATTCCCGATCGTTATTCGCATGGCTGTGATCGATATTCATGAAGGAAATGGCCGGATCATCCCACTACTTACGTCTCCTGATATTCCTGTTTGAAATTGTATAGAGTATTTAATGATTACCTTTTAGATTGGGGTAGTTGAATTGGCCTAGGTTTATGTAGCTCTGAACCGCGAATTTGTGTGTCGTACGATAAGCACGCAACGTACAGTCGAACGCCCAAACAGTGAGACTGGTTAATCTTTTGAGTCCTGTATTAATTTACCTACAGCTGGACAAGAACCTCAAAATTTTACTCCACACACACTTTCGCAGTTCAGATCCTTACGTAATTGTGTACAGAAGGCTATTGTACGTATCCTTGCGAGTACCTGCAGGAATGATACTTGCACTGAAGAAGCATTACAATTCACACTAATTGGTACTTATAAGTACCGTCAGGACACAAAGGGTTCAGTTGTGAAGCAGTGTAGTGTCTGTGTGGCACTGGTTTAAAAATAGCAACCGGTGTCAGTCACCTGAGACTGCGATTTATTCAGCAGGTTCACATTCGTCGTTGCCGTAATACTGCATATGAACATAAGTGCTGGTATTTGAGTTTGTGAGACATGTTCTGTTATTGGGAAATGTGTGTGCGTATTATGTCTGGATGGTCATCATCAAATATGATTTATTTGGCCAAAGGCAATCTACGAAAACTATCGCATATGTTTTGGCAAAGGCTCTAGTTTGCTCAACTGCTGCTGCATCGTCAGTGTCATGGATTTCCAACCGTATTGCGGATCCTTTCGCGGTGCAGCAACGGAAATATTCACAGACGTGTGAAAGCTTCACACATCTACTGGGTGCTCAAGTGTGCTTCACGGGGAGTACCAGGGGCACAAAATCGGTCAATCGGAGGTAGTTTATCGATCAACTGCGCTGACCGAAAGTATGATTCTGTTGAATACTAAAGATATACGGGTAATAATCAGTTGTGTTAATGAAGTATAATATTTAACCGCATTTGGACATGATATGCCACTACTTTTCTTACTTTTTTCTTCCATAGATTTTCCCAACTGAAAGCAAGGCTCGGTACCAATGAGAAGAGTGTTAGAGTGCGGTCATTAACCAGCTGTTAGACTTTGATAGACTGTACATGTGTTGGTTGCTTTGTCGCTCATTGCACAGCCAACGCAGTATAGCAATCACTTGAGTAGTTCGGGGTGCATTTTGGTCTGCATTTCCCCTTACGTTTGGTGTAATGAAACTGTGTCATCGGCGCAGCATTTAGTGGTAATCGGATATACACTATGCTCATTTGGTGTAAGAACCGCTTAACACGCGGGTCGAAGCTAACTGTCGTCTGACCTTCGCGGTATTCGAAGAGAAGTGAAGATAAGTGAGCAACCCTCCATACAATGGAACAGGCAGAGTAACGGACCAAAGTCATGCAGGGATCCGTTTATTGGCCCTGATGGCATACCTTAAGGCATACCTTAAGCGTCTTAATAACGAAACTGATACGAAACCTAAATGGAAGATATGTAGACATTTGGGAAATCTCATTGCATTTGCATCACTTGTGTGCGCATTTAACATTGCTACTGTCAGGAACTTGTGTTTTGTCAGTAATTAACGTTGGACTCTGTCTTCTATAAAATCCCTTTCTTTCTCTCATCTTCCGGTGAGACGGTGTACAGTTCTATTGTGATGCTCCCTGTTGACAGTGGTACACTTCTTCCAACCTAGAGTGGCGGATGTGACTCGCCACCGAAATAAAGTCACTGCACACTGCTTCACACGAAGAATGATCTCAAAACCCTATATTTGCGAACACGTGTTTATCAATCACTATCGGACTCCTACGCCTATTTAAAAACGGAGATCAATCCCCGGAACCATTCGAACCCGCACCCAGCACTTCCATAACAGAAACACCTAGTGCGCCACCTTACTCTCTAACACCAATGCTCAAGCTCTTCATCCCTGCATCATTCCTGAGCAAAATTATGTGCAATTTTCAAGCCCTATATTTTGCCAACACGTATCTCTGTTGTGCGTGCACACCAGCTTCTAGTGTTTCTATGGCCCTGTCAACAACTTGATCATGCCTGTACTGGTGTGTCTCGTTTCGTCGAGAATATAATTATTCATTTATTTATTTGAAAGAAAGTCACATGTAGAAATTATGACTATGAAAGCAGGGCAAGTTTCACCGATTCAGTTTCAAAATGAAGCGATCATAGTAAAAAGGTAATTCCAACTCCATGTTTTACTGTGTAGGATAAGAGGGATTTGCTATACGCAAACATGTACTAGCCTATCTTCATTAAGACACACAAACGTTGCCATCACAATTACCGCAGCCTGAAAGTAATCGTGCGTTTCAGTAGCTCTTTCGTGGCATTTCTTGCGATCGTTACAATTTCGTCCACAATCGAATATGAAACAGGATTATCAGCATCCTTTTCAGGAAGGCCTGGACCTTTGGTCAAACAGCATGCGTCCTTGCACCGTAGCTCGTCCACGTGATAACTTGTAGCGTCAAATTTCCTGGGTCAAAGACCGACGTTATACACACATCAAGTCAGTTCATCGACCCCATCACTTTTCTGTTTGAGCAAAAGCGATAGAGTCAGTAATCGCAAAGTGGCGCGATATTTTGAAAGTCCCAAATTCGTTTCCAGTCTCCGACATGGTTTCGGACCCAAACGATATTTTCTCGCAACTTTGCTTCTTGCTCGGGACTCGTTTACCGGGGCGGCTGACGAAAAATTCCCATTGATGTGATTTACCTAGACTTTTCTAAGGCTTTTGATACAATTAACCACTACGTTGTCCTCCTAAAGCCTAGCGCATACGGTAACAGCTGTTCCCTGCCTAACTGGTTGGTACGTTGCATACATGACAGAACGATCTATTTAAGAATCGCTGACAGGCATTCGAAAAGCTTGTGGTTCTGAAGTGGTATACCGCAAGGATCCGTCCACGGCCCGCTACTGTTTTTAGTCTATATCGATGCACTTAGCAAATATTCAATCTCCAATATAAATATTTGCAGATGATACCAAAATCCGGTGAGCTATTCTCTCAACATCCACAGTGCCGATCTCCAGGACTACCTGGACACGATTTACGCATGGGCAGTAGTGGCCCAGTTCCCCCCAGAACCCTGCACAGCACCACCTACTGACGATGGCAGTAGCTTCGATAGCACTTATTTTGGGGCCACAGGTCCTACAACATGTGACTAAGGAAAGAGACTCAGTTATAATCGTACAAGAGTGACTGGGCAATTTGCTCATATGTTCGGAGGCAGCAAATGTGGCAGAAATGGACTTACTACTTTTGAGACGAGCTGTGGTATCCTTGAGTGACAGCCAATAAATACTCTTGCTGACTACCTCGTGTATTCGTCCCCACGTTTAGTATGCGGTTCAGGCTTGACGTCCACGGTTAAAATAAGACATTCGTCTCTTGGGGCATCTCGAATGAAAAGCCGCCAAGACAACAAGTAAACTATCCGGTCTCAACTATGAATGCGCCTTTGTTTAATCAGTATGTTCCCTTCAGAATATCGACAGCTTTTTGGAGGTCTCATTCTCAGATCTAGGATACTAACAACAACTAGTATCCATTGTAAGTAACTGCTGACCCTATCCCTCTCGGGTTCCGGCGTGGAACATGAAAGTTCAAGTCTAAAGATCGCCAGTAATCATACCGTTGTGTAACGTTTATCACTTAGGTGAAAGTCTAATAGTCTTTCGAGGGTCATAAGGTTTGGTGTATTCACCACACGTGCTGGTACTGCATTTCACTGCGAACTGATCCTGCGAGATCACAAAAACTTTCTACAGCCTACGTGTGGGTGCATGTCTTCTAGTAACTGGTCGTGGCGTTGGCATCTCTTGTTAGGACCTATGGCCAGCAATGATTTACATGGGTGCTCACTCTTTGTCTGTATCTGGTATGTGAGAATGAGATCCATAAGAATCCGTTAGTATTCTAAAGAGAACAAATTGATTGAACGAAGGAGTAATTCCTAGTAGTGGTCAGATTTCCCTGTATTGCTTCAGTAGCTCTTGTTTGGGACCGCTACAGGAGACGAATGTCATGTTCAAAATATGGACGATATGCTTGAACAGCATCCTCAACATGGGACGAATATACCAGCTTATCAATAGGGTACTAACTGTCGCTCAAAGGTACCGAGAATTCACATCAGAAGTCCAAATTCCCCATATTTGCTGTTCTCGAATATGGGAGAGAATTTCTTAAGCATTATTGAGTAATGATACTCAAGTGTCACAGTGAAAACGCGTTGTAGAATCTCCAGCCCCGATTAGCTCATTGTACACTTAGGCGAACGGTGCGGATGGTTGAAGTGGTTGTTGAGTTCGATTACTTGAGTGGAGCATCGCGATTTTGCTTGGCGCTCGTTTCGGTTGCAATGCGCGATCGCTCTGTGTGCTGCGCAATTGCCGTTTTCCTAGCTAGCTATAGCTATGCAAACAGCGAACATTTTACTGTACAAATAAAAGTTGTCATGCAACCAGATCTTCCTTCTGGAATAGCTATCCGGACTGTCGCTAAAAGGGCGAGGTAAAATGTGGTCCCCAAAAGCTAGATTCGGAAGATGGAGTGCACTAACTAACGCTTATGAAGCCGGATTGAATGAGGGTAAGCACACGCTGATGTTGCATTCATGTTGCTTCTTCACCGCAGTTGGGCTAAACCAACTTAAACTAGGTCTTTTTAATGTGGATAAAATTCGTTACACTTTATTTGGTTTGTTCTGCGTACTTGATAATCTTCTCCTAACTTGCACACGTGGCTCATGCAAATTGTGGTAAACTTGCGTAATTATATCGCGTAGTCTTTTTTAAATAACCCGGACATTTTGTACTTATCACGGATTCACTTATAACCAATTTCTGCCATATGCTCATTTAGCGTGTATTTAAATCGTCATATGCGTTTACTTTATTCTATGTCGGCATTTTGAGTGATTGGCTGTTGTTTGACATCCCAGGTGTGGCTGCGCTTGATGTGCATGTTGACAAGGTGCCTACCTGTCTATTACCCACTACCTCGTCCATACTGGCTCCAGGAGACAGTTGATCGTTGCTGGAGGGAACGGGGTGCACTGTCCTTGTGGTCGCGTTAAGCTCGAAGAGTGGTTCCATGCAGTCATTGTGGAGCGGACTACTGTCCAGCAGCCGCCTTGTGTGCACTTGATTCCAAACTACAACGTGCTTGTGTTTGCCTTTGAAGGAGTGTGGGCCGGCTCCGTTGATGAAATGTGGCTCCCATCCGCATGCCTCTCGGTCTTATTCCTTCGGGTTTGCACTGGATATGAGGTGTGTGGATGGAGCTGTGGGTGGTGCAGCGCAAGCCACCCATGGTCCATCTGTAGGTGCAGGCGTCCTGTGGCTAGCCACAGTGACAGGCAAATCCGAAACCGGATGCCGCCAATAATATGATGAGAATTGTGACAGTAAATCCTGTCTGAATAAGAGGCCAGAGAGATTGCGACCGCAGGGTTTGATGATCTCGGTGTAGAGCCGATATTGATACGCTATGGGTACGATGACGAGATTTGGCCTGTTCATTCGTGTTATACAAATTTCCTCGCTTTGAAGTTATGTCACCTCTTTTGCTGGCAAATTCACAAGGCGATCGAATGTCTAGTTCCATAAATAGTGATTAACTAGCTCAACAGCAACAAATTGGGTAGATTTACATTACGGTGACCTTCATTCCGTTTGGTTGAAAAGTGTGCCAATCCTTCGGGGTCGTAGTCTAGTTTGACAGTCAGCAGCCGGACGACGCAGTATTTACATGCTGCTGCTCACCCTATGTGCTTTACGCAAAGTTGCTTGGTCTGCTAATAATGATGGGGAAAAGGTGTAAAAATAGAAGTTACTACATCATGGATACTGACTAAATTTGAAAGGTGACCAAGTTTTTAATCCCTTCAGAGTGCAAGTTTTACAGTGATGTGGGCAGATTACAGGTTTACTTGAAATATTTGTGCAGCACGGCTGTCCAAAATTAGTGTCTCTTAGGCAGTACACGTGTAGTAAACCAGAAAATATACTGTATCATTATTACAAAATATTGGCTTTTATTGGTTTGCACCTTCACAATTTTCGCTTGTTTTACGGCGTGCACATCCAGTTTCACTTCTGTTCCGGCCAGTCCCGCGAGACGTTGCACCTCGCCCTTGCTGATACGCATTCGATTCCTTATAATATGTAAAATGCACGTTGGATCCAGCCGCCTCCATCTTCCCTGCCGTCTGCATTTGGCACGTCTCTTACGCGTCATTGCTACTGAGTGTTATCCGGGTAGACACCCGACAATTGGTGACCCCGGCTCAGAATATGCTACCTTCCACTTTGAACTATTAATTTGATGAGCTGGTTGCAATTACTTGTGGTTCATCACGTACTAGCATTCTGCTTTCGCCCTTACCACGTCTTTTTACACTTCTCGCGATGAAGTAGCTAGAGGATAAGCCGTCTGCTGTCATGGTTAATGCCGTGGAATAAACCTCTCCATCTTTCGGCAGAACGATCCTTCGTTATGAATTGTGTACCAAGGATCTACAACCACAGGGTTTCTTCTGATTTCGCTTTCAGCTAATGTCGAGGATTCCTCACAACATGTCTTCATGTATGAGAAACAAGCTTTTTTCCACCTTTGGTAATGAAATAGGAGACTCTTAAACAGGCTACTACTTAACGAATCACGCCTTCCGACAAGGTCGGTCTGCAGCAACTATTTAGGGAACTACAACTAAGGTATAGGATGCCCTCAGCTTTATCGCGCTAAATGCAACAGCTTACTGGCACGTCCAAGATGGACGTAGGGATTCTCCGCGAGCTGTGGATGCAACGTCTCCCTGAAAAATTACAAGTCATTCCTGCAGTAGCAAGTGACTTGACGCAGCAATTGTAGATCTGGCAGCTCGTGTCATCGGGCGGTACCAGTCGGTGACTGGACCCAGAGCACTTTTCCAGCTTAACACCGGCGCAACATTAATGATATCCGCGACTAGCGAGTCTTCGGCCATAGATGCCTTATTATCGCAAGCAGCTTCGCCTCAATACCAAATTGAGAAGTTCATCCTAGACCGTAAGCGCCACAACTGCCCTAGATCATCGCCGTGTAGCACGAAACCAAACCAAATAGGTTGCTGTGTTTACCACTACCATGTAGCCTTCCCCTTCTAACTGTAATCGCAACTAACGATGTCTCCAGAACATAAGGCCTTCTCATCTACATTATGGATTATGAATCTGGAAAACAGTGTTATTCTACCTATCCCAGGTGACCCGAACTCTTCTTTGTCGACAAGCCTTAGTGTTCCCAATGGCACAACAATCGGTAATTGGTCAATTAAACCGAACATATGTCATCGGCGCATGTTCCGCTGGGTATTCACCATAGTGGCAGTCCCATTTGCCACCATCAGCATGGACTTACTCAGACACTTTAACATCTTGGTTGATGAGAAAAGCTAGTTGATAGTCGATCCTGCAATGAAACGCAATGTGCGCGGCATCACTGCCGACGTCACATCTAACACCGTTGTTTACGCCTTTCCCCAGACCTCGTCAAACTAAGCCGACCTTTTCTCCAAGTAACCCAAGCTCTTTCAACCAATGAAGGCACCCCTGCCCGTGGTATCCCAAGTCACGCACAGTCTACGGACGAATGGCCCGCCCGTCTCATCTGTTCCACGGCAACGTTCACTTGAGGAATCTAAGTTACTTAGGGCAGAGTTTGAGCACATGCTCGAACTTGGAATAATCTACCCTTCAGACAGCCCTTGGTCCTCCACACTGCCGATGGTTTCTGAGCAATCTGGTGATTGACGCCCATGCGGTGACTACCGCTCACTCAGGAAGCGAACCGTCCCAGATACATGCTCATCCCACATATGCAAGACCTAACCGCATACCATACACATAAGACGATCTTCAGTATGATCCATCTGGTTCAAGCATATCACCAGATACATGTAGAAGAAAAGTACGTTCCTAAAACTGCAGTCCTCACTTCCTTTGGCTTGTTCGAATTTCAAGAATGCGTTTCAGACTTTACAACGCCGCACAAGCCTTACAAATCTTCATCCACGATACCACTCATGGTCAAAACCTCAACTGTTTCTAACTCGACAACATTTGACTATCCAGTTTGTCGGCAGATGAGCGCCTCAATCAGCTCCGAACTGTCTTCCAGCGCCTGACTCAGTATGGCGTCACAAGTAACCCGACTAAGTGCGAACTCGGAAAATCAACGGTAGGACTTTAGGTCACGGTTTCATTGTCTGGTGTCGAATTTCTCCCTGATAAGATCTAGGCAATCAAGGACTTTCCAGCTCCGACCTCATTCAAGTACCTCCGTCGATTTTGTGGTTTGATCAACTACTATGAACGCTTCATTTCTCGCTGTGCTCAGCTCACACAGCCTCCAACTGGTCTTCTCAGAGGAAATGAAAGTAAGTTCGCTTTCCCGTACACAGCACAGACAGTCTTTACTGGGCTCAAGGATGCTATCTTCAACAGACCTCTCCTCGCTCATTCCGAATCGATTGCACCTCTCTCTATCACGACTGATGCCACAGACTTCGCGGTAGGAGCTGTCCTCCAGCAACACCTTGCTGGGCAATGACACCCACTAGGTTTTGCTCCAAACGCCTGCAACTTACGGAAAACCGTTACAGCACCTTTGGTAGAGAACTATTTGCTATCTAGGTAGCCACTCGTCACTTCCCGCACATACCCGAAGGCCTTAACTTTACGGCCTACACTGGTCACAAGCTTCTCCTTTTCGCCTTCAGCTCATCTTCCGCCAAATACTCACCACAGGGAATCAGACGCCTGAACTTTGTCTTGCAGTTCACTGCTGACCTATGTCATCTCTCGGATGCCGCCAAAGTAGCTGAGGTGCATTCACGCGTTAACCTCACCCTTCAGTCTTGGCCTACCGTCGACGTTATCGCCATGACGTCGGCTCACGCTCAAGCTAAAGGTATCAAATGCACCTTACAGTCCACCACTGCGTGTGCAACCCGCTTCCCTCCAAACCACGAAAGGAACTATCCGTTGCGGCACTTCCAAAGGTTGTTCCAAATCGCATGCCCGTCTCTTTTAGACGCAATTTATTTGACGCACTCCACTCAATATCACATCTCGGTATCCGTGTATCTTGGAAACTGGTCCCTGAACGTTTTGTTTCAATAGTTCAATAGTGTATGGTGGGATAAAAAGCAATAACTTTACAAGACCCACAGGATGGCAAATGGAAGAAAACAAAAGTTTCAGGTGTGACACAAAAATATCAGTAAGTTAGACACTGCAGTTTGTCATACCGTTATATAATGTGTATCATGTAAGTGCAAGTCCAATAGTCTTTCGAATGTCTCGATGTTTGGTGCGTTCACCACATGCGATGGCAGTGCGTTCCAGTGCGGACAGACACTAAGAGAGTAAAAATACTTTCTACAATCTAAACGGGAATATTGAGTCACAAGTTTTAGTGCATGGCCTCGGCATCGTTTGTCGGCAGATACTGTTAACAGCGACTTACATGGATGGTCCTCTTCTCTTAGTATCCGGTAAGTGAGGATCAGATCACCGCGAAGTCGTCGGTATTCTAAGGAGTACAGACCGATCGAACGAAGGCGCAGTTCATAACTAAGGCCCGATAGACCACGTGTTGCCTTAGTGGCTCCTCTTTGTGGTTGCTCCAGGAGACGAATGTCCCGTTTTAACCACGGACGCCATGCCTGCACCGCATACTCGAGGTGGGGACGAATGTAGGCGTTAATCAATAATGGCACGAGTTGCCGCTCGAAGGTACCGAGCGCTCGCCTCAAAAGCCTCAAGTTTGAGTTCGCTATGTTAGCTGCCTTTGAACATTGGAGCGAATTACCCAGACCTTCTTGCACGATGACCCCTAAGTCTCTTTCGTTGCTCACCTGTTTTATAACGCGCTGCCCCAGGTGATATGTGTTGCTGCAGTTACTGCGCAGCGACAACAGGTGACACTTTTCGGGGTTCAGGGGTAGTTGGTTGTTTACTGCCCATTCGTGAATCCGGTTCAGGTCATCCTGCAGATAGACAGGGTCAGATGTTGACTGAATAGCTCGCCACATCTTAGCATCGTCGGCGAATATTTGCATAGGTGATTGAATGTTGGCAGGGAGGTCGTTGATATAGACTAAAAAGAGTAACGGGCCGAGAACTGATCCTTGCGGTACGCCGCTAGTGACGCATAGGCTATCGGAGTGGGTGTTGGCGATCCTTACCTCGATTCTTCTGTCGTATAAGTAACTTTCCAACCATGTGAGCAAGGATCCGTGGATACCATAGGCCGCAAGCTTTCGGAGAAGTGCTGGGTGATTGACTCTGTCGAATGCCTTAGAAAAGTCTAGGTAAATCACATCTACGGGAACTCCCTCGTCAGCAGCCCTGGTCCATGAGTCCCGAGCAAGTAGTAGATTGGTGAGGCAAGATCGTCTGCGTCTGAATCCATGTTGGAGGTTGGAGATGATTTGTAGACTTTCAAAATATCTCACCATTTCATCAGCGATTATAGACTCCATCACTTTTGATAGAACAGGAAGGAGAGTAATAGGTCGGTAGTTGGCAGGGTCTGACCGCTTACCTCCCTTGTATATCGGAGTGATAAGTCCACGTTTCCACTCAGACGGAAGTGTATGAGAATCAAATAGAAACTGGAAAAAGATTGCAAGGTGGACTGCCATGGTGGGTGCAAGGGTTTTAAGTACTTTCGGATAGATCTTGTCAATTCCCGGCGCACTATTTTCCCTGAGCGACTGTAATTTCTTTGCCACAGATGTAGGGCTAAAGTTGACCGTGGATAAGCCGACGACATTTGCTGGGATGTAGCAAGGCGATGGTTCCATGGTGTGTCTAGTCACTGAGACAAACTGCATGAGCAATGCGTCCGCGGTCTCCTCTTCAGTAACCGTTAGGCCATTGACCGTCTCTAGTGGTGGTATTCCCGTCTTAACCTTCCTTTTGTCATTCACATACCGGTAGAGCAGTTTGTGATTGCTAGTAAATTTGCGTACCATAGTTTCCTGCCATTCGTACTTGTCAGCTTTAAGGAGTGAAGTGCAGTAGTTTCTGACTGTTTTGTAGTGATTCCACGTGATATCACTTGGACCTAGAAAATGACCCCTCCAAGCCTCGTCTCGCCTGTTCAACCACTTACGTGTTCTACTCCGGATCCAGTTGTTGCTCCGTCACGAAACTCGTAATGGTACGTCTTTTGAAGCTGATTGTAGGACCCAGTTTATCTTGCCTTTCAACACTTGCCAGGCATCATTCGCCGAAGTGTGCATCCGGAGGTCCCAGTCAACGGTTGTCACTATAGTGTGAAGTTTGGAATAGTTGGTGATGAATCATCGGGTTTCTGATTCTTTGTCAACCATACTGGCATAACACACATAATCAAACGTTAGAACTGAATGATCGCTACAACCTAGCGGGGGATTGTATGAAACCGACTCAACCATTAACTCCTCATTAGTCAGGATTAAATCAAGTATTGAAGACTTGTTTGAACCGCGGTGTCTGGTTGGTTGATCCACTTGGTTATACAAAACTGCCTTAGTCAAGAACTCAAGTTTTGATTTGAAGCATGGCCCACTTGGGAACACAGATGCTATTGACGGTACATTGAAGTCACCCATTATTAGGTAGTGTGAGAACTTTTTCGACATAGCATATTGGAGAGCATTTAACAGAATATCATCGCTGTCGGCGGAGGAGTTCGGCGGCCTGTAGACAACTGCTATGAGGCAAGCATCATGTGTCTTCTTCTGAGGACAACCATTGGGACCGGATAGCTGCAGCCGGCAAAATAAGGCGTCGGGGATAATAAGGGAATGCTTAGTGAGAGCTTCACATTTCAGGTGATCTCGGTAGTAGATAGCAACGCCACCACCGCGAGATGGACGATCATTTCGAATAACTGACATTTCACTAAGTTCAATTTCTGGATCCAAAATCTCGTTTGAGAGCCAGGTTTCAGTTAATGCTATGATGTCCCAAGTTGCTGCTTCATGCCGATGGCGCAATTCCGGCAACTTGGAGTAAAGTCCTTGGGCGTTTGTGTAGCAGCATTGCATTTGTTGCCGCATTAGGAGGTGGGTTCGCTGTGTTTGACCGGCACAAACAGTGCCGGTCTGCCCACCTTTTTTAACACGAGTGTTTGCACGCTTGGCTGGTCTATGGTCGGAAAAGCCAGGTCTGACTCAACTGTACCAGTGGTCTGTACTGCTTGCAGGAATGGTCTCAGTCGTACTTCTGGTGGTCCTAGCCTTCTGCTGTGGTACTACACGTTAATTGCCATTGATGCCATCTCCGGCGTAGCCAAGGTAACTTTCAAAATTTTCGGCCCGCTCCCTTGATAGTTTGGGGAGGAAGCTAAGCGGCTGACGTCGAATGCCACAACATACTGCATGCCATAGAGTTCTGTGATGTAGCGCCACTCATCAATATCGTGTTTTTGTCTTTCACTGGTGTCGCCATGTTTCAGTTCGGGCACACCATGAACCAACACCACTTTCTACATTACATTTTGACGAGACGCGGTTGGGTCGGATTTTCGCTTTTGTCTTTCCTTTCATGGCATGTCTGGAAAAATGCGGGCACTGAGAGAAGAGTTCGGTAGACTGTGGCTTGCTAAGAGAACATCCTCCAAGTCCTTTGTGTTGCCAAATGTTACTCGCAGTAACCGAGGTTCCCCTACTTGAGGAGACGATTGGTGTCGTGACAGACGTGTAAGACTAGTTGGGAGAACGTTTAGTCCTAGTGCGCAGCTTATCTCAGTCCAGCGATTTTTCTCTTCGACTTGTCGACCTTTTAACGACTCGCTGGTGGGTTCTGGTACGTTTGAACATATGACTGTCATCGCTTGTTGGTTGCGTAGTAATTTAGTTTGTTGCAGTTCTTTTTGGGTGGAGGTTTGTCGTGTGGGAGTGTTGGTCTTGTCTTGTGGGGAAGACAAGTCAAGGCTGCAGCAAGAATTCTCCTGTGCAACGACGTTATTCACACAGTTTGTAATGTGCTGCTCAGCTAATAGCGATGATCGTGCTCTTTGTGCATAACTCTTTACGCCTTGCGGTACAACAGAAGATTTTATAGAACTTTCAACTGGCTTGGCATCACAGTTGTTTATCGCTAATGGTGCTTGTTTGTCGCCGGAACGTGTAACATTTTTAATGGATAACTTTGGTCTTTTGGTAGGTCTGGGGTTAGGGCTACTTAATACACTAAGCTGCAACTCGAATTCAGCGATTTTCCCTCCCAAAGCCTTGACCAATTCTTTCTGTTCGGATGACGCAACAGCCAACATTTCACACCTCGCGTTGAGAGTTCGGATAATCTTGGCTATTGGGCTATCTGAACACGCATCACAGAACCACAAACTATTTGTTAGTACGCTGCGGTTTCCGCCAAGTTCTGAGTTCACTTCCACTTCGTCGTAAGAATTTGCACACAAAGAGCACGTGATTTTTGTGATGACAGTTCTCCGCTTACTTGTGCCATGCTTGACCTTCGTTGTTTTGTTCACGCGTGGACCCGCTGATAAACTTCGCCTTCCCATGGCTTAGTGACTCGTATACACTTTAAATCACTCCGGTCGCACCGTTGTGAGCTGCGTGAATTGACTAGTCCGGCTAGCGGTAACCCGTCGCTGTCCGGGTTTGGTGGTGATGGGTCGTGGCGCAAGCGTGTATGGAATCACAAACACTTCGTGTGGTAGGGTGCACGAAGGAATATAGATGAAAGGACAAAATAGCCAGTATCTAAGGTGTATGGTAGTGCAGAGTACTAAGCTATATGTCACCTGATAGCTTTAGAAAAGCTCTTGAAAAAACAAGCTTTCAAGCGTGGTTCTTAATGTACGAATTGCCGAAGACGCCGGTTGGGATGAAATAGCGAGACGGATGACTTACTGCGCAAATATAAATCCCGTTCGATAGAACTCGGCGAGCCGAAACGTATGGGCGTATTTCCGAGAATGTAGCACAAAAAATGAACGGAATAATCCAGGATTACCACAGAGCACAGAATTATGCGACCGTCTGTGGCCACGCATAAATAAAGATTTCCTTACCTGGGCTCGCGCATGCCTTCCCTATCAGCGCCTCAACGTACATCGGCATACTTGTAATCCTCTGGGCTCCTTCTCTGCCTCAGACACCGGGTTCACGCATGTACCTCATTCCTGCCGATTCATGTCCATACTGACATGCGTCGACCGTTTCACCAGATGGCCGGAGACCATTTGCATGACTGACTGCACAAGAGAGACCGTCATCCGGGACTTTTTGAATCATTGGGTCTCGTATTACGTATACCCATCCAACCTCACAACTGACAATGGAACACAGTTAATCGTTACAAGTTGCTACATTCTGCGATTTTTTATAATGCTGCCGCATTTATGCAGCAGCCAACGGGTTAGTTGAACGCTTCCATAGACAGCTGAAAGCCACGCTGTGCTCCTCCTTCAACCCAAGCTGGAGCGAAAATGCTTCTGTTGTACCCTTCGAAACTCGCAGCAGCAGCAAAGCTGACTTGTAATGCGAACCAGCAGAGTTGGTTTACAGCACAGCGATTAAGTTGCCCGGAGAATTAGTTGCACCTCTCACATCGTCGGTATGTTCCCGCCTAACCTTGCGTGGTCCCTATTACAACGCATGCGTTCACTACGCCCGACTACGCCTTGTGAGCAGACCAGACATTTGCAAATGCACAGCCGACGCTCTACCTGCGCTCGCCTTTGCTTTAGCACTGACGCAGTGAGGCACCTTCTCCAGCCCCTCTACAATTACCCTTACAGAGTGCTGTAACGGATTCCGAAGCACTTCACTCTATAGACTAGAATTGTCACTAAACGACGGAGCCCATCGACCGCTTTATTAGACGAAACACTTCTAACCCATCCTGTTGCTATGCCACAAACACCCGCACCTGTGCTAACTTCCGGAACACCAGATCAGCCAAAACCCTCTGTTCCCCTTGACCCTCTGCCCACCGTGCCTCATTCCCAAGCAACCGACCGAAGCGGTATACAGGTCAAAAATCCGGTCCGTTTTATAGATTTTGTGAATGTTTATTATTTCCATCAATATGCATGTGTTTGTCTTATGTAATTATTATGCCGTTCACACATAAACGTTTCGCAAAAATCGACAAAATCTCCAAAACCTTTTGAAAAGACCGAAAAAGCCTACTTGTTTTTATCGTGCATGCCATTTTTCCTCTCGCGCACCAAGAGAATTTTTCAGAAGCTTTCCTAACCCCTCGGAGCTCTGCATTCCAGAACCTTAACCACCGGAACAGCCAAGGAAACCCCCGCCAACTGGCTTAAGTCTCCTTCCTGACGCGAAAGGGTACGACCGAATCGGTCCCCAACCGCTTAGAGACGCGATGCCAAAGAAGGCGAACGGATTTCTTCGTGGGAGGAGGAACATTTTGGCTGTGGATTGGGGTGTATTGGGAATTGACACCTCCAAAGCGCACCGTCGGTCCTACACTGGAGGAAGTGTCTGGTCCGCTTTTTTCTGGGCTATCCAGCTATTTTGCAATCCGGCGAGCCCGCCCCGACGACCCACTGATGCACTCCAATCCACACGCAACTAAATAATAAACAATGAAGAAGCCTAGACCCAGCGAATTCTGCAACACACATTCTTTCAAAATCCCGTGTTCAATCTCAAGTTGCTCTTCGCACCCATCCTCACTTCCTCTCTCCTTGAAAGCTCTATTGAAGGCCACCATTCCTCATCCTTTTAGGAGGAGGCTTTACTATTGAACCTGCAAATATACACTCTATGTTTCACAACATTGGAGTTTATTGTTGTTTGTACCCTCTGACTGTCCACTTGTTTAACTGCGTGCACATCCATTTTCACTTCTGCACCGACGAGTCTCGCGCTACGTTACACCTCGTCCTTACTGATTCGCTTTCCATTCCTTAGAACATGTGAATTACACGTTTTGTCCAGTCGTCTGCATCTTCTCTATCGTTCCATATTTGGCATGTCTCTTTCGCGTCATTGCTACTGTGTGGTATCCGAGGCGACACCAAATAAGTGTGAAAATATGGGTTGCATGTTGAGGTCTTCTATTTGAACAGAATGAGCACATGCAAATTCGCTAACCGTGTCACCTCTGAATCCAATGAATAGCCTTGCTGCACACCAATCAATCTTCTGTACCCTAGAGAATATCGCGTTTTCTCGGTGTTATCACAATTATCTATACACGGGGCTAGCTTTATCTTTGTGGAAAAAGCATTGTCCCGATATCGTCCCGCTTCCTCAAATGCCAGGTGGTTTGCTAGACATGATGTTACACGTTACAACTGTTAACACTGGCCAGTCACTGCACTCAAATTTGCTTGAGTGTTTTCTCATAAACCGAACTAAGCGCAGTAGGCAGAACTTTCTTAATATCATACATTTTCGCCATATTGGTTTCATCTTCTTACCATTAGGATTCTGATATTCTTAGCTTATGCTTGGGGATGAAATGCAGTACTGCATTATGAACTTTAGGAGTTCAGTAAAGGACAAGCATGTTTGTTTGGTTTTAGATTCAGGCAGGTACCAAATTCTAGTCGAATATGTCTCGTAGGCTACAAAACCAGAAATGATTGCGTTCTGCACCCTGAGTATCTATAAATTGCTTCCCCCAACACTGCCCTATACAGTTTTATTTAAATTCCTTTCGGTTGCTAACAAGCCCCATAACACTTATTATTATTATTCGTAGATTATACCCATGGAAATGCAAAAACATAATGTTGCCAAGAGTACTCTTTTCGATAAATCTCTTCAGACATTTATGATTATATAATGGAAAGGCACAATGCAAATAGCTGATGAAGCCAAAGTGGTGGGAATAGTGGAATCACGACAAACAGAAACTCAAAAGTCTTGATCAATAAAATCCATTAACAACACATGTGACAAAGCACGTGTTAGTTGATCGGTGGAATGCCAAGCGCATCATCCGACCACTGTAGTCACACGGAGTGATAAAATTTGGTGAGCTAACTAGGGCCATGGTAGAGGAAGCCCTTGCAGCAAGGCCTTCTGTTTACATAATTCCGGTTGAAATATTCTAATCGCAATCGCTTCGGCCGTCCGTAAGATTTGCTTTCTAAGACCTTTAGTGTAACGTGGTCGTACTACATAAAGTACTTGGAAGGCATCAGCGGTCCTAATTTGGTGTCCGCTTTCCACCAGATGTTCCAGGATGGCACTGTTGGGGCAACCGACGATGCCTTTCCGTAAAGCCGCTGGGCAGTGCTCCGCACTGCGTTTAAACATACGCCTGGTTGTGTGTCCCACGTACCTCGCACCACAGGCGTTGGTAAACTGATATAAGATGTAAGATTGGGCCTGCACCGGAAGTCTGTCTTTAATGCGTTGGGCTTTGCGGAAAGGCATCGATAGTTGCCCCAACAGTGCCATCCTGGAACATCTGGTGGAAAGCGGACACCGAATTAGGACCGCTGATGCCTTCCAAGTACTTTATGTAGTACGACCACGTTACACTAGAAGTCTTAGAAAGCAAATCGTAAGGACGGCCGAAGCGATTGCGATTAGAATATTTCAACCGGAATTATGTAAACAGAAGGCCTTGCTGCAAGGGCTTCCTCTACCATAGCCCTAGTTAGCTCACCAAATTTTATCACTCCGTGTGACTACAGTGGTCGGATGATGCGCTTGGCATTCCACCGATCAACTAACACGTGCTTTGTCACATGTGTTGTTAATGGACTTTATTGATCAAGACTTTTGTGTTTCTGTTTGTCGTGATTCCACTATTTTCACCACTTATTATTATGTTTAAACGGCAACCGGTAAGGTCGATTTTTCCTCGTACTGACATGCATTAACGCGAAAATTATGGCGCAGCGGCATTTAGATTCCGAGTGAAATAAAACATGACGATAGTCGTTCCGACTAAACTACGAATACGCAAGTCACACCGCGTATATGATTTGCTGCATCACAGAGGAAACCACGGAATAAATCATGCGGTAGTAGGGCATAGGAGGTAAGGGAGTTAATACCTGCAATTTTAGTAATGGCGTAACTGCTGCTTTAATCACTCGGAGCCGTCGTATGATTTTCGCGCTACCCCCCCCCCGGCAGTTGTAAATCCGTAAACTCTCACAATTGCCAAAAGGCCTTCAATATTTCGTTTAACACAAGGACAATTAAAGATTTAAGTTTAGGGTTCTGCTGTAAGTCAGGCTCTGACATTGTCGCAATACTCGCGTATAAAATTGACAAACAAACTTTTCTTGCTTCTCATGCGGTAAAATTACGGAGAGCACCAAATTTACTGCATCGGAAAGTTTCATCTCTATGGTGAAAAGTGCCAAGTTCGTGTGCTATTGTAGCGAAAAACGACAAGACAGGGGGGTAGACGTTTATTGCACACCGAAAATGGGCACACCCGGGTCTCACGCGCGCCATCGAATATCGACTAGATTTCCGTCCCACCACGCAACACAGGTACGGAGGTTAGAGGCGAGCCAGTCCTTTCGCCTCGGGAGCTCTGACTTGGAAGTCCCGCCTTCCTGTTTTCACCTCGATCTCCGCTTCTCTGTACCCGATTTGGATCGGCCAGGAGTCGTTCGAGAGCTCTCGACTTGCTTGTTCTGGGCTGTGACAATCGGCTCGGCCTCGGCCCTGTGGGCTGCGCTAGCGGCGTATTTGTCTGATTTATTGCGCTGTCCACATATTCCCGTTCCGTAGTTCCGGGCCCAGGCTCGTCGCTAGCCGTCTTTCGCGATCCGCTCTCAGCTAGCTCCGAAGAGCTCCCCAGAGCCATTCTTGGAAGCGGCCCCTCTACACCCGCCCCTCCTCCAGGACCTTTCTTCCTCTCGTACCATGGTCGCAGGAGAGCAGCATTCACCCAATGTTTCATTCCTCCGCAGTCGATTAAGAAGTTGCCCGCTTTCTGGTCGATAATGGTATAGGGGCCTTTCCAGCCTTCTCTGAACTTGCTTGCGCCCGGCCCGTCATTATCCGGCCGATCGTTGTTCCGTAACTTGACCCGTTCTCCAATCCTGAATGGCCTCCACTTGTGAGCCTCATGCCTGGCGTCGTAATTTCGCTTATTCCACGCTTGTCGAGCTTTGGTTTCGCTTCTAGCTTTCCATCGCAGTCGCTCTTGATGCTCAGCTGGATGTTTCCACTCACCCTGGTTCGGTAGGCAAGTATCGAGCGCAATCCGTGATTCTCTGCCGAACAGTAATTCGAATGGCGAGACCTTGGTGGTTGATTGCATGCTGGTCCGATACGCGATCAGAACCTGAGGCAAAGCATCTTCCCATGCCAACTTCGTGCAGTTTATCCACGTCTTCAATGTCCGGTTGAACCGCTCGGTCATCCCGTTGGTTTGTGGGTGGCACGGTGAAGTTCGCCGTCTCTGGATGCCCCACTTGTCCAAAACTGACTTAAACGCTCTTGACTCGAAGCAGGGCCCTTGGTCCGTGATGATACACTGTGGGATCCCATACCTTGCAGGCACATTGAATTCGAATAATAGCGACACTGTCTCGCCTGTTTGGTCCTTGATTGGTATGGCTTCCACCCATCGAGTGAAGTGGTCAATCATCACTAGAATGTATCTGTTTCCTGTTCGACTCACTGGTAAGGGCCCAAAGACGTCCAGTCCCCAACACTGAAGTGGCTCACCAACCTCCATCGATCGCATCGGCGGTCTCGGGGACTCCATCTCCCGACTCGTTTGGCAGTTTGGGCACTCCCGAAGGTATGCCGCGACGTCCTTCCTCATGGTTGGCCAAAACACTCGCCTCCGCAGCAATTCAAAGACCCGCTCGAATCCCATATGGGCGCCATCATGAGTTATGCGCATCACACGTTCTCGCTGATTTGGTGGAACAAAAGGCACTTTCCGTCCGTCTATCGCCACCACCACGTGATCGTTTTCGACCTTCAACCTGTCCCAGATCTTGAGGAGTTCCTCCACCTCCTCCGATGTAGCCTCTGGTTTGGTGCCAGCCCGTAAGTGAGAGCACAACACATTCACGAATTCATCTGTCCTTTGACCTCCCAGCAGGTTCCTCTCCCCCATCGCGAACGCACGCACCGGTATGGCATTGTCGGGCATGATGTCGTCAAACACGGGCGTGACAACATATCTGGCAATACATTCTGCGTCCCATCCACGTGCTCAATGATGAAGTTGAATTCCTGCAATCGGTAGGCCCATCGCGCAAGCCGTCCCCGCGGGTCTTTCGCCGTCATCAACCACGAGAGCGGTTTGTGGTCAGTGACGACCCGGAATTCACTCGCCAGTAAGTAATTTCTCCACTTCTCTAACGCCCACACGATGGCCAAGCATTCTTTCTCCGTTGTTGAATACTTCTGTTCCGCCCCCGTCAGCACTCTGCTCGCGCACTCCACCACCCCAGCCGGTTGAGACAAAACCGCACCGATTGCCACGTTGCTTGCGTCGACAGCCACAGTGAACCTCTCACCAGGATTGGGTAGCCGTAGACATGTCGGGGCTTCTGCTATGCATGCCTTTAGATGGTCAAAGGCTTGATCCGCTTCAGCTGTCCACACGAACGGCACGTCCTTACGAAGCAGCTTTAACAACGGGCTGACCTTCTCTGCGAACTGGGGCACAAACTTTGAATCATATGCCACCACTCCCAAGAACGAACGGAGCTGACGCTTGGATTTTGGTTTTGCGAAGCACTCGATTGTCTCGCGTTTCTCCGGAAGTGGATGGACTTGACCATTGCCCACGATGTGACCCAAGCATACAATTGACTTTTGGCCAATCTGCGACTTTTTACTACTGAGTTTCAGACCAGCTTCGTCCAGTCTCTGCAGTACTGCTCCAAGTCTGATCACATGTTCCTGTTCCGTCTCAGAGAAGATGATGATGTCATCACCATAAACAACCACGCCTTGCAGGTTCGCCAGGACCATCAGCAAAAAACGCCTGAATGTAGCTGGGGCGTTGCACAATCCAAACGGCATTCTCAAAAACTCATACTGCTGGCCATTGACACTGAAAGCCGTCTTGTGGCGATCTTCTTCTGCGATCGGCAGTTGCCAATGTCCCGATCGGAGATCAATCAGAGATATCTGCTTGGCACTGTGAAGGCTTGAGAAAATTTCTTCCATCTGAGGCATCGGGAATGCATCCTTCACAGTCACCCTGTTTATTTCTCTGAAATCGATGCAAACTCGCTAGGTTCTGTCGACCTTCTTCGTCAATAGCACGGGTGATGAATACGGGCTGTGCGTTCGCCTGATGATTCCTTTCGATTCCATCTCGGTCACCTGCTTCTGTACCTCAACCAAGGTGTTCTGTGGAATTCGTCTGAAGATTGGCTTGCATTGTCCTCCTGGGATCAACGGTATTCGGTGTTCAACCCAATTGCAAAATCCGTAATCATCTTCCGCGTCTGTGAATAAGTGGGCATACCTGCTTAGTACGTTGCGTATTGCACGGTTCTGACAATCAGGCACGGCTTTGAGGGCACCAACCCGGTCGGTTCTCCCCTTGTTTATCTCGATCGTCTCATTAGCCACGATCACCATATCGTTTTTCAGGTCAATTGTGACACCAAGCCGTTTCAGGATGTCGGTTCCGATGATGGTTTCGGTCGTCTCCTCCACGATGAACATGTCATGGCTGATGAGCGTTTCTCCTATCCTGATTCGTAACCGCTGCGTGCCCGTCACTTTCAAAGAATGCCCACCGACCGTCTGCATCGTGATTGAAGATGGGTTTACTGGAACCCCATTGAACCTCTTTGTAATTGACACTGCCGCTCCTGTGTCTACTATGGCTCGGACAGACACACCTTCTATAGTTACCTGGAGGACTGGTACTCGCCACCGACTCGGCATGGATAGAGAGAAACAATGGGGCACATTGACGTTGGTGCAGAATCTCGCCACATGACCATTCTGGTTGCATCGGAAACAGCGGCGACCGTTCCGGATTACCCGTACATTGCGTTGTGAAGTGGTGCTTGAAGACTCTATCGACAACAGCTGCTCCACCATTTCGGATAGGCGATTTACTTTCTGTTCCAACTCAGCATGCTGGATGCTTCTCACTGTCACTCGTTCCGACAAATTCTGGGCGACCGTCACCAGATCCAACGCTTTGCTGTCTCCCACCATCGACGCCAATTTCACCTGATCATGGAGTGGACCGGGCAGACTTCGGATAAACTGCTGTTTCAGTAGGCACTCTCTTGCGTTACCCTCTAACTAGGGGAGCCCAATCGTTAGATGTCTGTCCAGCTGCTGGAAAAACACCATCAAATCCTCCTGTTCGTCCCATCTGGCTGCGTGAAATCGTTGCAGTGCTCGTTCTCTCTCCAGCTCCTTCCCAAATTCTGCACACAAGGCAGCCCTCATCTCAGCGAACGAACAACCGGGTTTGGCCTTTCGAGTGAGCAGATACACCGCCTTGGCTCGTCCACTCAACCGTGTGCCCAAAGCAATTAGCAAAGTTGCATCCCCCTCACACCCGTGCAAGCCGCAATTCCGTCGAACTCATCGAGCCACGCCTCCACGTCACCGGCCGCAAATTGCTCCAACCGGGTCAACTCCATCGCGATTGGTCACGGCACCAGTGTAGCGAAAAACGACAAGACAGGGGGGTAGACGTTTATTGCACACCGAAAATGGGCACACCCGGTTCTCGCGCGCGCCATCGAATATCGACTAGATTTCCGTCCCACCACGCAACACAGGTACGGAGGTTAGAGGCGAGCCAGTCCTTTCGCCTCTGGAGCTCTGACTTGGAAGTACCGCCTTCCTGTTTTCGCCTCGATCTCCGCTTCTCTGTACCCGATTTGGATCGGCCAGGAGTCGTTCGAGAGCTCTCGACTTGCTTGTTCTGGGCTGTGTCAATCGGCTCGGCCTCGGTCCTGTGGGCTGCGCTAGCGGCGTATTTGTCTGATTTATTGCGCTGTCTACATATTCCCGTTCCGTAGTTCCGGGCCCAGGCTCGTCGCTAGCCGTCTTTCGCGATCCGCTCTCAGCTAGCTCCGAAGAGCTCCCCAGAGCCATTCTTGGACGCGGCCCCTCTACACTATGTATGGTTCATTGCTGGCCGAAGGTAGTTATCATGAGCTTGAGTTTTGAGAAAGAACGCTCACAGTTGGCAATGCTAGTAGTTCGGGTAAGCAAGATAGGCAGCAAGGTTCCTATGTTCGGTGCAGTTTTCCAAGGTGCTATTTCAGTAGAAAGAACGAAAGTTCGAAGGGTGCATTGTTTTCGTAGGGTTCTGAAGCCTTCACAATTCCCCTTTTTCTACATCTTCCTCAATTTAACTAAGCGCACAACCACAGTTATCCTTGAGCAGATTTGACGGTGTAAAAAATGTATTGTTGATCGTTAGGTCATGAATAAGCATAGACCGATGACATGTTTCATCACCCAAACTGTATGTGCCAGACAGCATATCCCGTTACAACTCCGCAGCAGACCCAATCGACATATTGAACAATTCTTCTCCATCCATTCGTTTCTGTTGGCGATTTCGACGCCCAGTGCTTATCCGCATTTCAGGGCAGCGTTTTTAGTTTCAGTCATTGCACTTTACACCATCTCTTCTATACTCTGTAGATTGCAAACTCTTAACACTGAGAATGTGATAGAACTTTGTCGCAGATCCAACTCTTTTATTTGGTGATATTTTGGTGCATTACTTATTTCTGGCAGTACAGACCTCCAAAGGAACAGCAGCGAAATAAACGGAGATGACAGTACCGAGATAAGCACTATATAGATGCATTTGATTTTTGGTTAAATTTTCTTTTGCTAACTATTCCGGAGCAACGACGATTTCCGAGTAATTTTTCACCTCAACATTAATAGTGCTTGTCTACTCCATCCAGTTTCACAGCTAGTTTGCTACATAACCCGATCACTTGGATCAAGACGTTCTAGGGATATGTAGATGTAGAAAAGCACGAGAATAACCGGCCTATTGTGTCACAAATGTAACAACTTGAACTACAGTACTATATACATGTCTGTCTCATATAATAAGAAAGCTCCGCAACTCCCGCTCCGTACGGAAACAAAGGAGTCTTCATAAGGTGTACAATGATAGTATAAATAATGGTATATGAGGTTATACAGACAATTCACGAAGTTCGGAGTCAGCGAGCGAGGCCACGCAGGCACTTATGTCGGCTCATAAAATCCTTTTCAATCACGACACCGACCCTATCGACACCATCGGACACTCAACGGTCCGAAAACTGAGTGTCGCCGGACTGTCGGTAATTAATAGTTCAATGTGTAAAATATTACTACAGTAACAGTTAATAATATTTTTAGACAAGCGGTAGTAATTGATTCAGATACTCTGAGGCTGAATATGCTTGTTTCACTGCGTCAACACGAGACTTTATATGGTCTCGTTCGCGTCATTTGTACTCTTCGCGTTGCGTTCATAATTGCAGCTGGTCCTTCCGTATGGCTCCCAAACGCCTTCGGTCTATTGCAGGTTTCTCGAGGTCAGATGTACATCGTTTGACTTTTCGGATTGAGGCTTTGCTGCTTAGTAAACTGCGCAACAGTCGCCAAGCTCGGTGCTAACGGCCGAACCTACACCCTTGACGGCCAAACCCTATATCCCACACCCACCGTGAAAGACTTAGGTGTACTCTCACGCTACGATTTGAAGTCCGTGGACAACACGAACAGGCTATATCGGAACGAACTGCGCATGCTTTGGGCGCTCAAACGTAGCTTCGGTACATGTTCTGAAGAGGTTACCACTCGTCTCTTCTCTCCTATCATTAGACCAATGCTAGAGTACGGTTCGCCCGCCTACTTTCCGATTACCCGAGGCGAGGCACAAAAGATCGAACGGGTCCAACACGTTGCTACCAGGCTGATCCCGAGTTTACGTGGCTTTGGGTATGAAGACCGGTGCGAGAAACTAGGACTCTACACCTTGTCCTACCGTCGGGTGCCAGTAGACCTCATTATGACTTACCGTATTCTACATCTCGGTGACTTCCCAATGCGAAGGCCAATGCTGCACTTACGAGGGCCATGCAGCACAGGCGGACACAGATACAAACTTGTCGTGCCGGATGTGAAATGTGTTCCCCACCCACTGTGCTTCGAACGAAGAGTGGTAAACATTTGGAACAGTTTACCTGAACATGTGATTGAGGCAACATCTGTGCAACAGTTCAAAACGTTGTTAGATTTGTATTTTGCCACTATTCGATTCAGAGAACGACTGCACACTTACGATGACATATCACATTTGTGAATCCTGAAATATCGTAAGTCGAATATTTTAAATATTACATGAGAACGACATTGATATTCACGGTTGACAAGTTTTACAACGTTTTTCACCATTTTTCGGAAGAGTTGTACAGAATCCATTTCTACTTGCTCTAAAATAGGTATTCAGGATATATATATATATATATATATATATATATATATATATATATATATATATATATATATATATATATATATATATAGTTCACTTGTAGACATTGTTGGTTAGTTGTCCTTTCTGGGTTCACTGTTACACATCGCCTTCTAGTCACGGAAAAAGAAACAGGGTTGCCCACTATAGAGCTTGCTTGCTGCTAAATCGCACTGCATGGCAACTTTAGTGTGGTGCGAATCAACACTATGCTGCGGCACCTGCATCCATTGTATCCGGAACTACCACGCGATTTACGCGCTCTGATGCGTACTCATCGCCGATGCCTGGAACAATCCGTCAAAGCTGGTCTTTTCATCCACGTTCGCTTACAGAACCGTATTCACCGCTTATTTCGTGATCAGTTGCATTTGGCGCTTCCAAACCGTTTGAAGTTACAGATTCACATAAATGGGATGTTGTTGTTCCTCGGTTCAAGTCAACAACTATGGTCTATACTTGCGAAACTGGCAGAGCTCTGTTCATAACTTTTTCTTGTCGGACTTTATAGTGGATTAACCAAACCTTTGGATGTGAAGCGATTTCTGACACTAACAATCGGTGACATCCGCAATGCGATGGAACCTAGCGTCCGTATAAGTGATGACGGAAAACCCATCAAGATTATTTTGCAATGTGTTGTGGCGGGTGCACCAGCCAGAGAGTACATTCGTCAAGTAAAGCAGCACTCAGGAAACTTTGTCTGCGGAAAAAGTTCCACCGCTGGTAAGCTTGATGTTCAAGTACATCAAACTTGAGTAAGTGTTTATCTTGACGGGCGCATGGCATTTCCGCAATCTAGGGACGCTATGCCCCGGACTGACTTGGACTTTCTGTCCAGTCGCCAGGGCGAACGCCACGTTGGTGGTTCACCCTTCGAGACACCTAGCATGGATATGATTGAGTCCTTCCTGTTAGATTACACGCACCAGCTTTGCCTTGGTATGATGAAACGGTTGTGGCGCAATTGACCCATAACAAGGAACGTGCGCCTTTCTTTCACAACCTTAAAATAGCGACCAAGTGCCTTACAAGCGAATTCCAACGAAAAGGTCGCACTTTGGAAGATGTTGATAGATGGAAAGCCATTGAATTCCGCTGATTTTTGCTGTATCTAGGCTGTGGTTATGAAAGACATTCTTCTTCGTCGATCTGTCTGTGGTCTCCTACGTATTCTGCTCGAAAATATGGTGCTCTTACTGTCCGTTACCTGTGGAATCCAGGTTGGAAAAAGTGTTTTGACAGATAGGCGCTATATACGGCGAACAGTAGCCTGTATTCAATGTGCACTGCGTTGCACTTATGCCAAGATTTTCGCTGATTAAATACCCTATACAACTCGTCCTTCCAACTCGAGTCATTTCTCGGATGTTTGCGGAGAATGATACTAGGGGCGCGCCTGCCAACATCACAGATTTTCCAACGTGTCATGGAATGGTGTTCATTTCAGGTCCCTTGGACTCTTCTGGATGACGCCCAAACAATCTACATTACGCTAACAATTGACACTGCGACTTCATTTAGGTGCAACGCTGTGGTCATTATGACGAAGCATCCGTACAACGTGGTTCAAGTTGGTGACACTCCATCGTTGGTAATGGATACAAAGCACTCAGAGGTATGTGCTCAGACTTTCCTGCATTGCCAACCATTTTTCCACAACTTCATACCAGCGGAAGACTTAGGTATCTGCTAAAGCACCGGCGCCAAGACTCCATCAAAATGGATAGGTAACAGTGCGGCTAAATGTAAATGCTTTTCCATCCCTTCGAATGACACTGTTGTAATTTATCCCATAATACACAGTTGCGTTGACATTGCTTTTTCATCCCTTCGTGACGCGTGACCATGTGTGCACCCTTGAAGGCTCACTTACAGATGTAGCACATCATAGAGGTTGAGGACAGTGGCGTCGCAGTTGCACACATCACCTGGATGGAGAGCGAAGGCAAAGTAAGGTGACCCAAGTTGCCTTCCAGACAACTTGAAACCCTCTTGTTGCATAACCTACCTGCAACTGATGCTTCGTTACTTTGCAAAGTAAGGGCGCATCACTCCACTGGTTGTGTCATTACTAATTTTGCATCCATTGCCAGATGACTATACAAAAGCTAAGCGTCTGGAGGGCGAGCTAATATTACGCTCAGAGCTGCCGACCAGCGATACTACCGGCATGGTGGAAAAGGATGTTGTTATAATTGAGGGAACGCCGCCTCTGTTCTGATTGCGTAACTCCTGATAAGATTGCCGCTGGCAGGGTTAGAGCACGCCTACGATAACAGCCTGGAACGCTGAACAATCGAACGGACTTGCCTTGACCTGATGGCGTTAGCTTAGCCGGGGTACGCGCTAGTGAGACTGAAATTGATCTAGCGTGAGAACGATCCCAGCCGCACGTATTCAGGCGGACGCTGAGCCCTCGGAACGGACGCGCACGAGAGGGGGTTCGGTAGATGCGCACTAGTGACTTAGACGCGAAGGCTGGCCAGCTAACGACTCACACGCAATCACGTGACCCGACCGACTCCCATGTAAGGCGAAGAGGAAAGAAAGACAGGCGGTCCTCTGTAGGCTCTTTTAAGACCAACAAAGGGCAAATCACAGCCAATGCTATGGGTTATTAAGTTAGGGAAAATTGCTACCACGGCGAGGTGGTAGTTTGTAAAAGACCATTTTCAAAAGATGGGTAGTTGGTCCGCGTCTCGGAGTGGCTGAACGCGACTGCGTTGTGGGGAGGAATTGGACCTCGCTTTCCACAGCCATTCTACCGGGGTTTCTGGCGCGTTTTCATGGGAATATTTGACGGGCCCTCAACACCTCCCTTTGAAGAGAGAGCGTACCGCTTCTGACGAGGATCGAGCTGGAGGGATATCGGAGAACTCCGGATTCTTCCTGTTTGTCGGCAAATCGTGTTCTCGAGACGCGGCGGCGATTGTGCGGCTTCGACCGTGATCTCCCGTTGTGTAGCCATTCCAAAGGTATCCAGCAGGATGTGCAGCGGCAGGCGCACGGGATGGCTGGCTGGTGTGGAAGCTTATCCGTGGCGCGGTCGAAGTTGATTACGACGGCGAACCCAGGTGTCGTCGCCCACGGAGACATCATGTAGCATGTCACCTCGCTTGGCCGTCACTGATGCCTCGATCCAGCGTAGACCGGAGCTCCAACGACGAATTCTTTGTGCTTGGTGCTGGCACCAGCGTGACTAGGTGGCTTCTCAGTCTGAATGAGCGCTTCGTTGGTGGTGCGTAGCTTGCGGCCCATCAATGCTTCAGCTGGTGACTGGCATCCTGGCGTAGCTGGATTCGGTGTGGACCGGTATGAGAGCAGAAAGGCTTGAAGACACTCATCCACGGTCCCCTCCCCGCGAGATTTTAAAAGCGCCCTCTTGAAAGTGTCGACAAATCGCTCCGCTTGACTATTAGATTGGGGATGTTAAGGCGGTGAGCGGAGGTATTCGATGCAGTGTCGGCGACAAAAGTCTTCGAAGATAAAAGAGGTAAACTGGGTACCATTGTCGGACACCAACACCTCGGGAAGGCCATGTTGACTGAAGATTCGTTGGAGACAAACTAGAGTTGTGGATGTAGTTGGTGGGTTGACGGCGACCACTTCTGGCCATTTGGAATAGGCGTCGATCACGACCAGATAGGAAATGCCATCGATGGGACCAGCGTAATCATGTGCACTCGAGACCACGGTTTTGCTGGCGGATGCCAAGGGACGGGTAATTGGTGTTGTGGCATCTTTGAGGCTTGTTGACAATCCTGGAACACGGGAGTGGACTGACTGCTTTTGTCGTCGGTTCTGTCATTTGGTACAGCCGGAGGATGTACCACGTTGCAGATGGCCTGAAGAGGAAGGTCGACCAAGCCAAGGGTTTCGAGCCAGTCGAGATCAAGCATGTTGAGCTTCGCCTTTGTGATGTAGCAGATCGCGTTGAACGTGGCGCCCCGGAAGGAGACGGAGCAGTGCAGCTGACTGGGCAGCTGCACGCGACCACCACAGGCGCTGGTGGCAGATTGGGAGGTCGGATCGAATGGTGGCTTGCCAAGGGATCGCCAGAGATCCTTGGAGATGATGGTGATGTCCGACGATCAAGACGTCGACGAACGTTCTCCGATCCGCAGCGTTGATTTGGAACGTGGCCAGCAGGCTCAGGGAGCTGCCAACCGGACCAGGTTTGGGTGTGCGTCTGGGTCGGGACCTCTTCTTTGGATCGCAGGTGTGGGCCAGTCTAGTTTTAGCCCCCTTGGGAGATGGAGGATGGCAGTAACCATCCCGGTGCCCCACCCTGCCACAACGTTGACAACGACGCTGGAGGAAATCGCAGTCCAGGTGGAAATACCAAGCACCACAGAATCGACATGCGTAGGGTGGGGACTTCGCTCGGTCGGATTGGGTGGGGCGCGCGGACGATTGCGCCCTCGGTGCTGTGATTGCCTGGACCATACCAGGTGCGGCGGCGTTCTGGATCATGGCAGAATCGTGCTTCATTTTGAGAAGCTTTCGACACTCCTCGGCCAGGTTCTGGAGCGTGACTGAGCTATCCATGTGTAGCTTGGACAGGAGGCGCGTCCGGATATCGGCAACGTGTGGAGACTGGATGCCAGAGACGAAAACCAGGCATTTGAATTGGTCCTCGGTGAGCGATCCAAGTTGAAAACGTTGGCATTCACGGTTGACCACGCCCGCGTACGTGATGAAGTCGTCGGCATCACGTTCGGCCAGCTGCAGACACTGATAAGGAGCACTGAAGAGAGAGGACTGCTCGCCAAAAATCTGTGACAACGTTCGGACCGTCTCGTCAAAGGTAACGTCGCGCGGGTTCCTCGGTAAGATGAAGTTGGTATAGCGTTGGTGTTTGAGCGTACCAAGTTTGCAAAGAAATAGCCGGATCTTCCCCGCGTCGTTTTGGAAAGCCAAGTCAACGGTGAACAAGTCCTCGTACCGCTTGTACCAAGATTCGAACGTTACCCCGGCCTTGGCTTCGTACAGGAATTCGCTGATGCCGCTAACCACATGGTCCATTGACGGAGAATTGGCGCTTGGACCTGCATGAAGGGAAGAACTTTGAATACGGTCCCAGTGATCGCAGTGACTAAGGTTCATTTCAATGTGAATCCCAGTCCATTAAATTGAGATTGCGTGTCGCAATCCAATCACACAACGTGTATTTCAAGCTTGACCCTCCAACATCAACTTAAGTTGTTGCTGCAGCATCAGTTTTAAATTGGTGTATTCGTCAGTCATGGTTCGTCAACTCTGTCGCCACCGTTATAATTGAGGGAACGCCACCTCTGTTCTGATTGCGTAACTCCTGATAAGATTGTCGCTGGCACGGTCGGGTCACGTGATCTTGTGTGAGTCGTTAGCTGGCCAGCTTTCGCGTCTAAGTCACTCGCGCACGTCTACCATATCCCCCTCTCGTGTGCGTCTGTTCCGATGCTCAGGATCGTCCTCGCGCTCGCTCAATTTCCGTCTCACCAGGTCAGCGCAAATCCGTTCGATTGGTCAACGTTCCAATCCGTTATCGTAGGCGTGCTCCAACCGTGCCGGCGACAATCTTATCAGGCGTTACGCAACCATAACAAGAGGCGTCCCCTCAAATTATAACAGATGTAAAGCGAAAAGTGTAATTATATCATAAATTCGTAATAGCTGCAGCACCGAGAAGACGTTCCTGGACTGCAACACACCGCTGAAGCAGTCCAGAAGCCGCCGACGAACATCCTTGCCGAACGATGATTACTCTCCCCTACCCCCTCGGCTAGAGTTGGTGGATGATGTTACGCCACTGAAATCGGTGAAAACTATCCAGACACTGTGTATATTAAGAAGCTTAAGGTACGTGCGATTGTCATTAAGTGATTCTTAGTCCCGCACTCTCCAAATACTTACGCTTGCCTTTGTCGCGGATATCTGCTTACTACGTTCCGCACGAATGACTTACCAGGTAAGCGTTTCATTTGATCTATTAACAGGCAAATTTAGCTCTGTTGTTACACCTCACGCGTGGTAAGTAAACTGCATGAGGAGCACCGCGAACATGACCTGGCCACGCATCACATTCAGCGTACTCTTGTGCTTCGAGAAAGTAATGACATCTGCCCGTACAAATTACCTGTAGCCTCAGTCAACGACTTGATGCAGTTCAAAGCTGAACTGAAAAATGCTACTTTTATGTCCGAAATGGTAAAATTAAGATGATTCTTATGTCTGTATCCAGGTAGCCCACTTTTCCCTTATAGATGGGAAATCGTTATCCAACGTGGTGCGCAACATCATCGTCACTTTCATGAGCAATATGTTGAAACGCGCTGTGAATTGGTGTGGTGTCAATCAAGAATATCGAATCGCGGACACATCGTATTTGGGTTGTATCAAGGGTAAGCAAAAAGCATTCTTAAAACATAAACTACTTCAGACGCCATAATGCCAAAGTTACGCAGGATGTACGGATACCTTAGTTACGGACAAAATGCAACCATGAATCCAACACGTTGCTGAGCGTGAAACTCTGCGACAATCAGATAATCCTGGGACACTACGCCTTTCTTACAACATGAACCGTATTTTATAAATAAATGAATGAGTTTAATCCTGACTTCTGCCTTCTACAATACTTACGTTACTCACAAAACATCTTTCAAATAATCTATCATCGCCCTTTGGACTTCGGATGGACAGTTACTTCGATCCACTGGGAAGTGACGAGTGAGTGAGCCGATCTGCAACACCAGGACAGTTACTGTGAGCTCATTGGCAATACGTCGCGCACTAAGCAGAAGTCACGTGTTAAATTCCGCACCTAATCGTCAGCCCTCGGTAGCTCAGTGGTAGAGCAACGGACCGGAAATTCGTGGACCGGGGTTCGATTCCCCGTCGAGGCAGATTTTCGTGTGGAGTTTAATCCTGACTTCTGCCTTCTACAATACTTACGTTACTCACAAAACATCTTTCAAATAATCTATCATCGCCCTTTGGACTTCGGATGGACAGTTACTTCGATCCACTGGGAAGTGACGAGTGAGTGAGCCGATCTGCAACACCAGGACAGTTACTGTGAGCTCATTGGCAATACGTCGCGCACTAAGCAGAAGTCACGTGTTAAATTCCGCACCTAATCGTCAGCCCTCGGTAGCTCAGTGGTAGAGCAACGGACCGGAAATTCGTGGACCGGGGTTCGATTCCCCGTCGAGGCAGATTTTCGTGTGGAGTTTAATCCTGACTTCTGCCTTCTACAATACTTACGTTACTCACAAAACATCTTTCAAAGAATAAATAAACGTTTTATTCCTCAGCAGTGCGAGGCACAGACCAATTGGGTGGTCTTATAAACATGTACAACGTGATCGCATAATATAGTTAATTATTCGTCTTTTGATCAATGGTTCCCATATGGTTTTTTGAAGTGATTAGCAATTTGGAAAAAGTTGAGAGATAAAGATACTGGAAACAATAATGAATGTAGATTTCACGGAAAGTTCAAGTAAAGTAATACGGTCGTCCATGGAACTGCCCCTAGGGGACTTGCTTCCATTCAGGGTATTTCCACGATGGGTTTCACCCGCACTTCCATGCTCCAATTGGCTCTGTGCCTGTGTGGCAAGATAGTAAATATATTTTTTCGGTAAATGTGTAGTATTCTATGAAGTAACCGTAATCGAAATGGATTAGGCCCAAACCCAGAAGAAGCAACGACGCGGAAGTAATCATAACGAACAGCGAGCGCACGTGGAAATCGTATTAGTGAATTTGGCATTACGTTAAATTCGAAAGTGCAGTAAAACAAGAAGGGTGCAATATTGTTCATGGACAATCACCACATCCGCCGCAGTTCAAAGGAAGTTCCGGATTATTGCAATGATGGGGCACTTTGTTCTTGAACATCTCAGAACTCCGCGATTGCTGTGGTGGAGTTTCGGAAGCCTCTACGTCCGTTGAAGTTCTCTGTGGAATTGACTCAAACGAAAGATTACGAGACTCGTCAACAACCACAGTATTAGCAGGAGAATTACATTCCAATTGATTATAATGCCTATTATACACAGAACCATCCGACTGGAGATGATTCCACGTGATGGTCGGAGATCATTACCATGATGGTACATAATTTCGGCGGATTCCAGGTATAACATATTTGTCCTAAGCATGAGTCTGTTGAACAATTTTGCCGGACTCTCTGCGGTAGTCGAATGAGCAACATTCCTGTACTGCATTAGGAAGTAGTCAACGTCTCCGTCAAGCTCAATAAACTTTGCTGCTTTGAGGGGAGCAACTGCACCTATAAGAACACGCACAAAATTTGTTGCAACACCATTAGATTGTGGGTGCCTAGGAGCAGTGCAGATGTGGCGGCAACCAACCGCTTTAAGCCACTCCTCTAGGTTTTTCGCACTGAAATGGCTGCCGTTGTTTGTAGCCAAAACACTAGGTACTCCCTCTCGACTGAAAATCCTGCGCAGAGCGGTAATGGTGAAGCCTGAATTAGCCGAGATAGTAAGATATACATTTGGCTAATGAGAAAATAAAGCTATTCTTATTAATGCACAGTACATTTCCGAAAATGGATAACAATAGTCAGCATGTACGCATTGCCATGCCTCTCATCACATGGGTCAAGGCGTGCATTTCGACCGTCTGAAATGGATTTTGTGCAAGCAGCCGACACAGTTCTTCGCCGTAGGGAGAATGTCAGCACTCAGCTCTAGCCACCAACAGGTCAACCTAGACAAGGACTTCATTTTTTCTACACCCAGATTGCCAGAGAATAAGTCCTCCAACACAACAGATCGAAGTGTAGGATGAATAACAATTCAATTTTGGCAACACAAAATTCCATCAGGCGTAACGGAGAGTTCGTCGCGTAACTTGTAAAACTGCGGTAATTTTTTCAAATCAGAATTTCATCCTTTACGGATTGAGGAGAGAACAGAATGCTAATACTTCCTTGCATCACAGACCAGATGGGCGCAGCTTACCAGAAGTGGTTGGATTAAAAGGCACTTTGAACTCCCGATTTCATCAGAATTAGCATATCGTGACACATAAGCGACATGTGGAATTGGCTTAGCACTACGGTGCTGTATGTCACACGAATACGCGGCAAGCGCTTTGCTCCAAAGCGGAAGATTTATCCAAAGAATTATAGGGATGAAAAATGAACTTCAAGGATTCATTGTCAGTAATTGTAAAGTGCATGTCAAACAGATATTTGTGTAGGCGTGAGATTGCCCAACGCACTGCAAATGCTTCTCACATTGTTTGTGCATATCCACGTTCAGCTAGACTGAGACGTCTGGCGACACGCAATACGGGATGCTCATTTTGTTCTAGTACTGCTCCGATACTAATAGGCGATGTATCTGTAATTACAGGCGAGGGTAAGGCTGGCGAAAAGGGTGGTAAAACAGCATCCGTGGACAGAAATTGAAGCGTATTACGCAATGCATCCTCATGAATTTGAGACCAAGTAAAAGTTTTCATAGGTTGCGTTTCAAATAACGCCACTGCCTTTGCAGCAAACTAGGGAATAAATCTTGAATAATACTTCAATGATCCAAGCAGTGAACGAAGTTTATCTAAATTCTTGGGAGTACATTTCTGGAAAGTAGCGAACAACGAGCAGGGTCTGGGCGAAAACCACTTCGTCAACTAGACCACTAAGACAGGAGAATCCTGTTGTACCAAAAATGCACTTCGACGAGTTAAATGCCACATTAACTAAACACACTTTTCAACAGTGCACAAAGTCTCTCGTGAATGTATTTCATAGGTGCAAGTACAATGATATCATCTTGGTATACTGAACTACCGGTCAAGCAGTCGGTCACAGAATTCACAAGACTTTGGAAAAGCGACGGTGACACACTGAGTCTAAATGGCAACAAATGGTAGCGAACTAGACCAGATGGCGTATTAATGGTGGTGAAGAGCATTGGACTGTTCATCAAGAAGAATGTGCAAGTAAGCGTCCTTCAAATCGAGCTTTGAAAAACACTTGGATCCGCTCAAATGTTGACGAATATCCGCGGGCTCAGCAGTAGGGCAGTACCATTGTGACAGTCATTTATTCCTTGCAGCGCGGTAGTCGCCACAAATTCTAGGAGTCTTACCATCACGTTGAAGTGTAGTAACGATTGGTGTGGCTCAAGCGGAAGTATGAACTGGCGAAATTATGCCTTTTTCAGCCAAGTTGTCTAGTGATTTCATTACAAGTTCGATAAGGCCGAATAGAATGGTTCGTCTCTTTATGAACACCAGAATGCCCTGAATATCAAGCGTACGAGGTACAACTCGCATGGCACTTGATGCATTTGCAACATTTGGTGACAAGCGAACGAAGTTTTGATTGAAGGGTGTCAGAAAATATTGACAACCAAATATTTGAAACTTTCATGCTCTTCAGGCCTATGATGGGTGGACCCGATTCCATGACCAGAAATGTACATGTGGTTGGAGTAGACTGACCATTTGAAGGAAATAATTCGAAAGAACCAAGGATAGAAACTGGATGTCCAGTAGTCCTTCTAACCGAAACAGTAGTTGATCTTGACAGCATTTCGCGGATTAGATTATTAAAATAGAACCTGGGAACAAAAGACTCTATCTTACCGGTTTCTAAAATGAAGGACTGTTGTGATACCCCACTGAAAACTAATCGTTAGAAAGCCCAATTAGAAGACGAAGTTCGGCAGATGCATGCATTTCGTATCGTCTCATTAGCGCCGATAACGATAACCGGTAATTTTATACATCGTTTGTGTGTACAGCCATAGATACCAACAAAGGAGAGAAAAAGTGGTGTCTTTGTTCTACAACCAGGGCAGCCACAGGCTGACCGATAATTGTTGTTACGCACAAAGCACTGGCTTAACCCGAGTAGCGGCAATAGCCTCGGCAAACCGGAGGAGCCGGGAATTGGTTTGGCTAAGCAGGATCCTAAAAGCCCTGTTGACCTCAATTGGGTAAACCGACGTCAATAAGTGTCTGCCGATCGAAGATGCCGCCGGCCTGCGCACACACGTAGTCTGACTTTGGCTTGCTTGCTGAATACCGCATTAAACGCATTTTGGTTGGGTTTCCTTCAGTGGAGGCAACGGTAGCTTATGAGTTGGGTCGAAGCTTTCAACTTCGGCAGCACAGAAAATGCTCTGTGTGGCGTAAATCAGACGTCTTGTAGTCCTCCAGGAAACAAAGTCACCCTTAAAGGGCAGCTCCAAGAATACTTTTTCTTAGATACAGTGGGTACAGCAACTTTCATTTCACGGATTTGACTGTGCTTCTGGATAAATTTTCTAGGGTAGCCATTAGCAGTTAGCGTGTTGGTAATTAGTTCTAGTTCATCGGCTAGACCATCGGTCGAACATTTTCGTCTGGCGCGACTAAATAGGGTCTTCACAAGCCTTCGCTTGTGCTCCATTGGTGTAAAGCTGGTAACATGCCGATACTATCCCGACCGCGTTGTTCTTTGGTAGACAGACCTTTTCACCGGTCCGTTCTCTCTGCGACTGATGAGAATATCAAATATGGGAGAGTGTTCTATTGTTCGACTTCACAGGAAATCCTCAAATTGACAAGCGAGGAGTTAACACTGCTCACTAGCTGTGTGATCTCCATTTCTGTCGAACAGAACACGAAGATATCGTCCACGTAACGTTTGTACCAAGGTAACTGCCCTATTGCTCCGGATAGGCTTCGTTCTATCATCCGCTTGAAGAAAGCAGCTAGTATGGAACGCAGTGGACTGCCCATGGCTACCCCATCAATTTGGCGATACGGGATGTATCGGAACTGGAAATCGACATTCTCTGTGAATAGAAGTAACGATCTCCTTAAGAATTCAACCGGAATCTGCAGCGAACATCCGGAACGTTCTGCTAATTCGCAGATGTAGTTAACGGTCTGGTGTAGCGGCAGGTTAGTAAACAAGGATTCCACGCCTAAATCATCATCATCATACACGTTAGCTAGAGGTGGGGAACACCTCAGCTACTGTGCCGCAATACACAGAAAAAGGAGGAAAAAAAGCAACTGGTGCAAGCGGCCTGAGCTACCGGCAACGGATGGGCATCGTTCCGGTAAGCTACCAGTCGGCTACTGTGTATCAAAAAAATACTATGCGAAATTATATAAAGCTAAATTAGGAGATCGTTCCACGCCTAAAGAACACATTCCCATATCGGATAAGTTCATTTTATCGAGATCGTCGACAAGGTCGTAGGAATGTTTGAGGACATATGGATTAAACTGAGCTTTTAGCGGAGAAATCACATTAACCAACTAGCGAGCTAATTTACGTTGGGGTGCGTTCGTCATCGACTTGATCGGTCTGAGCGGCATTTTGCGCTTGTGCCTTTTTGGGAAACCACATATAGGTGTAGCGTAGTTGATCCACTCGGCTTTAAATTGTTATAAGTAGGGCTGTCGATCACGTGATACTGATAAAGCATTTTAAGTGATGAATACTGGAGGATTCGAAAGCAGTCACATCCCCCGCCTTCTCCAATCGTTTAAATTAGTTAATGTCACTGAGTATGACGCTCATGTTCTTGATGTATTCATCTTTGATCCTGACCACAACTTTTGAGTTCTTATCCGGCCTCACTATAAAGACCATCTTATCGCACAATTCGCGTAAAGCCTGGTGTCTGTCCTTAAGCGTAACCTTTTCTTTTATCGATGTAGTTTTTTAAGTCCTAGGAAACATCGGTCAGTTTGTGTCTAAACCAGATAAGCTTATCGGTACTCGATGATTGATCAAAGAAGTTCTCAAACTGAGCCTCAATGAGCAATCTTATCACTCGTCTGGGAGGCACTCCGTAATCCAGTCCGAAAGACAATGCTCCTAACGATAGTACATCAAAGTTTACATTTGACAGGTTCACCACATTGTATTGACCTGGAGATTCCCCCGCTTGATGTAAAAATCAATCCTAAATACTATGAAATCATAGGTTTCTCATGTATTAGGGAAGTAAGTGGTTTGCATGTGTGTATGGTGCAGGTGTTTGTACGAAACACACCGACAACATCCGGACTTTATCCGCAGGCTTAGAAAAGAACGTCGGTTCTTCGATCGCACTCAGCACCTTGCCACGTACTCCCTAGCTAGTCATCTTCCGGTGCCTTACTTTTTTCTCTTAATATGTTGCAACCTTCTAATAAACACTTGTTCTAGCTAATTTCAGTGTGTTCTACCGTACAACTCTGATTGGCGATTCAAACCTGAATATCAGGTATACCGTTAGATCGACGCGTTATACTTGGTGACACCAGAGTTATAATTGCTGAAGCACTTGCAATTGGTGATTTTTACTAACTTTTCTTTCCGGACTAAGCCACATTTTTCATCTACACTTCTACTTTTCCATACTTTTAATTTTGGGTTTCTATTCTGCTGGCTCAGTAATTTTCACCATGAAGGTTATCAATCCAGATTCGGACGCCCAGGTTATTACCGTTAGTCTCCCTATTCCTCCTTTTCGCGAGACTAATCCTATAGCCTGGTTGTCTCAGATATAATCGCAGCTCCTTTTACGTCATATTACTTCCGGTTACATTGACTTCCACCATGTTGTGGCCGCGCTCCCTCCGCATGTTATTGACGACCTGGATGACATCCTACATCTGCCCGAGGATCAGCAAAATTATGAAACGATTAAAGTCGCAGTTCTGAAAAGAACGGGCATGTCCAACAGACAAAGTGTAACAAAAGCTAAGCAAAAAACAATTCGGTGATCTTAAGCTATCCCAGTTGTTAAGAAAAATGCAGAGCCCAGCAAAACCCACCTCTGCAGATGACGATTTTCTCCGGGAGATGTGCTCACATCCACTACCCCTTGAAATGTGCCACGTGCTTTTTGCTAATGGCGACGCGTCACCGTTCCTGTTGGCTGACACCGCCGACTGTATCTGGGAATCTTATGCCCACGTTTCACAGGTCCAGTCGAGCTCTGATGCTGAGTTAGCGCAACTCAAGGCGCAGATGGCCGAGCGTAATAAACCATTACAAGGCATTTCAGTTTCCGTAACTAATCGCGAATCTCGTCCGAAAAGCCGAACCCGTTTTCGATCCTCTTCGAAGTCCCCGCCTTGACCATCATATTGCTGATACCACAAACGCTTTGGTCCACAAGACAGATCGTGCCGTTCCCTTTGCTCTTTTCAACGCCAAGCACCGTGAAACGGACCGACCAACACGTATGGGCGACGGATGTCGCTGGTCATCGCAGTCTCCTTTGCTTCAGTACCGACTGGAAAACGGGACTACGCTACCTCCTTGACGCAGGCGCAGAAGTTAGCGTTATCCCATGCGACCCTACTGACGTTAACGATAAGGTGACTAGCGCATTACGCGCAGCTAAAGGAACCATCATCCGAGTGTATGGTCAACGCTCGCGCACGCTCAATCTTGGATTATGACGATCTTTTAAATGGGTATTCCTCGTTGCAGACGTTCAAACACCCATCCTCGGACTTGATTTCTGCATCACTACGACGTGCTTGTAGATACAAAGCAACACCGTCCCGTCGACCGGTTAACGAGTCTCTCCGTCGTTGGGACTTTTACCGATACTGAGTCAACCAGTCCTGTGAACGCGACTGAGATGAGCCCATCCATCGGGTAAATGCTCCTCGACCGTTTTTCACAGGTCTTTCGTGCAGTCACTACGATGCCTGCCCTAACCAATGCCGCGAAACATCATATACTTAAGAAAGAACCATCTGCTTTTGCTAAAGCCAGATGACTTACACCCGATAAACCGTATCGCTAAAGGCGCATTCGAACACATGCTCGAACTAGATATAGGTACAACTTCGAAGAGCCCGTGGGCGTCGCCGTTTCACATAGTGCCCAAACAGTTAGGAGACTGACGTCCATGTGGCGACTACTGCGTTCTGAACAACATAACTGTTTCCAACCGGTATCCCATACCGCACATTCAGGACATAACGGCTAACTTACGAAGTGTCCGTGTGCTCTCGAAAATTGATCTGGTACGCGCTTACCACCAGATCGCGGTGGCCGACGAAGACATAGCTAAAACCGCTGTCTATACGCCTTTTGGTTTGTTCAAATTTCTTCGCAAGTCATTTGGTTTGCGCAACGCAGCACAAACATTTCAGCGTTTTATAGTTTACGTCACCCTTGGATTAGACTTCGTCTAGCCTTATGTCGACGATATATTAGTAGCTAACGCATCCGAGGAAGCGCATTGAGAGCATCACAAAATCCTCTTTGAAAGACTTGCTGCTAATGGTATCACTGTCCAGCCAGACAAGTGTACTTTTCAGCAGCCGTCTATAGAGTTCCTTGGTCATCACACTGATCAACATGACATGCGGCCTTTAGACGACAAGGTCCAAACTATCCGTGACTTTCCACTTCCGAACACGGTAGCTGCCATTCGCCGTTTTAACGGCATGGTCAATCACCATCGACGTTATAACATACTTGGTTGTTCAGCAATGCTTTTTCGAGCCGTGCTACTTCCTTCATTTTGGTACAATCGGTTTTGGCTTTACAAAATTGGGTGTATATAATCCAACACCAAAATGATAAGTTTTTGACTACGGGCTTCAGTTTCCATTGGGCCATCAAGTCTGGCCCGCGCGGACCTCAGCTGGGCAGATGCGACGCGCCTGAGATTAGCTTCAGAAGGCTTAAGCTTTTTTCTACGTAACAAAGGATAATGACGTATGCGAATACAATCCGACAAGAAATTAATTTCCACTCGTATGTGCGAAATCTAGCATCGCAGATTGACGATTGTTTGTAATGTGGGAATACTGATCGGGACAACACACCGTAAGAGCAATGGACTAGAACATATCTGAGAGATGTTGCTCATCTGATGCTCCTTGTAGCATACAAATACTTGTACTCCGACAAACAGCTTGAAGATGCCCAATCTTTCTGAACTTATAACACTTGGAATTGCTGAACTTGCAAGCTGGTCGAGAATGTTTACACCCACAACACACAGTTGTTCTAACGGTTTTCATAAAAGTAATACTTTTTGTATGTCTGGCATTGTGAGTAGCAGGCGTTTTCAATTGTCGCGGCTATTGGTTACCAGGTTGCATCTTACTACCGGAATTGTAAAAGATGACAGCTTCTTCTCACACTACTGCTCTCACATCTTGAAATTGCTCTTAGGATGCCCTGACGGAGTGCAAAGTTGGATCAGGAACAAGTAGTAATTTCTGTTGCAAGCTGGAATGCTTGATTCCGGCGACCAAACGATCTCGAAGTTGGATATCAGGTCAGGTCAGGTCAGGTCAGGTAAGGTAGAAATGACGATAGAGGCTTTCGCCTAACGAGCGTCCAGTTTCTTGTGCCGGTAATTAAAACGGCCCCGGCAATTCGAGGTTGGCTTGACTTCTTGCTTCTGCAAAGGAATGAAGCAAGAACAAGAGCAACCTTTGCACTTTCGTGCGTCATCATCAAAGTACACTACATATTCCAATACAATTACAATATCACTGAGAAAAGGACGGACCAACACTCATCTAAGCCCCTTCTGAAGTCTTTTACAGACTCACATTTCACTAAATCAGAATGAAGTTTATTCCAGATGTTAGCTACTCGGTTCATAAAAAATTTTGCCCTGATGCCCAAAGGAGCTCTATGATGTTTGAGCTTCAGGCGATGCCCGCGCAGGTAGTCCGACATAGCTAACTCAAACTAATGGGTGGAACTAATACCACTAACTCCCTTAATGATCTTAAGCGTCTCTATCAAATCCCCTCTCAACCTCCGTTGTTCTAAGAAATATAATCCCAACCTGTTCACGAATATGCCCCTACGTGAAACGGTCGACGACTTATGCCAATTTCTTTTGAGTCAGAACCTCTCGGTGGGCCTTCCTCTGGAGTTCCTGCGAGACTTGATGTTGTTATGCACTGAGGATGTGCGATTCCAGTTTGAAGGGACAGCATACAAACAGATTGACGGCGTCGCTATGGGTAGTCCTTTAGGACCAGTTCCGGCAGATATCTTTTTGGGTATGATTGAAAGGAAAGTTGCTGCCTGCATAGGTGAAGTCAAGTTTTACAAGCGTTATGTAGAGGATATTCTCGTCTTCACCAATGGGGAACATTTTGACTGTCTTTCTGCCCTCCTGAACTCAATTCATCCTAACCTTTCTGTAGCACAGGAGAGGGAACAAGAGAACAGGCTACCGTTCCTGGACGTGCTCATCAAGAGAAGGACCGATGGCACACTGCAGCGCACTGTGTACAGAACAGCGACCTGGGGTGGGACAATACCTACATTTTTCCAGCTTCGCCCCAGTCGCATACAAGCGCAGCCTAGTAAAAACTCTCTTCTACAGGGCCAGGCGGATTTGGAGTCCGGAATTGCTCAAGGCTGAAGAAGAGTTTTTATACCGGACTTTGCTAGCCAGTGGGTATCCGGAAAAATTCATTCAGATTCATAGCAGACCCCCGAAGATGAAACTGCCAGTACAAACAGCGGAGAAGAAGGATGTTTATTTGTTCTTACCGTTCAAGGGGATCATGTGGCAAATGAAGTTGGTCACAAGCTCAGGTCCTCTCTAACGCGCACCTACTCTACCGCCCAACTACGACTTATCCACACTACTTGAAGGATTCCCCTCCAGAGCCGTCCGAGTAGCTCGCCAATCAGTTCGGCCTCTAACATCATCTATCAGTTCACTTGCAGTTGCGGTGACACTTACATAGGCAGGACTAGTCGCCGGCTGGCTCAAAGGATGGCGGAACACTTCCCAATGTGGCTAAGGCAGTTGCTGTTTAACCAAGGCGGAGCGGACCAAAGAAGTAACCGGAACCCTGCCTCGTCTATCACCAAACACCTCATGACGATTCGTAACCAGGTGAACCCAATCGATTCATTCAAGGTGTTATTGCGCAACAGGAACCCGAGGTTGTTGACAATTGGCGAGACGCTACTGATAAGGTTGAATTGACCCTTGCTCTGTGCCCAGAAACAGTTGAGGCAATCAATTAGATTGTCTTGGACCTGATTACGTCATTTTTATCATTTTTATCTGCTTATCTTAGTTACTAAATGTGCACCCTATATATTGCGTGTTTTGTTTTGCTTGTATTGCGTAGCGACTGACGAGAGCAATCGAAATGTTAACATATCGCAACCTATGTCTTCTTACTGCCTCAAGGCGGCATCGGAAGCCTTGAGTTTCTTAATATTTTTTCGACGCAGGATTGCGCTTCTTTATCGCTCTCTCATTCTTTCTCCTCCACCATCGGGTTATCCTAAAATATCTCCTGGGTCTTAGAGGAGCAAATTCGTTCAGTATCTGCACGAGCCCAGTTTTTAATAGAATCCACCTCTGTTCCAAATTATCCTGGTCCTGATCATGGATGCAATTGATTTGAAGGGCTGGATCCCGCAGCTTCCTAAAATCAATACGATTTATATCCCTTCCCATTCGACGGTTCTCTGGAAGCCTCGGTGCGTTCAGAGAGAAGGTCAAAACGCAATGATCACTTTTTCCTATGGTAGCTCAACGCGTAGGTCAATCAAGTGACCATATCTGGCGATCACGATATCAAGCATTGAAGCGGTACTCCCAGTACGACTACTGGTGGGAACGTTGACATTTTTCTCGAACGCATTTCCGTGCATCTATTCAACCAATTCCTTCTCCATAGTACCCGCTCCGTTTTCAGAAAGTTGCCAATCAGCATGGGGAAGGTTTAGGTCACCAACAATCAGAAAATTAGTTGCGACCATTGCCGTCTGTCTTAATAACATACCAAGATCCTTGTCCCCTCGTGTGAAGGATGGGCTACGATAAACACATACCATAGTCTTCAATCTACCCCATGCGGTTAGAAAGCAGGGTACCACCTGAACGTTAGTAGAACTCATGGTAAATGGAGCCTCCCAGTGTTTATATTGGCAATTTATTAGCAAGAGGATTCCTCCACCAGTCTGATACACGGGCCTATCAGCCCTGTAGCAAGCGAAGTCTATAAGCAGATCACTAATAAGGTCATCTGGAGAAATCCAGGACTGCGACACAGCGGCCACATGAACAAGCTCACAATGCGTCACTAACTCCCCCCATGTATTATGCACACTACATCAATTAGTGTACCACACACTTAGCCTCTCCAGACGCGGTTGTTTCCCCTCTAGCGTACAGCCCGAAGAGATAACCCGCTTTTTGTACCATTTCCTTTCCGTCGGCTGGCTGAGTCGATGAATCTACGCTGGGCTGTTGTAAAGCATTACGGGATAATCCCTTTGTTGGTTTCACCCGCCTAGGCTCGCTGGATAAACTCCCGACGGATATTCTCCCATTTAACTGAGTCGGCCTAAGAGCACTGCACTTCTGGTTTTCTGTACGGTCCAGTTTAGGTCTGGTAAGTTTTTCATTTTCCCTAATATTTATGAAATGGTCATACCCATAATGGACTTCGGTGCCATTGCTGTCGAGCTTGAGTTCTCGATTGTTTTTGAACACACCGCCTGAAGTTCGACCGCCGCATCTACACTACCCTCTCCCGCCATAGAGGTATGATATGCATTTCCATCAAGAGCAACTTTCTCCACAACCAAATGCAGGCCCCGAGTTATTTCACTGGCGTCTTGGCGGGTGCTGTGCAGACCAGCTGACTGCACTTGCCACAGGAGAGCAGTCGCTAGCAGTTTGATTAGATATCTGCGTAACGTGAGATTCACTATCGCAAATTCCACCGTGCGAGGCCGCAGACTCGTTAACCAAACTGTTATTAGTATCTTCTAACCGACTCATCCGAGGGGCTTTATCCTTCGAAGTTAGTGTGTCCGGTGCTATTTGATATCGACCACTTGTCTGGCTTGTAACCAACCCAGCCCTGTTAAGTAGTAGGTCCCGGTGTACAGGGTTCCTAACTCATCCAGGATGGGTCTTGCATAACCTTGTTGGCGAAGCATACCTGTTTCTATCCAGCTGCCAACACGATGTACTCTTGATACCCATGTATAACGGGATTCCGGCTATGCGAAGGATATCGTGCACTCGCCATCTATCTAGGTCCCGTCGAGTTTTAGCTTCCCGTACGACTGGCTCTTCCCTATTGTACACAAGAACGTTTCCTTGTCTACCCATAGCTAGTGCTGCACTTCGCAACTAACATTCCAATGAAAACTGCAACTCATCGACTTTTGAACGCAACGTCTCAGTCAGCAAGCTCTGGTCACGAATCAACTTTTCCGCAATGTCTAGTCTATGCACACAGTTCCTACCAGCAGAATCATGTACAGCTGAGACATGCATGATTGCATCAAAAGTCCGATGGTGGATCAAGCGAGAACAAGTGTCTACTAAGCACACACAGTGGACGCAAATCTACTTTAATTGGAGATGTCGGGCATAAAGATTAATAGAGAGTGCTGGTCTAATCTACAGCAATTGTTATGGTGCCATAACAGACATCAGTCGCACTGAATTCTCTCTTTGACCTCAACGCCACAAGTGTGCTCACCACATATATAGCCAGCCACCGCTCTCATTGCGAAGAGTACGTAACAGCCAAGTATAAAATAATAATAAAGAGTAGCTGGTTTGGTAGGATTAAATGACCAAACTGATGCAGGTATGACAGCGTAAGATGAATAAATAGTCGCAGCAAGTTAATACAATACAAATACAACGATATTAAATACAACAGTAAACACAGTGAATTAATACGACCAAAAGGACCACAAAGATAAGCAATACTGGAACGAACTCACTCGGTCAGCGAGGATCCAAGATATCTTGGATCAATAATTGATGGAACAGAGTAAAGATTTCTCAGTCAGTCTTTTTAAAATGCATTTCCAAGCCAAATTTGAAGGCAAAAATTGCAAGAGGAGATTTTTCATAATTTCAAACCGCGCGCAGGATAATGAGTCAAATACAACTGCAACTGATCGCCAAACTTTCAGTGAGCAGCTTGCGTCGGAAGTTGCAGGATGAAATCACCAATATACTGGTTATCCTTTCGCAAAGGCGTGTGAAATTTACTTCGTTCAGCTGCTTCAGATGTTGATGGTTGAATAAGTTTCAGTAACAGCTTTTTTATTGTATCATAGAGCAGCGAAATTAGAGGGGCAGGAAATGACAGGTACTTCAGAAGTGAATAAACATCCTTTTCGATGGCAGTGAGGGACTGAGCGGTATTCTTTACATCTTTCAAATCCTTCTTAATCATGCACTAAATTTCAAAACGTTCAAGATAATCTTCGATTTTGTGAGAGTAAGAGTGGACATTCAGAATGCCCAAGTTGGTCAATGGTCAGTAGTAGATTGCGGATAAAAAAAGCCGAAGTTTGACATGTCCCGCCGGATGATGGGTTAGCGGTGAGCAAAATAAAGGCAAAATTGGCCATAGGAAATAGTGAACAACTGCAAATTGCGAACTTGCCGTTTACAGTGTTCCGGTCCCTTATATGTACTACCCAAGGTTATCGTCTATGGTTTTCGGACAAACATGGAGGTGGGTTGTTTTGTTTTTGTTTTTCTGCTGTTTGTATCGGTCGTTGGGATTACCTGATATGGTGTAGTATAGCCAGTGTACTGTCGACAAGAGCTTTGAACACGACTAACGTGGGGGCTGAAATAACAGATTCTGAGAGGGTATTGCACATGTGGCAAACACACAGCGGGAAAAACCTTTTTCGGCACTCCAACCGACTGTATTGTTCGGCTAATTTGAGATGAGAACCCCTCAGTTGGCTGTTGTGACTTAGCTTCATGCGTGATAGTAGGGGTGATGAGTATTGTTTACTATTCGATAAACTATGTCTAGATCACCACGCAAACTGCGATAACGTTCACTAAAATGCCAAGCACTCTGAGGCGCTGTCGATATGACAAGTGGCACAGCTCCTTGACATTTTTGGTCTTCCGACGTTGTGGAAACTTCAAGGACGTGAGATCCCGCTTTAGCCATGGGTGTCATGCCTGAATTGCATATTCAACATGTGGGGAGTATATAAGCAGGAAGCAGTTGGCGGAGAATCGACCGTTCGAATTGCCCGAAAGCTCTCTTTAAAAGCCTCCAGGATTTAGATCCCCTTCTTCGATGTCTTTTTGGACTGCTCCGAGCAGCCAAGGTCTTCCTGGACTAACACGCCGAGATCCTATTCGAAAGAACAGTGTTGCGGATCTTGGCCCCCCAGCTTATATTTGTGAACCCTTAGGTGTCTTAAATGGAGCACTTGACATTTAGCCACATTGAAGAAAAGGCGATTTTGTGCCGACCATCCATAAATCTTGTCAAGGTCGATTTGAAGCTGGTTACGGTCATCTGGAGCTTTGATCATTGGCCAAACTTTGGTGTTATCGGCGTAGGTTAGACGGTTTGAAGCACTTTGACTCACCAGATCGTTTATGAAGACCAAGAATAGACGGGGTCCCAAAACCGAACTTTGTGACACTCCGCATTCGACGTGAATTGGGTCTGACATAGGTTCACGTAGTTTCTTTCACCTCCAAACGCCTGTATGAGAGAAAATTGAAGATCCACACGAGGAGAGGGTGCCCAATGACACATCCTTAAAGGTTGGCGGGAAGGACACCATGGTCCAACCGGTCGAATGCCTTAGAGAAATCAGGGTGAGACACATCAACTCCTGCACCAGCGTCCACAACTTCGGTCCAGCTCTCGTGCTAACAATAGATAGGTTGTGCACGACCGATTCTGGCCGAAGCCGGGTTGATGCTGAGCAATGTAACCAAAGCCGTCCAAATAAGACATGAGTGCGTCGGCAATGATGGCCTCCAAAACTTTAGAAAGAACTAGCATTAGAGTCACTGGTCGATAATTAGATGGGTCGGAACAACTACCCCCTTTGTAAATAGAAGTGATTATTCCGTGTTTTCACATTGCAGGAACGTGCCGCTCGTCAAGGCAGTGCTGGAATAGCCGCGCCAAAGGTTCATCCAAAATAGTAGCCGCCAAAGCAAGCGTCATTGGGCAGATGTCGTCAATTCTGAGACAGGCGTGCATGCGCATGGATAGCAGCTTTCTCAACACGATGCCTACCGTAAACGTTATATGAGTGTATACTGGTGTGGTCAGCATAGATTCCGCAGATTCAGTAGACCACGGGAAGCAAAGAAACGTTGGTGCATATTGTTTTTGCAGAATATCCGAGTTAGACCATCCGCTGTTAGAAGAGGGGGAAATCCGCTTTTCACCTTGCGGATGCTGTTTACGACCCTGTACAGAAGCTTAGGAGTTGAAGTTAATCGCTCAGCTAAAGCATGTTGATAAGCTGCTTTGTCCTCGCGCATTACTTGGCTACAGTGATTACGGTGCATCGTGTATGCCTTCCAGGTACTCGGACTCGCATCAGTTTTGTGGGTATACCATACGGCGTTGCGCATCACCATGCGTTTGCGTGTCGTACTCCGTACAAAAGTCGTCATGTTTCTCGAACTGATAGTCGTGATTTCCGATGCTCCACTAACCAGGGTGTTAAACTTACTGACAAAACGTTCCCAGGCAATAGAGGGTGCATCCTGGGTTAAGAAACTCCAGTCGGTCGCTTCAACGAGTCAGGTTAAGGTGCAGTAACTGATTCCAGTTTGCGTTGTTTGCGTTCGGTCCTCGGGAGATTCAGCATAACAAGTGTGCATGAAATGCAAAGTCGCATGATCACTGCGTCCTACAAGAGTATCGATTGGCCCTCTCTCGATCACCAATTCTTCATTAGTGAATATTCGATCCAATATGGATTACCAGTTATTTCCCTTGAACTTGGTGGACGAAGTGACGTGGCCATAAAGCGGAATCTCTGACAAGGTCATGCAGGTTTGCTTTGAATTGCCGTCCTGGTGTGGCCTGGGATTTTAGAGCATGAAAGTTGAAATTGCAGACGACTAGGACGTGACTGTATTTCCTGTATATCATGTGCCTTAATACAACCACCAAGTTGCAGTCTATCTCAGGTGTAAACGATGGTGGGCGCTAAACAACAACCACTAGGCCAAGATCGTTCCCTCACAGCCGGAAGCTGCACCAAATGGAGTCAGGTACATCGGTTTCCAAATCGTGTATGTGTTTGCACTGCAGGTTGTTACGAACGTAGTGGGCTACCCCACCACCTTTGCTGACTCGATCATTCCGGACAATGGACATACCTGCTAGCTCGATTTCGGCATCCGGTAGCTCACAGCGCAACCACAAACTGCTCGCCTCTAATAATGAAGTTGCTCACAGTAGAAAGCTCCTGCTGTAGGGTATATTATGGAAGTAACTCCAGTTGTATCTTGCCACGATTGGGCCATGAAGTAGACATGTACCTCGATGCTTCACTAGGACAGGGTCTTTGTCAGTGTGGTGTCGTATCAGGTCAAATGTTACTGTAGTTCTTCCATCTGAAAGCTGCGATATCATTTTACATCCTCGAAATCCTCCTTTCCCCTTCGTTGGACAGTGGGATTCTCGACAGGGCATCCGCAAGTCGGTTAAAGCACCCTGGTACGTATTTTATTTGCTAATCATAGTTCAATAAACCTGAGTACCAGCGACTCAAGCTCACCGATTTTTAGCCTTTGTTTCCTCAACTTAATAGCATTGTAACAGCAGATTGATCAATGCGCAAAGTGAATCGACGTCCGAATAAGTAAAAGTTCCATTTCTCACACGCCCAGACGAATACGTGGGCCTCCTTCTCGTTGGTGGAATAATTTCCTTCAATATCAGAAAAGGTACGCAAAGCGTACACAATCACTTTATTCTCGCCATCGTGCAGATGCGACAGAACTGCACCCAAGGCAACATCTGAAGCAGTCGTTGATACAAACATTGGACAGTGTTCAGTTAAGATCGCTACCGTGAGAGTGCATCCAATCATCGGTCGTATGGTAATGTAAGTAGTGTCTTCTTCAGTGACCCAACGAAACTCCTGGTTTTGGCACGTCAACCTCCGTAACGGCTCGGCAATAGTCGCACAGTTCGGTAAATGTCGAAGGTAATAACAGCAAACCAAAGAAATGTTTTATCTGTGTTACGTTGCATGGTTTTGGACAATCGAGAATGGCTCTGGTGGTCTACACATTAGGCTTAATACCCGAGATAGAAATAACATGTCCAATCATTTCGACCTCCGTTACAGCGAATTGGCATTTGCTGCTATTCAGGTAGTGATTTAGTTCATTCAGCCTATGGAGCACGTTATGAAGCTTTTCCTGATCTTCGATGGGGTAACTACCAAAGACACAAACACCATCCATATACCCAACACATTTTGAGATTTGATAGCGACAGAGTAATAAATTGCTGCCAAGCTGCTGGGGCACTACTAAAGTCCATTGATAACACTTTGTATCGTTACAAACCGTCTTGCTTGAGAAAAGCAGTCAAATATTGGTAAGCTGGAGTCAGTGGCATGTAGTAGATTGCACTACGAATATCCAGCTTTGAGAAAAGTTTGGCGTTTTAAAGCCTAACCATCAACGCATCGAGAAGCAGAGGGAATTTGTCCACAATTATATGTCGATTAAGCGCTCGAAAATCGGTGCGTAGACGAATAACACCATCTTTCTTTTGAACGGCAACTAGTGGATAAACTCATTCGGAACACTGTATGGGTTCTATCAAGTCTTCCGTGACCATATTTTTCAACGCTTGCGACGAGGCCTCTTGCTTGGCCAGAGGTACAGGCCTAGGTTGTGAAATGCGGAATGGTATGTAATCCGAGCTCAACCGATTACGGTGCTTTGTTTTGGGGATGCTACCAATATCCGAAAGAAAGAGATTTGGGCAACTGGACCGCAACTAACGAAGGTTGACACTGGCCAAAGTCATCCGGCTAACGCATGGTGATACGTTCAATATGACCGTGGTCTTACGTCCAAACAGAGGCTTACTATCAGTTGCAGAAACGTAAAGTGCAACTATACGCTTGCTGCTGTATATAAGAAACTTTTAAACGGTAACAAAACCGAGTATGTGGACACCACCATCTGAGTAGCTGTTGAAAGTGCAAGCGTAAGGATGTACAGTTAACTGACGAAAATGTTGTTGATAAAAACAATATGGCACAACTGTGCTTGGTGACGCGGAACCCAGTTTCAGGTCCAGACAAATGGTTTTGTTTCTAACCAAAAATCCTACGACGAAGATCTGGCGAAGGCAGTTTGGGTTCTTGATTTGGAGACGAAAGTCGATGTTCGCATTCATTAACGCCATTTATGGATTGTGCAGTGTTGAACGGAGAAGTTCTAGAGTGCTTTGCATAATCAACTAGAGAAATGACGCGGAAACGATAAACCCGAAAAAATGCCCGGTCTTACCGCAATTCCGGCAGTTTTCACTCTTTGCAGGACATGACTTATTATTTGCACGATGTTCAGCAATTCCACAACGGTAACACTTATTTCTAACTGAGGATCGCGTCAGGCCGCGTGTAGAATCCAAACGGTCAATTTCAGTAGCTCCTGCGTTAGCGAAGATAATTTCGTTTTCTTCTGGGACTGCGACCTTCACGCGAGCCACATCACAGGCCCTGTACCATGTGAGCTTCTTTGCGTTCTCCATGAGGAGACTTTCTGCTCCGAGAATCAGCGAGGCTAGAAATCAGTTGTTGTATTAGCATAGTTTAACTTTGTTGCTTGGGAATACTATTGTAGTCACACTTTCGAACAGAACAAACAAGGAGGGAAATGAGTACCACTGATTTACCAGATGCCTGTGTAATCTGAGAAAAATTGTGCCGAGAAGTATGAGTGTTCACTCGAACACTCCAATGTTTATCGAGGGCAGATAAGGTCTCTGTAAACGTGGGACTCTTCCGTAGGTTTAGAGCATCAAATATACGACGACCCTCTGAGTCGCGGTGCAAGCTCAAAAGCTTTAAAGTATCCTCCGTTTTCAGAGTCTCGGATGGATTGGGAACTGGTAGCACAGAAATATAAACTATACAACTAATTTTCCAGTCTTCTCAACATACTGTATTTGGGATAACCGCATGGTCGGTCCGGAACTGGGCAGGGGCAGTAGCATGCAAAGACATCGGTAACACCCGATGCCAATTTCTTATATCCCAAAAAAGAAGACCGGAGCAGCACAGGAACGTATGTATGGAAAAACTGCCTGCACATACACGCGTTACAGTTAAATTGATAGACGTTCGAATTTCAATTAAGCACATGCAAGATCACATGGCTGGGCCAACGAGTGCTAAATAGTAGTGTGAGTAGGATAAGCGAATCGAGGGTAAAAACAAAGCAAAGTATTTGAACACGACAGCCTGCCCGCACTCCTTATAGTTCGGTGATACGGGGATCCTTGTCAAAGAGGAGGCCACGATATTTTCGAGAGAAAGTGGCTCACGGATGTGCTGCCAGTGCTTCCAATCGTGTACCTGCGCATCGATGGAAGAGGAATCAGTAAGCCCAAGAAGACCATGAGCAATCACAGTTTGCTTGTCTACTTTTATGTTCCTCTCTATGCTAGTTGGATCCGCTGCACCTTCTTCCCACGGGATTTCAGGTAGTATGCGCACTCCAGTTGAGGCGTTGTGGAGTCGATTCACAGACAGCAGAACGGCCCCTGTCTCATTCATCAAGTTTAGTGTTACCCGAAGTAACCGGGTTCACCGTAGTGCAATGCGTTTGGGTGACGCCAGATGCGTTTTAATCTCGTGGGATCAGCATGGACACTGATGGCCGTACAGACGGAACTCCATTGATTTCGATCGTCTATCAGCCTACCCTTAATTGGATTTGAATTTGGATTCGGGGACATTTGTGCACACTAGGATTAAGGCACCCCGGTCGCGCCTAGTAGCTACTAGTTTTGGAGCCTTAGCTTCTGGTTCTTTTGATGAATTTGTGAACGGCAGTGATGGGGTCATCCGTGCAGCAAAATTGTCGTTTTCTCTAGTCCGGCTACCAAGGTTACCGACGCTATTTCAGATGTTTGCATGGCGGAAACCGTTGCGTACGTTACCTGGTTCCTCACTATGGCTGGTTGACTGCAGCTTAAGGTCTCGTGTATAGGGAACAAACCATCAGCTGTAACACACTGTACAGAAGTTGGAGCAGGCGCGCTGCAGACAGTGTTTTTACTTATGGGAGAGAGAGAAGGGAGTTGGCACTGATTGTGACTGAAGCGTTGGGGTAATGTTGGGACGCCTGGCTCTCTTCTTCGGCCAGAATGGGGAATTCGGAGTGCTATTTTCACATACAAGTGCAGTACCGTTTCCTCTGATGGGTGTAACCTTGGCGCACACCACTTGCTTGACTGCCTCTGTTAGTCATTCACACTACTTCAGTAACGCAGTCAGACAGCTAAAACCTGGGATAGCACTGCATACTGGGCAGAAGCAATACGCCTCTGCCGTGCTATTATACCGTCTCGTTGTTATCGGCTCCGTCCCTAGACATTTGGTGTGCTAGCTTTTCAAGCAACTACTACAAACTAGCCCACTCTTCACCACTTTATCACGCAACTCTCACTTTCACTTAACGTGGGACAGGTTCGCCGAGGGCATGAAGTTTCAAGGTCAAACGTTTGTTGGAAGATCAGTTAGTGAAGTTTCCCGCGTCAATGCTAAGCTTGAGTCAGCGTGGCGCGCCTGCTGTCAGCGGTCTTAGTCGGTTGATCGACCGATGTTAGGTCTGGCTGGTTTGAGACCTAGTAATGAATCTAAACCCAACCCTGAACACAGACTGACAGATCACAAATTCCTTCACAGATGCATTGAGAAAAACCCGATTGAAATGGGCTTAGTCTTTCGGACTGCCTCGGGAATTCTGCACCGAATGGTGTTACACGAATGGTGTTACACTGTGGTGTTACGGGCACAGGGTGAATGAGTTATCCGCTTGTGTTCAATCACGGGTGACAGTTAAATCCGTTAGCGATGGTTAGGATTTGAGTGGTAAGAGATAATTCCACGTATGATGGTTCACTGTGTAGAGCTGGTAAATCCGGTTCGAATGAACGTTCGGCGACTACGCTGCGACAGGATAGAAGATATAGAAGATTATTCAAGAAAGCCAAGTCAAAGTAAGCTTTATGAGTAAAAATGGTTGATCACGAAGCCAATTGAGTTGTTCTATGTAGTAACCGTAATCGAAATGGATTAGGCTCAAACCCAGAGCTAGCAATGACGCGGAAGTAATAAAGAACAGCGAAAGCACTTGGAAATCGTATTAGTGCATTTGGAATTAGGCTAAGTTCGAAAGTACAGTAAAACAAGAAGCGTGCAATATTGTTCATGGACAATCACCACAAGATGTCGCTGCTTTTTAACTACAGACGAGTTTCTGATTGTTCTCTGTGAGTTACTTGGCTTAATTAGCAAACAGCAATGCCCCGAAGAGCTGGGAACCAACGGGCTTAAACAAATTTTAGGTCCATTCGGCTTAGTTCCGACCTGACAGTCCGATGCGTGTCCGATTTAACCGTCCGGTTTCCAGCACCAAATTATGTCCCGTCCGGCGTCAGATCGGTCGCCTATCGGACGGTCATCGGACGGCTATCGGTCACTTGTGTCGATAGGGGATGTATAACGCCTTATGAGCGACAATGCGTTGCGTTCACGGTAACTGCAATGAGGGAGGAGATGTGTGACGGGACGTATGTGTACAAATGCCGCAAGGAACAGACGACAGGCAAGTGTGCGGGTGCAAATGCGTATTTGATTATCAAGAGCAATATTGCAATATTTAGCCATCGGCCTATCTGGAAGTTTTGTTGTTCACACTTGGTTTCGACCTATCATCTTTTATAACAACGCTGTCCCATCGCAATGAGGCTGGAACTTACCGTGGTTCGATGGTTTGTGTGCCTCAGAGATCCATTGAGCAATGCTGGGTGGTGCTTTTTTACTATTTCAGAGTCACTCACGCCAGATTGGTCGATGGCTAGAGGCCAGGAAAACTCATCCTCCTGGTCCTCCAAGTGGGGAGTTGGAATGAGGGAGGCTTCTTCTTCCTTAAGACGGACTCCCTCTAGCCCAACGTCAAACCCGCTGCCTTGCGATCAGGTTTTTGAACCAAAGGCTTTGGTTGAGAACCCTAACCATTCTCCCGTCTAGGCCTGGGCAACCTGACAGTATCTGTTGCGAGCCCGTAAAATATTCCCGCAAAAACGCGTCAGAAACCCCGGCAGAAAGGCTGTGGAAAGCGAGGTTCTATTCCTCCTCACAACGTAGCAGAGTTAAGCCACTTCGAGACGCTGCCCAACTGCCCACCTTTTGACAATGGTCTTTTACAAATCACCACCTCGTCGTGGTAGCAATTTTCCCTAACTTAATAACCCATAGCATTGGCTGTGATTTGCCCTTTGTTGGTCTTAAAAGAGCCTACAGAGGACTGCCTGTCGCCTTACTTAGGAGTTGGTCGGGTAACGTGGTTTTGTGTGAGTCGTTAGCTGGCCAGCCTTCGCGTCTAAGACGCTAGTGCGCGTCTACCGAACCCCCTCTAGTGTGCGCCCGTTCCGAGGGCTCATCGTCTACCCGAATACGTGTGGCTACGATCGTTCTCACGCTCGCTCAATTTCAGTCTCACTAGGGCGTACCCCGGCTAAGCTAACGCCATCAGGTCAAGGCTAGTCCGTTCGATTGGTCAGTGTTCCAGCCTGTTATCGTAGGCGTGCTCTAACCGTGCCAGCGACCAGCTTATCAGGCGTTACGCAATCAGAACAGAGGCGGCGTTCCCTCAATTATAACAGCATCCTACCCACGCAACATAATTTACTTCTCTTCAAACAGTTTATTGATGCTCTGACCACCGCAAAGGATAATCAACGGTGCCCTATCTGCTGCCTCGGTCAGGGTGGATAGAGGTTTGGATGCTGCTGCTCAATCCTTCCCATCTTCGTATTCCCCTTCTTACGCTTTTCATCCCTTATGATCCTGTTTCAGCTTCACTTTTATCCCCCTGTTTTCAACCCCCAAATGCTTGACCCTCTCCCACCTTGCTTCAATAGTCACTTGTCTTCTAGTTTCAAAACACATGTGAACGCGGAGCGCCATTCCTGCCCTGTCAACGGGCCCGTGTCCAAGCAAGCGGCCAAGCCCAGTTCATCGGCTTCCATTTTTTGCCCTCGATCCTCTTTCAGATTGGCATGCCTCAGTGTACGCACATTACTTCAGCTCAGTCAACAGGCAGCACTTGCCCGAAAATTAGAGACCCTCTCGATCGATATCTGCTGCTTATCGGAAACCCGCCTGCAAGGCTGCCGCTCCGTGCTCACTCTGCCATCCCCTTCAGGTGACATTAACAGCACTTTCTCATTGCGCCTATCTGGTGACGATGCAGTTTCGAGCACCGGCCAAGCCGGTATTGCCCTGAGTCCCCGGGCTGAAGCTGCTCCGATTGACTGGATCCCAATCAGTAGCCGGATGTGTGCGGTCCCATTGGCTAGCTCGTTCAAAGCTTCGAAGCTGCACGGGACTAACAGGTGTCTACTCATTATCGCTGATTATGCACCCACAAACTGTAGCAATGCCTTCGTAAGAGACGACTTCTACCGCCAACTGACCCAGCTCCTTCGCCACAGAAATAGCTCGGACACTGTAGTGCTGGCTGGGGATCTGAACGTTTAAGTTGGAAACTTATCCACTGATAAACTGCATCTGGGCCGCCAACATGATGTAGGCAGCCGCAATGAAAACAGTGAGCGGTTACTTAATTTGTGTGAAGATGCTCGCTTGTTTCTCGCGAGCACTAACTTCCGACACAGCAGCCGCCGGAGGGTGACTTGGGGCCCACCAGCCTCGAACCAACATTGGACGTAGATCGATCACATTGCGATCATTTACCGCTGGAGAGGCTGCATCCAGAACTGCCGCTCGATTTGGAGCACATGTGTAGACACCGAACATGCACTTGTATGTGCTGACCTGCGGATGAGCTTTTGCGGACACCCAAGACGATGTTGTGACCGCATTGACAACAGCCAACTGACAAAGCCAGCTATTCTGAAGGCGTATCGAAGTACGCTGACATGCGAGTTGAGTAAGCGCTCAGTGGAGGCAATTGAAGCTCACTGGTCTCATATTCATCAGACCTTACTAGAAGCTGGAAAATCCTCATGTGGTATGTCTTATAGCCAACATGGTTATTGGGTCTCTTCGCAGTCTCTAGAACTTATCGATGCTCGCCGGCATATCCCCGCTGGAAACGAACACAATGAAACTCGTACAGAGCTCCGCGCAAGACTTCCTGCCAGCCTGAAGAGAGACCGTGAATCCTGGTGGTCTCATCATGCGTCAGAGATGGAAACGGCCGCTTCCCTTGGTAACCATCGTAAGTTATTCCGTCTGATACGGGAAACGGGCAGCAGGAGAAATGGGGTTAGTGAAACTATACGTGACGAAAGTGGGAAGCCTATCCACAACTTATCACAAACTTTGGAGCGTTGGGCTGAGCACTTTGAAAGGTAATTTAATCTTTCGGAATTGTTGGCTTTTTCACCAGCAGCTGATCGCCACGTTCCGTGGGCTGTCCCTTTGGATCCACCCTCTCGCTCAGAAGTCGAACGTGAGATCGCACTGCTGAAGTTACATAAAGCCGCTGGACCAGTTGATCTTCCTCTAGCCCTCTTCAAATTCGGGGGACCTGCTCTTGTGGAGAATTTATAGGAGTTACTAGTGAAACTGTGGGAGCAGTTAACTGTCCCAAACGAATGGAGCCGCTCTGTCATAGTCCCAATTTTTAAGGGAGGCTCACGATCGGAATGCGGCAGCCGTAGAGGAACCAGTCTGATCTCCATCGCCTCCAAATTGCTTTCCTCTGTCATCCTTCACAGACTGACTGGCACTCGTGAAAGTCAGATTCGTGAAGATCAAGCTGGATTTCGTCAAGGTCGTGGCTGCATTGGCCACATCTTCACTTCGTGTCAGTTGTTGGAAAACCGTCACATATATTGGCGGCCCACCATTGTCGTGTTCCTCGATATCAAAGGTGCATTCGATTCGGTGGATAGACGTGCACTTTGGGACTGTCCACTCAGGAAAGATGTATCTGAGGAATGTGTAAATATCATCCGAGAATTATACGCGGGTAGCTCGGACACAGTGAATGCTTACGGCAAGCTGTCATCGCCCTTTAATATCTCCAGCGGTGTGAGACTAGGATGTCCGTTGTCCCCTTTCCTCTTCAACTTCGCTATTGACGAAGTCATGGAAATCGCTTTTACAGGACGCGACTTAGAATGTGTGGATCTGCTCCAAGGATAACGACTCCTTGACTTAGAGCATGCTGATGATATTGCTCTAATCTGTGACAGCTCCCAGACGTGTCAAGCGGCACTGGACAGAGTAGCACTGGCTGTCCGTCACTTCGGTCTTTGCTTCGCACCCTAGAAGGGCAAAGCGTTCCTACAAGATTGGCGTGCTCCGTCTCGTACGCTGACCCTCGGTGCAGATCAGCTAGAAGTGTTTGGGGTCAACAACTGATTGGTAGTGCATGACTTATTCTGCCGTCAACGCCTTTGTTCTTGCTGGTTGTGACCGAATTCGTCCAGGAAATACATGAGTGCGTCAGCAGTGATGGCCTCCATAGCACTAAAGCACTGAGAGAAAAGTCACTGAACCATAATTACTTGGGTCGAAACAACAAACTCCTGTGTAAACCAAGGTTAGCTTCCCATATTTCAACACTGAAGGAACGTGTCCGTCATCTGCGCAGTGATAGAATAATTTGAACAGTTTCAGCCCACTCAACTGTCACAGCAAGTGTTATCGTGGGAATATCATCGATACGTGGGAGAGCTTTATACGCGCAGATACTAACTGTGCCATCACTGCGTCTGCCTTGAAGCATATGTGAGTAAGTTTTAGTGCTGGTAATGCATTCCAACGGGTCAGAGGATCTTTGAACACGTAGAAAATTGGTACGTATTACTACGATATAGTACTTGCTACGTGCTTGGTGATCTTTTTTAGTCCGTCCGCTGTTTTCAAAGAAAATCTACTGTTCACTTTTGGAAGGGTGTCCACCTACCTATCCAGCAACTGGTGATTTGAAGTGAATCATTCTTTTAAAGCTTGTTGAGATACCACTTTGTCCTCGCAGTCTAGTTGAGTACAATGGTTACGGTAGACGGAGTAGGTCTTCTAGGTTTTCGGCCTCAGACCTGTTTGTGGACACGTCGTGTTGCGTTTCGAATCAACATGTAGTTACGTGTTCTACTGCGTGCAAACTAGGTCCCGGTGCTCGCACGGTGCTCAATGAATAAGCATGGTGTTTAATGTACTGATGAAACTTACGTAAGTGATACCATCTGATTGCTTCAACCAGTCAGACCAATTTTCTAAGATGACGGATAACATTTCACTATGTGTGCATCTGTCCGCGATGATTCCATATGCCCAACTTAATTGCGATTGACACGATAAGCGTCCGAGGGCCATGTGATTCCGAAATTAAGCGTGTGGAACGACGCGTTGCGTGCTTTTTACACTACGTACTATTTGGTAGTAGCATGATATTAGGTAAAACTTGGTGTCGGTTATTCCTAGCTGAACGTCAACTTGTAGCCATCCCTATATAGCCATCCCGGCTAGGAAATTTCCGACTTCTGGTAGTTAGATATGTACTACACTGTTTGCGACTCATCGGTTTTCACACTTTGACCACATATGCAAGGATATCGCGATTTTTTCATCTGATCAATTACTGTCGGCATTGAATCCGCGGGGGGTTTCTGCATTGCGCAATAAGGTATCCTTAAATACGGTTATTCTATCCTCAGTATTGGTGCAAATCCCACCGAATACCGAAACAAGAGTAATGTTCCAAAGTTCATGCGTGCACATGTGTGCATGTCCCGAACTGTATCGTATCGCATAGGACTTACTAATTTTAACCTTTAACATGTGATGAGCATAAAATAACAACCCAAGATAAAGAACAATGGTGTTTTACTAGTGCCACAATCTGGTTGGACCATGTGCTAGCGGAATGGGTATCATGGCTGCTTACCTCACCGAACCACAAAGGAAGTGGCCCAAGAGTGTTGAAGGTGGTCCTGCAGTGGAAACAAAAGGTAACACGGACGCTAAAATACTGTACATGTTCCGTTGCAGGCTACCATTTGAGCTTCGGCTGAAGATTGTCAGCGATATACCCCTTAGAGTTGATATGTCACTCAGCGAACCAAACGCAATGGGATCTATGAAAGAACAATGCACCAGTAGTGTGCCTAATGAGCCCATACAACCTGTTAAAGATGATATTGACCGGACAAATTACACTGTACGTAGAATAATTGCTACGGGACTAACTTCGCAGACGATGTATAGGACTTCGAAGCCTTCACCAAGAACCCACCGAAAAAGCGATTCGCCGCCGGCCAGTCGCTGGTTGGCAAAACTTTACGCATGAACTGCACAACCTCCAAAACATTGCTCAAATCTGAGAAACTTCCTATGTTCACTAACGCCAAGGGCTCCTCAGTAAACTTACCGAACCTCAGCCACGTCAGATTGCGAATGCTTGGGAGCGAATTGCTATTACCGAAACTTGGTTGCAACAAGAAGTGACTGATACTGGGGTTAAGATAGCATAAATGTCAGTCATTCGGAATGACCTTCCCGGTAGGGGACGTGGGGTCCTTCTCTACTACAGCAGCGACCAAGCAAGGTGCAATAGTTAATGATCTGGAAGCTCCTCTTACCGACTCACTCTGCTGCAGCCTCCGACTAAGACAAAACGACAACTCTCGCAGCAGTCTTTTACCGCCCCCAACGTCCACTCCAGAAATGGATTCCCGCTTGATACGTGCCTTGAACTGGGTAACGCGCACTGGATATAGCCAAATTCTCATATCCAGGAACTTCAATCTACATGATCTGGTGGTATCGGCATCATCCAGCGAACAGTTCAAAGCAGACTTGCATGAACCTATCGCCCAATAGATTCAAGACAGCAAACAAACCGTCCATATTGGACCTTGTACTTACAAATGAAGAGCTCATGTTTGACAATGTATTAATAAAGAATCAATCAGGTCTCAGCGGCCATGTAGTAATAACGCTCAATTATGTGTGTTATGCAGAGTAACCGTCTGAAAACTAGGAACTATTTCATAAATTCACACCCTCCCGCGCCTTAAAAAAACTGGTCGAGACATCTGCTGGGGAATTCTCAAACAACAGCCCTCTTGACAACGTTAGGACAGAGTTTGTTGAAAGACTGAGCTACACCGTCAACAGAACATCAGAGAACAAGCCCCTTCTTCCAGCCAAAATGCCTACAATTCTAAGGAACATGACCCGAAAATAAATGGTAATAAGGAATGCAGCATGGTGCACCTACAAGGTTAACACTGAATCAGAGACTTGGGGCAATTTCTTGACTCATTGCAAACATTGTACTGCACTTGTCCACGATGACGAAGTAACTTCTCAACAGTGCCTAGCCAAAACTTTCTGGCAAACGACAAACCACTGTACAGGCATGTCAACAGTCTACCTGAAGTAATGCACGTCATCCCTCCACTTTTTACGGCATGCAGTAGAGCATAAAGTGCAGACGCAGCAGCTAATGCTCTGCGGCTACAATACGCCCCAATTTTCGAACTCGCAGCCTTTAAATGCCCCATAACGTCTTACACATGAGCGAATCCATGGTTTATACAACTAATTTGCAACCCAGAAATTGTGCTGAGGAAGTTACTTTCACTGCTGTGGCATGGCTCTCCGGGAGCAGACAACATCCGCCCGGAAGCACTGAAGGCTGCGGCCAACATACTAGCTGAACAACTGTCACAGTTCTTCCAAAGGTGCTTCGATGAACCGTTAGCCCCCACTGTGCGGCAGTGTGGCATTATCACCCCAATTTTTAAAGGCGGTAGCCGTTTAGATCCTGTAAACTATCGCCCAGTGACTCGCATCCCTGTGCTAGCGCAGGTGATGGAAGCAGTCGTCGCTGAGGCTCGAATGGGTTACGTAGAAAAATGCAACATCTTATTACCGGGGCAGCATGGCTTCCGTCAACACGGGTCATGCACAACCAACTTGTAAAAAGCACGAGGTAGTTGGACGGAAGTGGCTGAGGATGGAGTCGGAGTTGATGTCATCTATTTGGTCTTCCCCAAAGCTGTCGACAGCCTAGATCTCCGCATCCTACTTCACATGTAGCAAAGCTACAGTATCGGAGTTCCAGTTCTTGGTTGGATTGACAACTTTCTTCACCAAAGGGAAGTTCAGTTGCATGTTAGGGGATAACTTTCTAATCCGATTGTGGAGTGTGCTGTTCCACAGCGCCCGGGGCTGGGACCGCGCTTATTCCTGATATCTATTATAGACTTGACAAGAGTTAAGTCCTCAAATTTCCTACTTTTCACCGATGATGTTAGCAAATGGCGGGCGATTAATAACAAGGAAGATCACGATATATTCCAACATAACCTAGCTTGCGTTTAGGAACGGTCAGCGAGGAACCTGCTTCAGTTGAACATAGCTAAGTGCAAAATGATCCATCTGCGTCACTAGCGAGTGAGCGTTTCCAAGCTTAGAGACTAAACCTTCCAGGAGCGTGACCTGGGTGTATTGGTACAGGAGGATCTCTGATGCTCAAAACAGGCAGAGAAAGTGTCGGGAACCGGAAACTAACACTTTGGCCTTCTTTGCAGAGCGTTCGGTCGGTATGAACCCTCACTCTTCCCCCAAATGCCAAACGCTGACATACGGCCGCACGTGGAATATGGTATCCAGGCGTGGCAGCTATGGCAGAAACAGGATCTCGTTGATCTCGAGATTCCACAAAGAAGGGCAACGAAGGACGTCAGGGACTTCTTTCATCTGCCCTATCAGCATAAAGTGAAGTCACTAAGATTGTACAGCAGTCGATATCAATGTTTACGGAGCGCTCTCGTAATGGTTTACCAAATCATAAAGAACCAGAATCAAATTTGCCGCCCGCTGCTGGAATTGAATCAAAACATTAGCCTAAGAGATCATCTTCTGAAACCGAAAATACAGTACAGTTGGCTTGAACGCCGTAGAAATTTCTTTTCTCTCCGCTTGTGCCAGCTTTGGAAAGCTCTCCCTAATTCTGTTGTCGCTGTCACCAATCTGGTGAAATTTATAAAACGAGTTGACGATGTGTTGTCTCATTTGCCTTTCATTTTATGACTTGTTAGCCAGGGGGTTACAAAACACAATCAAACTGTGTCTTATCAAACTCCCAAACAATGGATTTATTGAGTTATACTTTTAATATGCGAACAGCTCCTCTATTCTACAAAAGTTTATGGTGAGTCCACTAAAACGCTTTTTACTTTATTATAAACTTTTATTTCCGCAATAATTCCCATCCCACAGGACTTGTTAAGTATTGCTTTTTTACCCGCAATACACCATTCTTCCATTGTTCCATATCTAAACTAATGCAGGGTTATGTGGCGATCACAAATACACTTGCATCTCTACTCCGTTAAATCTTGATTATCACCATAAGTTCTCGAAGGATGTTTTTCCTTGAATACTCTTTCTTCAGTTAGAAGTCATCCTAATACACTCTTCTTGCAAAAAGTCCACCACAGTTGACTAGTAGTCTGTTGCTTGCAACTAGTCTATTTCTCTCTCTCTCTCTCTCTCTCTCTAGAGAGGACATTTCTTGCTTAATGTTTTATTAGGTGCGTTTTGTTTGCTGTGTTTTCAGTGTACGGAGAAGTGCCATAGTAAGAATAATCAACACATTGAATTTCATGTTATAGCAACCAGCGCCCAGATTGACAATGTCACTGTATTGAGTGGATGGCAAAGTGAAAGTCGCAGTTGGAAATCAGTTTATGTCAAACTGGAAAACAATAAACAATGAGCAATGATTTATCACGGGATAAAAGCAAGTGCTTGACACGTCCCGTAGGATGGTAACGGTGAATATGATGTAATTAAAATATGTCTGGGTCATCTATCGAACGTCTGCCGAGATGAATACTTTGCTAATTAACATCAGTGTAAAATGAAAAAGAAATATCGCACGTAAACGTTCAGAAAGACACTGGGGTGCAGTGATAGTTGAGGTAAGGAGTGAGAAAATAAAATGTGATCGCTCACTTAGGTCCATTTGATACATTAGTCCTGTTGAAAACATGCTTGGCGTAATCCACATTAGAGGAGCTTAGGTAACAAAATGTTGGGAGCTGAGAGCAACATCTAATCGTTTTTTGAAAACATCCAATGTAGGGGAGGATACAACTGAGTCTGGGAGTGCCTTCCAGGGTTGGCAAACCCGAAGGGAAAAGTAATTCCGTCGACACTAGACGGCTATATTGTTCCTGCAACTTTAAGCAGTTACCCCTGAGCTGCGTGTTGTGGCTGTTTCAGCCAATGGCGGCATACGTGGTTGGGGTCACTCAGTATCTGATACGCTAATATGAGATCGCCGCGCAGCCTTCGATAAAGTCCGCTGAAAATTCCCAGCGACTTCAGCCTTCGGTGGTAAGAGTGATAGCGCAGGCCCTTTACATTCTTTGTTGCTCTTCGTTGTGGTGCCTCTATCGCTTCTAGGTCGCGCTTCAACCAAGGTTGCCAAGCTTGGATGGCGTATTCAACATGCGGGCGCACGTAGGAATTGTGCATCATTGTGAAGATGGATGGGTCAAATCTCCCGAATGCTCTTCGCAGCATGCCGACGTGCTGGTTGCCTCTTTTCGCAGCAACCTCAGCCTGTTTTGAACAGTTGAGGTCGCTCTGTACGATCACACCAAGATCACGTTCCTGGGAGCTATTCTGCAATCCGTTTGTCCCAAGTGAATAGGTGTAGTTATGTCTATGGCGTAATTGTACGACGCGACATTTGTCTACGTTGAACGGTAGGACGTTTTGAACTGACCAGTTCGACACTGTGTTAAGATCGTGCTGGAGCCGTTCATGGTCATCCGGTCCTCTGATCCTTCGCCATATCTTGATATCATCAGCGAAAAATAAGAAATCGGAAGTAATTGATCTCGCCAAATCGTTAAAGAACACCAAGAACAGACGAGGTCCAAGAACCGAGCCTTGTGGTACTCCACACGTCACATCGATTGCATGAGAAAATGATTCTCGGACTCTCATCACTAGCCGTCGTTCTTGTAGAAAATTGTCAATCCAACTCAGGATTTGGTCGCCAATGCCGTAGTTCCGAAGCTTCTGAAGGAGAATTCGATGATCTAAACGATCAAATGCTTTTGAAAAGTCCAGGTAGATGACATCGACTCCAACTCCATCATCAACAGCTTCAGTCCAGCTATTCCGTGCAATTAAAAGGTGAGTATTACACGAATGCTTTTGACGAAAGCCATGTTGCTCTGGGGCTATTAAATTGTGGCTTTCCAGGTATTGCATCAGCGCGTCTGCGATGATTGATTCCATCACTTTGGATAGCACGGGAAGTATTGTTATTGGACGGTAGTTGGCAGGATCAGTGGTGGAATAAGGTTTTCCTCTAGACATCGCTGATAGAAAATAACCATTGGTCCTGCTAGATCACTAGCTACCGCGTGTAGAGTCTTTGCTCGGATGTTATCAACTCCGGGAGAACTGTGGATACGCAAGGATAACAACTTCTTCAACACAGCTTCCGTAGTGAAGGTGATGTTTTCTAAACCAGATGGTGGAGTATTAGAAATGAGGTGAATTTTTGGGCTCGTTACCTGTTGGAAAGTTTGGGAATAATGAAGCCGAAAGAGATCAGCTGCTTCCATTGCTGACCGCGTGCACCCATCAGCTGTGACTAGCGCTGGAACCCCTCGCTTTACTTTTCGAAGGCCGTTAAGGTGCCTGTACAGGAGTTTGCGGTTAGTGCAGAATCGCTTCATTAACCTCTGCTGATGCGTGACCTTGTCTTCGCGGATCAGTTTCACACAGAAGTTACGATGTGTCACGTATGCAGTCCAGGTTTCGGCATTCGGGCAGTCCTGGTGATTTCGCCATGCCAAATCCCTCCGGGACAGACAATTACGTGTTCTGCTCCTCAGAAATGACTTACGCTTGTTTTGGGGTTGGAAGGACTTATGTTCTGATTCGTGGGCTAGCATTGTGCTAAACGTCCTTGTAAAGGTTTCCCAGGCAGACTCTGGGGGGCTTTCGGTTAAGAAAGTCCAAGATGTATCCTTAACAAGCTTAGACAACACATTGTAGTGTGTGACAGTATGCACTTTATCCTCCTCCTTTTCAGGGTACTCGGCATAGCATATATAATCAAAGAGTAGAGTGACATGATCACTACGACCCAGTGGTGTGCTTGTAACTATCCCATCAACTATGCGTTCTTCGTTAGTTAGCACAAGATCCAGTATCGACGGCTTGTTAGAAGTTCGAAATCTGGTGGGAGATGATGGTGTTGTTACCATCTAACCTCCCCTTCTATTGCCTAAGCTGATTAGTGTGTTTGTGTTTGTCAGTGTTGGGAAGAGCAACACGGAATTACTACAATGCCAGATACGGTACTTGCGCTCCAAATGACCGAGGTCTATGGCAAAGTGAATCGAGGTCTCAATAGGGGTTGCGTGTCGCAATCCAACCGTACAGAGGGTAGTCTAATTCATACTATGAATTATGATGGGATCTTGTCTGAATATTCCCGTTAAAAGTATCAATCCTGTGCCATGCTACAGCCATGAAACGCCCTGCTTAAGCAGTTGTTTTGCTACGATGGAGCTGGAAAAGGAGGTGGAGTGTTTTCGTATTATAAAACTAACCTGCAATATGAACTTATTGGTTATTCAGAAATCAAAACCCCTGATTTGGTTTGGCACCGGTTATGGCTGTGGAACAAGGACACTTGTATGGTAGCTGTAGTTTAACGTCCACAAACTCTACTTCGGAAATGGACTATAAAGGGAAGTACGTTTTCATGGTTGCACTGAACAAGACATACAGTCATGTACTCGTCGCTGGTGACTCTAATATGCACAACCTGGAAGTGCCAGCACATAATGACGCACAATTTAATGTCTGTAAGTGATAGATTCCAGTTACTCTCTGTATAATCACATAAGTTCTTCCACCAGTTTTGAGAATACTGACAGATAGTAGCTACTTCTTCTTGTGCATACTAATGAAGAACACCCGCTCGATAGAAAAATTAAAAGCACTACCTTGAGTCGCAGGGATCATGCGACTCTGCCATTCAGTTATATGTACGAAGCAGAATATCTCGATGAACGGAACTGTAAAGTTTATCCTGTCACGTAGGTCAACGTATTGTCCGCGCGTGTTAAGAAGTCCACTAAGAAATTTTTCAATGAGTACACCCCAATAGTCAACTGGGAGACGTGCACAAAGAAGTTTAACACATTGGTAGCAAACAGGTCAGGGCAGAAATCTTTCAATCATTAAAACAAAACCGTTTGTTTTAGTCAGCAGAACACGTAAATATGTTTCCTTTAGGGACATGGCATGGGGAGGTCACAAGAGCTCCCCGAATCTGAAAACCTGGTTCGCATACTTGGTACAACGCAAATATAGTGTGCAATTGATCCACGAGGACAAGTGACCCCTCACAAACGCTCATACAGACACGTTAGTGGCTTTCATAAATTGCAGCACTGGTTATGATTGAGGGGCGGCCAATGTTTTGTGGCTTCTTTACTCCAACACGTTCAAAAGAGTAAAGAGCCAGAATTTTCTGCTTGCTTCTATTGCCCCGCCGTGAACTTTATCTAATATCACGTTCACTGCAGAAGTTGTGTTGAAGAAACTGGTATTCCTGCTTACCCGCAGTTTTTCTGGAGTCAATGACATTCGCCGAAGGCTCTGCAGACAACAATCAGTTATCTAGCAGAACCGCTGACCATTTTCGATCAGCACTACCTGGAGCGGAAGAAAAGTTCTTCAATGTGGAGACGAATGGTCATCGCTCCTATTCACAAAGGAATTAGTCGCACTGGCCCTGCCAATTACCGCCCGATAACGTTGCCCCCAGTGCTTCCTAAACTTATAGAGACAAACATCACAGATGCACTTATACGCAACCTGGAAAACCACGGCATAATAACATCAGAGCAACGTGTATTTCGTCAAAATTAATAGTGTATCATTAGCCTATTAATTGTGCATGGTAGTTGAACTGAAACAACAGATATTGGACGCAGGGCCGGTCATATGTTTGGAGTTCTCAAAATTGCTTGATCGATTAGACCAATGATTCTCAACCTACAACCCGCCGAGTCATTCCATCCAACCTGCAAAACTGCGACCAACCTCGCAATTTTACGTGAAAAATGTTATAAATTTTGTTCGTTTTTTCTTCATTAAACTATTGCTCTTCTAGGAATAATACCTATATTATCATCAGTCAGAGATTAAACGCTATAGATGCTGCGCATTTGTTCTGAATGCTCGTGTAAAATTATAAAGTGGGTCCACGGCTTCCTTCCATAGCTATTTGAGCGTATGGGACGGTTGTAGCGAACAGTATGAGTTATCAAAAGAAGTGAAACTTGGACTCTGAATGCAAGACATTTCAATAATGGTAGATAAATGCTCTTTTTGTTCAACATGATGATAAAGCGCATACAGTCACCGTTTTGAATAAACATAATCTGCAGAGGCATTACGATACCAAACACAAAGCTACGTACGACGAATTCATTTTTCGTAGGTGAGATGAAAAATAGCTGTCGCAGAAAGAAGCTGACCGATTGAAACAAGGTTTCAGAAAATGCTTAGAAGTAAACGTGGCTGCCATAAAAAGCAAATTATCGTGTTACAAACATCCTTGGCAATGCATGCAAAACCTTCGCAGATGAAGAGTTAGTGCTGACGTGTTTGCCGGCTGTTACCGAGGAGATTTGTCCAGAAAAAGGCCGCTGTGAAGTTGTTAGCCTTTCCCGTTTTATCATTACGAGACGAGTGGAGGACATTGGACGGGACTTGTTGACACAACTACAGGATAAAGCAATGGTTTTTCACGCAGTTTCCATAGCACTGGATGAGTTAACAGGTATAGCCGACACGTCACGGTTGCTAATTATCACTAAAATCTTAGTATTACTGACGTTACCGAAGAACTTGCATCATTGAAAAGCTTGCAATGCACGACATCAGGAGATGTTCGCTTTGGTATATTCAATACAATTATTACTCGGCTTAATTTGCCCTAATTAAAGTTGTGTGCAGTGACCAGAGACGAAGTTAACAATATAGTTGGAAGGCATGGCGTTCTAGTGGCAACGCTGCATCATAAAGTCAAGGAATCCAGTAGTGGCTCAAAGCTGGTTGAACTGCACTGCTTACTTCAGCATAGGGTATTTGTACTAAAGTGCTGAACTTGGAAAGTGTCATGACCAGAGTAGTACGTATAGTGAATTTCATACAAGTCAACGCCCTTAACCACAGCACCTTTAGACACATTTATCAAGAAATTGCTACTGTGAACGGGGATTTGTTGTACCACAAAAAGTTCGATAACTGGTCGAGGAGAAGTGCTCCAAAGATTCTTCGGGCTGTCACAACACTGAAACTTTTATGACCGAGAGATCACAACAAGTACTGCAGATTTCAAATTCTGAATGGTTATGGAGTCTAACAATTTGACACTATCTGACTGCTCACCTTAATGATCTCAATACCAGACTACATGGCCAGGACATATTTATTTATCACGTCTACGGCGATGTAAAATCGCTCTAAATGGATTTGCAGCACTACGTTCTGCATGCGCAAAAAGGCACAATGTCACATTTTCATATCTGTTCAGAACTGCACGAACAGCCAGTGTGCGCTTTATAACACGCTGCATGATTGGGATGTAGATGCAGATTGAGATGAGGATAATTTCAGCGAACGGTTTCAAGTCTTACAAAACATGAATGCAGCAATACGGTTGTTTACGAATCTGTTTGTTACTTATGTTGCGATTCTGCTACCTAAGTTACAACTAAAACTGATTGATCTACAGTGCCCAACAAACTAGCAGGAACTCTATCACAAAAAGCCTCTGTTTGACTTTTATTCACTTCTTTATTTGTAGGTGTATTCGACGCTTTGCCACTTTGCCATTAAAATAGAAACCATATTTGTAAGCACAACTGTGAACAAACCTTTTCTACAGTGAAGTGACAAATGTCGTTCTGCCGTTCACGGATAGCGGATAGGCTTCTCCAGGAACTCTTACAATGGAGTGCTAGTCACCTTGAACGGAACACGAAGAAGCTCGTGTATTAAATGCAGGCAAATCCCCGCCTTGAAGATTAACGATTTGGAACTGAAACGAAAATATCTAATATCTTTAACCTGGTTGGGACTTGCTTGGAACGAGGTTGTGTGAGTAAAACCTTTAATTTGGCTATTTGGAGTATTAGTGATTCTCCCGGCGACTGTGATGTCCTTCAACAGGGCTTCGACCGCCTATCCCGGTGGTCTGCAAAAGTTGACCTACCGGACAACACAGCCAAGTGCTAGTTTATGAGCCTAGGGAGGGGTAGTAATGGGTGTGCGTACATCCTGGCCGGCCAGCCGTTGCATCTTACTAGTTCCGTAAAGGATCTAGGTGTACTCTCAAGCTGTGATGTGAAGTCTGTCGAAGACACGAACAGACTGTACGCAAACAAACTACGCTTGCTTTGGCCACTTCGAAGCAGCTTCTAAACTTAGTCTGAAGAGATTGCCACTCGTCTTTTCTCTTTCATAATAAGACCAGTGCTTGAGTATGGCTCACCCGCCTATTGTCCGATCACAATACGTGAAGTGCAGAGACGAAAAGGCTTCCAGTATGTAGCTACCCGGCTCATCCCCAGTTTACGGGCTATGTTGTACAGGGATCGATGTAGGAGACTAGGGCTTTATACCCTGTCTTAACGTCGGATTCGAGTTGATCCCATTATGACACACCGGATACTTCACCTGGGCCACTTCCTTACGTTAAATCCACTCCTGTACTAGCGCGTGCCAAACAGCACACGCGGACACCGGTACAAACTAGTGGTACCGGATTTGAAGCACATCGCTCACCCTCTATTCTTTGAGTATCGTCTGCTGAAACATTGGAAGAAATTTCCGGAGACTCTAGTCGAAGATAAATTAGTGTCAGAATTCAAGAGATTCTTTGACGCCTAGTTTGCGGATTACAGGTATACGGAGCGTATCGCAAACCGATAAGATGTAGTGCAGCTGCAATATCCTGTCACCGCGCAGGCATCAGCGACCTGATTCAGCTCACGTGCCACATCAACCTACGATGGGGCAACACAGCTTTTATCTTTTCGCTCTCGATTCTCAGTATTCAGGATTTTATACACTTACATGGATTTACTTCATCGTATCTAAAAAAATTGCGAGTGACATGTTATTAGCGAGGACATGTTCTCCATGGTTATTCTGCTCCGCACCCTCAAAAAGATTACAACTGGCCTAAGCCAGAGCGTCTAATCCTCCTTCACACGCTTCTGGGCTGATGGTCCAATCTTGGGTTGGATAGGCAGAGTTCTACTTGCTTAACGGTTTGGGAATGCAGGGTCCGGAAATCCCTGTTCGACGCAATTAAGGTCGAGTGCTGCGTACCCTAAGGCAAGAAGTTAGAACCTCACCTATTATTGGTTCTTAGAAAGGGTCTAGCAAGAGCAATTGATTTCGAGTTTTTGATATTCGCAGTTGATATTAAGAGATGGCGAGCGATAAAGGGACCTCACGACCACGAAGTGTTCCGGCAAAATACTGACGTGCTTTCGAATTGGTTACCTCAGTATCTCATGACATTCAATGTGAAAAGATTGCCAGATTGCGTAAATATGCTACATGTATAGCTACATTTATAGGCTTGGGGAACACATCTTGCAGACCAGTTCCCGGGAACGCGATCCTGGTGTGCTCATTCAGCAAGACCTCAACTGTTGGAAACAGTCCGTGGTAGGTACAATAAAAGACAACCAACGAGTGAACTTGCTTCGGGACGCATTCGGGAGTTTTGGCTGCCCTATCTTTCGTGTGTCCTCACAAGCTATCCTAGCCTGTCAGCCTTGGTTGAAACATGACTTCGAGATGCTGGAGACGCCACAATACCCGGCAGTAGAGAAGGTTTGGAGTCTGCGCAGTCTATCTTGCCAATAAAGACTGGAAGTTGATTTCGGTCGCTAACGAAGTCAGCACGGTGATCGCGTATTGGTATGTATAATGATAGGTGATCTCAGTCATGCGTACTGCACGTAATGATGCTCAGTTGTCAATAACTGAAGTGAGTGAATAAGACAGCCGTTTAGAATGCCAACGGAATTAGTTTTTACTTCTAAAGTCTACCTACTCCAGAACTCTCCTCCAAACTCAGTCGCTCCACCCCCTATTCGGATATCTTCAGAAGAGATTGGATACCATTCTTAGCTCCTTGGTTACATAAACTACGTTGCTGCGGAATATCTCTACAGTGCCCTCACACTGAATTTATATATGACTTGGGTACTAGGAAGCGGTACATGAGTGATACCTTTCATTATTTTTCATAAAACGATTTTTTGAGTGCATTAACACAACTTTCGTTTTGGACTATTGTCACACGTCATTGAATTTCAAGTGGTGGGCGCTCAAGCTGATGATAGGCATACGTTAGATTTGTTGGTTTCAGCCCAACCATCTTATAGAACCTGCTAAGAACCTAATTTTTTGCCCGTGACAAATCCCTATTCATTGTTAATTTGATCGAACCCAGCAAAACAGGATTTCTAGAACAGTCAAAGTGGAGCTAAGAACATAGGTTGATCGTACGACATAACTTCTTGACTATGAGATTGCCCCCAATACACCTTAGTGTCTCGCTTTTCTGGTCCGCCTGAAGCCAGTCTACACTGGGACGCGTTACCAGCACAAGAACTTCGAGGAAGCACCAGCTTTACATCTAAGCGGTAAATGCTGTACACCAGTATGACAAAGTGTCGTATCTAAACTGATTACAATGTATGCTTTACACCGCAACAATTTGATGTTCTTTTTGCACTTATATGCCGTGAGCCTTTTAAAGCTACTACTTTTTATCCCCCCCCCCATACACTGCAGAATTCGCGAACTATTGAAACGAAAATTCATCCTTCGAGGCTAACAACTCCATAAGTGCATGAGGGAACGATTCGCGATATCCCACAAACAAGCAAGAAATGCTTGGCTCAGTACAATACATGAAAACTCCTAACAATCCTATCTAGTAGCATTGAAATAACGTAAGTAACCAGATAACTGCCAGTGCAGACTTATGGCCACTCTGTTGCACAATACGCATTGTCTTCTTCGGGCGATGTGATACTTCCTCTCATTAGGTTAGCCGCGTTGTCTTTGTTAATGATAAGTATTGGTTACGTTTCTGGTGAATTTCTTTCGTCCACCATAGCAACGGCTTGTCAACTTACTGTTTGTATTTACCTTTCTGTCCGAGTACATATGTGTGTCAGTGAGCTCTACGCAAGTAGCCGCGGATATCTGAACCTCGACTCACACCGGTTGTAATTGATGGTAAATGTCTGAATAAAGTCGGATTCATGCTATGTTAATCAGCCAAAGTGCCTCGGCAGTCAAACAATATGCTACCACTACCGCCTAAACATTCTGCTTAGGTCGGGATTTCGGTTTATTTTCCATGGATTTCAACCAAACAATCTGATCGCGGTTGTCACTTACGACAAAACAATCACAGGGAACTGAACAAACACAAAATTTCCTCTAAAACGCTGGAATGTGCATTCCACTATCCTCACACTTCTTCGACTTTTCTCATACTAGTTAAGGACATGAACAATTCAACTCTGGTAGTCCCACAGAGTAAGTTATCCGTGCGTGCTACCCGTTACTATATGGGTGAGGAATCTCGATTTTTGTACGGTTAAGATCTAATCATCACAATTAAATTCAGCCCTACATGCTCTCCGCATGAAATCACCACGTAGCCAACTTCAATCCCTACACCGCGTTAGGTGACCACTGAGCATATCAGCAAACAGAGGGTACAGCAAGGGGCCAAGATATTTATGTTGGAAGACTTTGGAAAGTCCGCATCTTGCAGACAAGTGACTTTACTTACTTCTGCTTGATTACAGCCACGTTTAGGCGTGTGTGTCTGGTATCTTCTGTCAACCCGCAGTATTTAAGTAACTTAGTCCTGCTCCCCATTCAAATTACCGATGATGCCTGTCTCTAACGCGTTGCAGCAATACTGCCGAAACACAGCGACGACCTTTCCCCGATCGAAGCAGGTAGTACATGTCGTTGTAGAATGATACAAGTATAAGATACACAAAAGCAAAGGTATAATGTTGCGGTTGGTTTAGCATGGCTAAAGATATAAGGCGTTGCGCAGTTTTCACGTAAACCGGCTATTGTATTGATTTTTCCCCAACTGCACTGCCATCGTGACAGTCGGTCTGGGGTTGGATCGTGATTGTCTTGAAGGTAACTTGGGTTATTTCGATCATATGGATTCTTATCCGAATTAAGCACACGTCGGTATCGTTCATTTCTAATAACGTGCTCAAGTGCAGGTTAAATTCCTTAGATGAAGATAAACGGAGCTATGGTTATCACTTGGGGCGCACTGATTGCTAGCTAACACCATCATATCGGTTTTAGGCACTGTGATAGCTGTTAACACCAGAGCCAGATAAATAAGTGGAAAAAGTGTCGACCGGCCCCAACGAGATCTCAGGTTCCAGTCCTTGTTTAAGTAGTCCGGAATGAGCGGAACTGGTGGGGCTGCAAGGAGCAGGTCAGATGGCTAACCTGACAGCAGATGCAAACATCTACTTAATCAGGTGAACACGCTCTGTACAAGTAATGTTTTTTAGGTGGACCATTAATAGAAATGATTTAGCAAGATGAAATATCGATGCAACGAGATGCGAAAAATGGGAGTGAAAGTGCTAATCTTACGGTAGACTACAATCAGTACTAAGTAAATCCTTGCATACAGCATGGAAACGGCAAGATTTTGCCTATGCCGAAGAGATCAAACTGAAATGTTCTAACGGTTTCTCTCGAGGGAGCTGAAGTGATTGTTGAAATGTCGATAAGCTTTCGGAACAACGCACTTACGTTTCCTCTCTTTGACAGCATCCATTCCTCTTAAGTTGGGTGGAGTACTTGCTAATTGATGTGTTCAAGTAATTCCTTCGACCCCGTGGAAACTCGCATAAACTAACAAATTTCCTCATTAAGGCTTCATTTAATTGCACACATTGCTTCATCAGGCTAACGAAAGGATTGTACTGGATTCAGGCTTGGTAGCAAGTGAACATTTTCAATTATGATCGGTGTTTCGAGTATGCGCCCAATCGAGAAACTCCTCTAGAACCGATAAACACATTTGACAAACTGACACCGAAGTGATGGCCTCGATATCCACTGTTCGTACGCATCACACATTTCCGGATCAGCAGACGGTATCTTGACTCAGCGATTATCTAAAAATAGAAACCACTTGTCTCGATGTGCGGTAGCCCACTTACTGTGACTCACCTAGTTGACCAGACAGCGAATTAGATTAACCCGATGATTACCTGACCTCAGGGCCAGAACGAACAAACGGGTGTGGCACACGAGCTGACGAAACTATGACCTGATCGCGCATCTCGCGCGTGCGTTGCATGAGAGGAGAGCGTATGACAGGCAGGGGGCACGGGATGATAGATATCTGGCGTGTTGGTTGCGTTACGGACTCGGTGAAGTGGAGACTGGTTACTATAATTGGCAAGCCAACTTGGGAAAGGTTCTTGTGGCAGTAATCACACGTTGTCATAGTTTAACACCGAATGGAATTGTGGGAAATACAGCAACCATCGGACGTAGTTGATGTGATGCGGTGACAATACGTGCAGCCTTAACAAGCCGCAAGACAGAAATCTGCATGTGAAGCTTCATGAGCTCAGTGGCAGACCAATACTAGGGCTAGTACTTATTCCGATGGCGTTACTAGGGCTGCTGATGCCGATAATGGTGCTAATGACAAAAATACCTGACACCTGAGCTTACAACACATACGCACTTACGGCATTGTGCCGGGTACCGTGGCCAGCGTCACTGGCATTTTCGTCGCTGCATTGCTGCTTTGCTGCTGCATGTGACCGGTTAGATCTGAGATTCTCGATGGAATATAACGTTCGTCTTCCATTGTCCGCGTTGAAATCAGGTACGCGTAGTGATCCGTCAGTTAGCCTCCCAGTCTTCGCCTTCCTCCTGTATCAACCCTCAATGGCCGACGCAACCATCGACTGCTTCCTATTACAGGTTTAGATTGGTATTGCACCCAAGGTGCCACGTGGTTGGTGGCGTCTTCCCCATCTGTAACCAGAAGTGTTACGCTGACCCAACTTTGGTACCGTGAAAAGGTGTTATCTTCCCATGTCAATTCGAACAGTTTCCCGCGGTTCCAATGTGCATGAAGTCGACGCACCCGTCCGGCGAACCACAGGTTAACGCCGATGGCAGAGTAAGCATACATTATGGGATCATTTCAAAGTGGTAATGCAACTGTGTATTCGTCGGCTACTCCAACTACCGAGTGGTGGGCAATTTCCTAAATAGTTGTCCCTTAAGCGCTGGCTTCCCACTTCGGCAGCCATGGACAACTGAGGCTTGCCCTTCCATATTTGAAGAATATGGATGCCTTAGAATAAGTGTTAATATTATCAAGTTCAAACCTGCTTCTACACGTGACCGGCAGCATCTATAGGCGCACAATCTGCGCTAGAGCGACCACAAAGAAACAGCTTGTTAATGACACATGAGTTAAAAGCGTTCGATACTGGTGATTTGTGACTGAACGCATTCACTCTTCTGGAGTGCAACACTCAAGATTACCACTTACTCCAGATTCGTTGAGGTATGAGTTCTGGGCTCATTAGGGGTATTGCATACATTTGAAGGATAGCTACATGCAGTGATCACCTTGTTGGCAAACGAGACCGGTGTTTTAGCACCGCACCTTGGTCGAGGTGAAAAACACAGGACAAAGACCAGCAGTTTCGCCACAGGCTAAATTTTTGTGTTGGTGCCAATCATTGCGATTGTTAAAGTTAGTGAACTGTATACCCTAAAAGTAATCTTCCCAAGTGTAGGCAGGGTTATCTCATATTTATAGTCTGGATAACATTCTAAATATTTGAATCAGTTTTATTTAGCTTCGCAATTCGCTACAGAGTTTCGCTGTTTTACGACGGGAGCAACAAGTTCAGCCAGTCTGCAGCTACGTCTACTATGATCTAGGTGCACGGCTTCGGAATAGACAATAGAGTAAACATACAATGTTTGCTATTGAATAGTTCATCTTCCTATTAGTTGCAAGTATGTTCTATCTCTATATATCTATATGATCTCTTCCTAGTATAGATGAGCAAATACAGCTATCAATAATAAATTAACAAACCACATGTAACTGATCACCGCTCTCTGTGCAGTAATTCCACTCTGATGGAATCGAGCTTCGAGGACCATTTAAAATCTATTGCAATTGCGGGATATAATGGAAAAGACAATATGAAAACGGACTGGCATTCCGATTACATGAGTTACCTGTTGTAGACAGTCTACATTAGTCCTGTGGGGCTCATGAAATAACGTTTGTTTCCACCTTGGGGTTTGCTGCTGCCCACTCATGCTGTGATTTAATGAAAAGATCCTTTGTATACCACCACCAAGAATGTTGGTGTTGCATCAATAGTTGTTGCATTTGTTGACACTGCTGCCAGTGTCACTAACACAAAATGGCACGACGTCTGTTATGGATGACAGCTGCTCGCTTTTGTGCCCAATGCATTTGGCATTATCATAGAGGAGACCAGTCAGAATGAAAAACTAACAAGCGATGAAAAGTGTATTGTTGAGCTTTGAAGTAGCCACCTTGTGTCCGGATTACGACCGTAATCTCATTTGGGGCCATGGTTTGCTTTGGAGCGTGTCCACTGCCAGTGGGATCTCATCCGAAGTGGAGAGTTCCGTTCGAATGAGTCATATAGCATTCAAGTTGTATGAACAAGTGTTTAATTTATGGCACACTATTCTAGAAACATTCAACCGCGACTCGTCGAATGCCGATTGCAAATGGCGAACAAGCCATCAAGTGGATACGGAAAATGAAAACGCGATTAAGTAGCAAAACAGAGAACTGTTTCATGAGACACAAAACGAATGAGTTTAGGTTTGTTAATACTAAATGATGCAGCCAGTTAACCTCGACAAACAGGTGCATCACAGCATCACTCGAGTTGCCAGTCTTTTAACAACTGTCTGGAGAAGTACAATTTCATAATATCATGCTCAACTTACTAATATATCAGTGATTGGGACTGATTTCTAAGGCATCAGGCAACGCTGGGTTTCTCGTGGTTATCCGACAAGAAGGTTCTCCATCACTGCGGACACCCAGTAGTGACATCTGGTTAGACTGTTATTTGCAATGAAGCAAAGAAGCGAGATCTTCTCCATGACTAGAAGTATGCCCGCTAAGGAGACTTATTTGTTGCACCTTCGTCGAACAAGAGGCGAATGTGGTAATGAAAGCTTCACTGATGAACCTGTAGTGCTTTGCGGCAGTTTTATGGGGCAGACACAAAAGTATAATAACTGCAGAATCCGTTAGGCCCATTCAAGGAGGGCACTCTGCGTGAAAGGTACGAAGTTTTTACCATCTTAGGCTCCGCAGGTGCCGTTGATACATTGACTAGCATGAATACTAAACGAAAGCTCAGGAATACTCACTTTTTGTGATCATTGTTATGTCAATGAAACCGTGCCGTCTTAGGCGAACAAAGCAACCTAGAATCAGATAGGAAGACATCCAAGCTTCAAGCATTATCCATTGAGTGGATTATAAGGATAACATGGTACCAGGCTAACTAAATTCGCATATGGTAGCCTAGAATTTCTCATTTATTTATATTCTTTAAGTTTTGAAGTGGCTTAGTTCACAATTTGTCAATGGGACTGCTTTTTGAATTGCTATGTTCCGCTTTCCCCATAGGAACGCCTAAATATTCAGAGTGTAGCAATGTTACGAAGCTCCAAGTCTCAAAAGTATCCGTTCAGAGAATACAGACATACCATGGTAAACCGAGAGTAACGGTGGCGGACCGTCATAACTGACAGTCGGCTGTGATTAAACGCTGCACACCCTTCTTTGCCATACACGTTGTTGCTGTGCTCAAGACACGGATGACCACACAGAGTTAGGCCGTCTTCACTAAGGTCCCAGAAGTGGTGTGATAAAGCTATACTATTCCTCAATTCCGAGGAAGGCAGCTCTACAACCGGTGACATTCTTTCCCAAATAAAGATTTCAGGGATCCGCAGTATACCCAAATGAAGAGCGTCGTGCAGTCTCATCCGATTCTCATGCAGTGAATCATAGTTGTTGATGTAAACGACGCCCCAGTAATGGTATCAGAAGATCCAGTTCAGTTAGCTAGTCGTTTCCATTAGATGCTATCCTAGGCGATATGCCATAAGATGCCGGAGAAGCAAGTGCCTTACATCTAGTCGTGATAAATCGTTAATATTAGACATAAATAGGCAAACGACTACGAAGCAGTTGTGCTCGGAGTAGAGAACAACACCAACATCACTGCTTCCTAAAGCAGTCTGAGATAGTGGAATGTTGAAAATAGGTACAATCTCTTAGGTTATGGATGCAAACCGAGTCCGCCGCACTGAGCCCATACAACTTTCCTCCTCTGTCTGTGTTCGGTTATTATTCGCAACCAAAACTAATACATGCCAGTAAACACTGGCTTTTTCTTGTCTATTATGTTTTAGAGAAAATGATAATGTCTTTGGAATCTGTCGGTTGAATCAGGAGCTATAATATGCAATTTTATATTCGTGTTTTAATGTTCTTCTTAGTGACGTAAGTTGGTTCCTTATCCTTTAGTCCGAGGAGAAGCAAAAAGAGCTCGATCTATATGCAATGATCTCCTTCAGGAATTTGCAAAACAACGCATGCCCCTTACAATCGAGAAACTTGAAAACACCTCACAAATAACGGAGGAACAATGAAGGATATTTATTCCAAACAGCTGTCATAACTCAAATCCAGTCGGTACATAGAAACTTTGAGCCCAAGAGTCCCCTTGTTAATACAACCTCTTTTTCCTGTGTTTATGCTGTCATAAGATATCCGGATGTCCTGACTACACCGGAAAGGGTATAATCCATTATTATCATTAACATTCTCATTACTACAGTGGAACTGGAGCACGTTGCGACCTAACAGGGTTTGTCCAACCGACGAGGGAACGGGGATTTTTTACTTGTCTTTTGTACCAATGAGTGTGCGTTGCATTTTCACCTTTCATAATTAGTTCGCGGGACCAGCTCAATGAAAGTGCCACTAGCGGCCGATTTTACCTTTCGCGTGATGTCCACGTGAACGTGTGAATGTTGGAGCAGAGCGACAGCACGGACCCCAAATCCGAGGCCGAAAGCCGGTGAGCGTTAGACTGACAGACGTGTCACATAAAAGGCAACGCTAGCACGGAAGACGACAGATGTTGGACCACTACCGCGGAGGGCGTATGGTGACGTTGGAGTTGACGAATCGACGAGGTGCCGTGACCTGAGGTCAGTGCAGATCATTTGGTTCTCTATTTTTTCACCAGCTGATTTTGTTGCAGTTACTTTGAAGTTATTTCACCTGTTTACATGGAATTTCCGGGATTCACCACAATACCAGAGTAATGCACTGAACCATTGCACTTGTATACTGCACATTTGTTCAGTACTAAGTAGATAACGAGAGAATACTTGGGAGTACGTATCTGATAGTTGGGTCTGGTTGCCGGTCCATTGCTCGAGAAGACGAGCCATTTTGCTTCATGTGAAGTTTAATCGACAGTCCTGCATGTTCGGGACACGTGTCAAGTAATATGGGCCAAGGCGTTTCCACACCGATAGTCTATAGGACAGTACTAAATTGCCTTCATCCACTAGCACCCTGACGGCTAGGACATCCATAACACGTTATTACCCTCAGAAAAATGTATACTTCTTGCGCAGTAGTGTTTGTGCATTTAGATATGTATGCTTTAGATGTGTGGCAGGTGACAGTTGGGAGCCGTAGTCTCTTGCTGCCCTTCTTCGCGAAACGGAACACACTGTAGTAGAAAATTGTTGTGTACAACGGTCTGTTCGCTGCTATCCTCATGTAGCTGGCTCGGTGTGCCACACACACAGACTCAAACAATGTGGTTTGTGTAGGGGTTTTACACTGGCGACCAATGTGTGGCAACCGTTCTGTTGCTTGAGCACAAATAAATTTTTCGCTTGTCTTTTGAGCTAAAGTGTACCCAATGATATTGGTGGACAGAGAGGACACACCGTTATGCATGCACGTCCACGCCCCAGCACTCAGACAACTCGATCTGGCAATCGAGATCAGCGGGTAGCTTGTGTGCTGTCAGCAATGGTGATCTAAGCGTCACGTTCGCAAGAGGACTTATTTGGCTAGTGGTGAGGGAACCTTTTCCATGCACCACGATTTTCGGAAGATGCGAAGCGGTTGGGAATATGGTCCGCCATCTTGACGGTTAATACATCGTAACACTTATGAGGAACAATTTCCCAAATTGCCTATGGATACCAAGCTGGTAAGTGTTAAGAAGACAGCGTTTTCCGACAGCGTTCGTCGCAATCACATCACATCACAATCCTGGTTGTCAAATGTACTTTAGAATGGTTAGGGGTAAATTTTACGCAAGAACAACTGGATTAAAGCGAAAGGATCACGAAGGGCGACAGTACACCAGCGGAGAAACTGTCCATTTAACCTGTTTACTTGAAATGTATGTGTACTGGTTTTTTTTCTTACCGAGTAAGAATTCTTTCCTATAGGTGTCTATGTGAGCCACAAAGTTGTTCGGCAGCTGTGAAACCAAGGGACCCTTAAAACTGCTTGCCTGCTAACTGCGATTTGTGAATTTTAGTTGCACGTATTCGTTTCACTGTGCTGTTTAACTATGAGTAGGTAGATCTGATACTGTTGGCATCGTTTGTAAATTCCTTCTAGCTAAATTGAAAGGCACCACACTGTAAAATAGAACTGCGTTACATAACTCGAAGTCGGAGCGTGTGGACGGTACGTAACATAGACGTCCGGCTGTCCTACCTACCGCTGGATCGGCACCTAGCCATTAAGTCGAGGTACTCTTACCGGTCACAATGTATGGCTTATTGCTTTGGATTACGAAAGATGAAATAGATCAAACCCGTTCCGTTATCTGCCCTTCTCCTCCCTCATTATACCACAGGAACAGTGGCCCACTTATTTCATTTAGATCAGGTGCTGGTTACCACTCCAGGTGAGAGTAAACCAGGGTTAAACAAAGAAGGCACGGACCCCGGATAAGGCGGTTGGAAATGGTTAGAAGTGAGCTACATATATGAATCGGACGGTACATCGAAGGGAACCCTAAACGTACACATCATCGGTGCGAATTGACGGTTCTACACTCACTCAGCAAACGTTTCGTGACAGTAGTGGTGAAAAAGTCGAGTATAGAGTTACTCTGATTGCGCCAGCGAACGTACAGATTAAATGCATCTTGTCTCTCAATTGTAATATCGGCAGCACGATGCGGACCATGAGTCTCAAGTTTACGTGTCCTGCTTACTGTCGCCCTCTATCAGCGTGCGTTTCGGTGTAGTTCACCAGACCCCTCTAGCATGTTCTGTGGGTTTCAGCGACTGGACACAAATGCTACCTGCCAGTTATTCCAGTACGGAAGTATTCTTGTGTCCGAAGACCTCAGTAGACCTACGTGACACATCATCGGTGTCAAACGTTCGGGTCTTGACCGAGCTGAACGGCCTAATTCTGAGGTGGGTATTGTATGTGCACGCCATTGGTGGTTAGTGGACGAGTTCGGGCACCAGTCATTGGATTATCAAGTCACGATGTCCGTCACGTGATGGCCTCTTCAAGCCTTGCGTGTGTGTGCGCACGTGTGCGGTTGAGCTACTGTGGCTTAAGCGGCCACGAGGTGGTCAGCCGACGCGGGCTTGCCTAAGTGCTAGGATCAATGCGGCGTGTTACGAGCGTGCGCATACGGTATCCAACGCAGCATTCAGGGTACCCAGTCGGAGGCTTGAAGTAAGTGTTATTACTGTTGTTTCGGATTCGGTGCATGTGTACAGATAAACGCCTCCAGCACGGGACGTGGCTAGTCGAGAGAGGGGCCTCAGAGCTAGGCACGATGCTTCGGAAGACCACCATTCTCGTGCTCCATTTCAATCTATTGCACTTCCAAGCACACCTCACTTGGGAAGCTTTTAGTTCGCTTGTTTCGCTCCATGAAATGTGACTTGCAAGTTGGAAGCTACAGCTCACGGACTTATGTGTTGCTCATTCTTTCTTCCCAACTTCCGATCATTATAAACCGAGGACCAGAATTGATGCTCCGATGAACTTGTTTACCACACTAGCATCTCGTGAAAAAGGAACTGTTGCATAATAAGTATTTTTCCGTGTGGGCATCAACGCGCTCGACTCTGCAACTTTCGCTGGCTACTCCGTCACTACTGTCCGGTATCCTTAAATCGACTATCCTATGCACACATCAGCTGTTGCTGCTGCAACAGCATCACAGCAGGCTTGCGATCCCCGCTTTTTCAGAGGCGTCATGGTTATGCAGAACGAGTGCGTTTATATCGGTTCTTTTGGCCAAAGGGTCACCGTTTAACTGGTTTGAAACCTTGGACGGGAGCGTTTTTGTTGTTGCTTCGAAGAGTTGTTCAAGTTTAGCCCCACTGCATGCTTGCCAAATCACTTGGCATTTGTTAGTTCACTTATTTTCTCTTTTTTCAGACATCTCCAGCTCTATGTGGAAGCACGACAGTGACGTGTCTGAGAATTACTCGTTAACAGAACCGGAAACGGAAGGGAGCTCCGAGCTAGAAAGTCCGGTTCCCCGCTGTTTCGAACAGTCCGAACAAGTATTCGAATTTGATGACGGTACTAATGACACTATCGGGAGTTTAGTTGGGCCCAACCAGAGCAAAAGATCTCGACCTCCAATGGGCCGTTTACGTCGCATCTCTCCCACTGTAATTACTGGACACCAAAAAGTGGAGTTCCCTGGAATGTTCATCGAAGGTTTTAGAGATGGTCATGTTGGATTTAACATACCGGGCCTGTTGCAGGATTCACTGAAACCGACTGATTCCATGGAGGTGAAAATAAATTTGTTTACTCCCAGACAGCATAACGAATCAATGGATCCATCCGAATCAACATCTCCAAACTGGCTTAGGACAACAGCTGGTTTAGAAGACGATCGTGTCGAACTCCCGACAGTGCATTCAAACAACCGCTTTGGCCTGAACTGGACGGCACACCGTCTGACTTCCAACTATCATCAGGGCCTGTCTCGGTTAACTGAAGGGTCCTTCGATACAATGCAATTCGCCGAACCCAACCAAGACGATGCATTTCCCACGAGCAGTCATTCCAGTGGTCGTTTCGGCATCATTCCTAGAAACCCGGTACCAACTTCACAGATATGTGAGATGGAAAACCACTTTTCATCCGCTCTCCGTTTCGGCGAAGATTCCACTGCTTCTGGGCTGAATTCTCATTTAGGACCGCCGGTATTTCAGCACTCAGGACTTGAGGATTCTGTATTTTCTCACTATCCCAGTGCACCGTCCAGATCTGCAGTCACTAGGTTTTGGTGAACGTCTATTACTCTACATTGAACTATAGCTTTATTATTTATAACTTTATTTCGTATGCAATGAAAAAGGAGGTTAAATACGTACCAAACTCCTCCAGTTTTCTTTTACGACTTACGTAACTATCGTTGATTTTTCCACTTTTGGACGGCGTGTCCTAGAACATCTTTGTTTTTATGGGCAGCATGTATCTGTCCCATATTTTTAGTTACTTTTATTCTCATTATTATTTGGCGTCCCTCAAAAGATTTCCTTTTACGCCATATTTTATCTTATTTATTGTGAGAAAAGTATGTACTCCATGGTCAACCCCTTCTCAATAGAGGGAACGTTTTGTGCGATACCTTCGTTCGCTTCTTTTCTGTACACCAACAACACTTGTGTGGGGGGGGGGCTCTTGCAATTTTGTAGACTGCTTACACTCAAACTCAAATGTGATGGATAAAGCACTTTCCTAAGGATTTAGGTATGTAAACAACAACCTACCGATTTCTCGGGGTTATAATGGCCAACTAGGGAACAATCTCTTCTTCACTAAGTCAAACTACTGAAAGTAGTTTTTAAACCTTTCGGACAGGCTTGAGACCCCACTGAGCCCCACCGAGACGAATAATCGGTAAACAAGAGCAACAAAACGGAACGCAATGGCTGCAGTTGGTGCTATAGGGGTACTGGTAGTTGAAAAGGGATTAATGATGAGACAATAATGATTCAGTTGACTAGAGTTCCTTATGCTGAATGGCTTGTGGCCCCGATTTGCGGGACACACAGGGGGTTCTCCCAGCATAACTGCTGTTATCTGAGTCACAGGCGAGTAATCCCTTCTGGGACGAACATTTGCCGCATAAGCTCAGAGATGAAAATCTTTGCGTTTAAAACAAGCAAATTAGGGGTTTATCGTTTCTAGTTTCAGAACAGCAGCTCGAGTTCGTTACAAAGTATTTCATAAGTAGGGTACCCAAATGTGATCTTCTATTATGGCAGTTGAGTGTGGAGGAGTGGCAGGGACTACTCAGTGACGGTCATAATATGTGAGCCTGTAAGTTTTTGAGTGCCCCGTCACTTCTATCGTGAAGTTCTTCTGTGCTGAATACATAGACTTGAGCTTGCTATGCATACATCTTCTGGCTTCTGCCACCATAATTCTCAGCATACATCTAACTGCAATCCGGCGCTGGTCGCGTCGTATACTCGACCTCACTCTTTAGAGGAGTGTCTTTGTGTCCGTTTATTATGGCACTGGACTGATCAGCATTTCGTATGCACATGAATGGGTCGAACACCGCGTCGTCTGCTTCGCTCGTTGGCCTCAGTTGGTTCCACCACAAGGTGCGGCAAATTGCGACCAATTCCAGGATGAGTTCACTGTTTCGACCGGTTGAAAACAGACCATCTTTCGTGCAGCTATTACCCAGTGAATACTGTCAAAGAGCTGGGGTCAACGTCTACTTGCTTTGGCCACCGGCTGCTACGTGAACAGTGTTTGTTATTTGGTTATTTTGTCAACACAAGTTGTATCAAGTGTCTCTCCATATGCCTTTTCAATAGGTGAATAAGTGTCCACTGCTTCGAAGCCACAATGTTGTAGATATATTCTACGACATGTGCAACCTTAGCGCGTCGTCTATAAGCAGGAATTTTGGAATGGTAAAATCACAACGAACTGCTGAGAAATAGCAATGCGACTCGTTCAGCGGCATATGTGTACAGACCCTTCCCTTTTCTTGGAATGTGTTCGCTGGAGATCTAACAGAGCACCCGGGTTAATCAGCATGGTTTACAATGTCATCTGCGATCAGACTAGCTAAGTGATCGTGCAAATTTTACATACACTGCTTGAAGTAAATTTGCATTTGCTATCGTTTCACAAAACTTCAGCGCGTTAGTAACCGGTACCTTTGTGGTCAACAAATCTAGTAGGACCATGTAATTTAGTTATAGTATGATGGAAATCTATGGCTTGGGAACTGTTGTTGCTGAAATTGCCTTCTACTGGAGAGTACGGTCACCCGGTGTAGACGAAGGACCCTAGTCGTACGTAGGAAAGATACACCGGCAGATGTCACGTTAGCAGTGGATGGCGGAGAATGTTAGCTCAAGGACCTAAGGTAAGCAGCATTCATGGTATATTATTAGTCCATGCAACAATTTCGCGATATTTAATCCCAATCTGGCGATATTTAAAAAACGTGTTGACGATGCGTTGTCTCACTTACATTTCCTTTTATGACTTGTTAGCCAGGGGCTACAAAACGCAATCAAATGGTTTCTTGCCAAACGAGCAACCATTGGATTTATGGATTTTTATGTTTAATACGCGAACATCTCCGCTATTTCACATAAGTCTATGGTGAGTCCACCACAACGCTTTTCACTTTATTATGCAATTGAGTTTCGCAATAATTTCCATCCCACGGGACTTGTTAAGCGATGCTTTTTTACCCGTAATAAACCATTGTCCATTGTCCATCATCTGTCTGACCAACGCGAGTGTTTAGAAGAACGGTGTATCTAATGAAACCCCGCTGTGTAGCACCGTTCTTGCATGTTATCCGTCGCAATAGCTGCCTCATTCTGGAGCGAAACTTGTTGCTAAACAGTGTGGTAAGAAATCCAATCCATTCAGATAGAGAATACGTCAGAATGACAAGCTGGTGCCATGAGTGCATTACGTAACCGAAATTGGCAACTTTTGCGCAAAAGGCGCTAGATGACATAGCTTAGCATTTGCGGGCTAATACAGCTATGTTGCCGCGGGTCTCCGTGTTCCCCTAAGTTAACCATTATGGTTGCAATGTTTGTAACCTAGGATTATCACGGGTACCAATGCCGCAGCATTCTACCGACGGGGAAATCATAGTGTGCAGCAATGAACACATACTACTTATCTCACGCCAGTAGCAAGATTTACTAAACTTTAGTAGTTCTGAGGAACATTTTTACTCGAAACTAGCCATAGTTATTGCCTTTCACAGGTCGCTTGGCAGGCTTCACGGCACCGGAATGGATAACACCCGCCTAGTTGATATCCTCTCAAGCAGTTCTCATGTTTGCCTCAAATCGAATGGAGCGCGTAGCGTCTAGCACAAGTTTGCAAGATACACCGGAAATAATGTACCTACCGAGGGTGGACTGATTACTTAATCTCAGTCTGCTAATCTGAAGGAATAAATTTGCTGGTGCCTGAGTGCAGTTGACTGATTTTTATAGATTCCATCATATCCTGCGATTGAGTCTTGTTTTCGAGCAGTTACACATTCTAGCTGAACCGGTCGAATGAGGTATCCTCTAAAGCTGGATCTCTAGAATTGCGTGCTTGCACTTACGTGAAGACACCCCTACTCAGACTGCCGAAATGCGTGTCAGATATTGCAGTAAACATTTTTGTTACACCGGACCCATCAGGAAAGGCATAAAGTACGCAGAGCAGAGGTTAGATAATGATTTATCACTTCCATTTCCGTCAGTAGCGTGTTTTGTTATGATTAACCTCAGATACGCCAGCTAACAAAAGTTGTCCAAGACCCAGAACTAAAAACCACACCTTACATAGGCGTCAAGTGTTGGTATTGCCTCGTCACTGAAATTGCGGATTGGGAAATGCTAATAACTCCTACAGATATAACTGGGCATCTATGGAATTTTGGGTTTCACTGGTTCATTACCTAGCTTGAGTTGTGATGGTCACCATGTAATCTTCCTGAATCATCTAGCTTCCTTTCGTTCAGCAGGTATAGCGAATTCGGTAGATGTTTGCATGCTGCCAGCTAAAACACTTGGCAATCTTGGTGATAGTACGGATAAGGATTTGCTGTCCCTCAACTGAACTTATACACCTATATACACGGAGAGTTTTAGCCCTATCTTAGTCCAGTTCCTAGCTTCGATCAGGAATTCCACTGGAGGATGATAACAACAACAATGGTAATTAATGTAGCGTGAGTACAACTTGCCAAGGACAAGTGAGAGGCTTGCTTAGTCCGTACTTTTCGACAAACATAGGGTGAATCAGTCCATGGGGAGATTTTGTTAGTCAGATCTACATGAAGCACGTAATTGATAATACCTTACAAATGCGGCTTTTGACCGGTCTGTTTGCTCGTGGCATTATCTAACGGGAACGGATTGTTCGTCACCCGAGTACGCTTGCCAGGTCAAGTTGATGCAGCGTAAGGGATTTGCTAGATTAACGGAAGTGTAAATTGCCGGAAGAATAAGAATATCAACCCGACTATTTCTATGACAGTTTATCAACACTGGGTGTTACTTCATTCCCGTTGACGCCACCCATAGTACGTGCAGCCACCAGCCGTAAGTCACACACACGCTGCCAGCCTCGATTCTGGGTTGCGGCCGATCCACCGCCTCTGCATATATGTGAGTTGCTTAACACCGACCGAGGACGGCTCGGAAACAAGGCAGCCAGTCAAACTAATCCATGGAACGTACGTAGTGTTCCACGAATCTGTCACGATAAAACCCAAATTCCAACATGGGATGAAAGTAAGTTAGATCTCATTATATAAACGCATAACCCGCTTTGTTGCCATGGTCAATAATATTATGTAAGTTAATGGAATTGTTGCCTGCCACAAACTTCAATAGGGCATGACTAAGACAACACAAGCTGTTGTGTAGCAGCATATGGTACTCTTACGCATCAGATGAAAATGGTAACAACCGAAGTTCCTGATCCATGAAACGCTACGAACGTGAAAGTGTGTTATGGTTACACATAACCTCACACACAGCTATGTTGCGTGCCGATAGCCAACCCTTGGAATTAAGGACCGTAGACAGAAAGCTCCTATATACGGAACTCTAGGAATCGACAAGTAACTATTTGGGGATTTTGATAAGTAGAGGAAAAAATACCGCAGTGGATTGTTGAGTACATCCTTGAGACCAGGTAAGCGCTTTTATGCATTAGAGGGTTAATAAAAAATGACATTTTATTAACTGCCTTTCAGTTCGCCAAGTTGTGGCACCCTACCTACAACGTACGGGGGCCGGTCATTTGAGTGCTTTGTGAGTGTAGTGTGCGGCGAGTGGTGGTTGGTCTATGCAAGGCGTCACGGTCACGCGGCGGAGCACACACGCGAGCCAGTACGCATGCACAGGTAGAGGGCAGAGTAACAGACTATCCGAGCTGGGAGTCACGTGAGCGGTCGATTCATAGGTATGCAAGTCACGCGGGTTGTTTAGTAAAATAGCAATAGCGACCGATTCGGGGAAGGGCACAAACACAAAATGTTTCGTTTTTTGGTTTGTAACGTCAGGTGTTGGGGTGAAGGTATTTTCAGTCCCACACTAACGACTAGCCACTAACGTTAAGTTTAGGAAGTGTTCAAACTAACTACTTCTATTTCACAAACAATCTGGTATCGAACCACTTACCATACCTGCTCCACCTTTCGAGTGTCCTGGACACTACCGAACGGCCATCGTGTGGTTATCTCCATCGATCTCGGACTGATGACGCGTGATTTATATGCGAACAACTTAACGTGCTTGATCTCAACCCAGATGGCATGAGTGAAGAGTGCTCAGTTTCATCTTTAGCAACCGGCGCTTTCTATTGTGGTATTTGTATACTAGCTGCATGTTTCACAGCTGCAGCAACTCGGTACTTCGACTTGTCCCGCATTCTATGGAATATACCCTATCAATAGGACACGGGAATCAACGACCTGCATCCCATTTGGCTCCCGCAATTGGGTATTGGAGCAAGCCGGCAGCTAAACCTGATGAATCTACCGTTTAGTGGATAGTTTCAAGGTCTCTTTCAAGCTTTCGCCTTACGCCTGCTTTCATAATCGTTTGGATTCTCCAGGTAGAGTTCGCCGAAGCTTGGAGCGTGACGGGGTTTATGGCGGTTAATAGCTGACACTTTGGACACTAGGTGATTGGGCTTTATTCGAGTCATTTCACCACAACGGTGTACGATCATTAAATGAAGATACACAATCTAGTGTTCAAATGGGAATAATGACTATTTTACCGTTGGTCGTCTAGGACACAACCTTGCAGATCGGCATCTATTCCGTTGAAGCATTTGAAGACCGGAATGAAGTATATATATATATATATATATATATATATATATATATATATATATATAGTACACAATCTGTGGTACAGATATTGTGCCATCGGAATCATGGCTGAATAGGAAAACAATACGAATAATAAGAAAAGAGCAACAACAAATGCTTTTTTGTCAAGTTTACCACTCAGTTTTTGAAATTTTTTCAGTTTGTTCTTTTTCAGGGTGAGGAAGAAGGGACACCGCAACAAACCGATGCATACGTCCGCCATTGAAATCGATCTTGAGCCACGGCTTCCAAGGTCTTCAACCAGCAAGTATCCTCATCTCTCGGACCCCAACCAGATAGTCGACAACAACCGGCCGAGGCCAACTGTTTCGTCAGCTTTTTCATGCGGCTTCTCCATGTTGTAGGCTGTCCACCAGACCGTCTCTTCCAGCCCTGTCCAGCAAGTGCAAACAACGCACGACGGGGATAACGCTGGACAGGCATGCGCAATACGTGTCCCAACCACCGCAGTTGATGTAGTGAGATGAGCTCCTCGAGCGAGTGGCTTCCACGTGGTAACAAATCCGCTGGTGACATGCTCCATAGAAGGCTTGCCGGTTTGTACGGGTGTAATGGTAGAAATATCTCCTAGGATAAAACCCTCGGGTCACGTTACATCCCTACCCATACTTTCCTCCCCACCACCACATCATGCACAAAACACAAAGTTTTCCACCTCACTTCAGATCAGCGAAGCCCGCGAAACCGTACCATAGATGCCGTATCAGCGTTGGAGATAAAAGGATGCTACGGTTACATGTGCAGGCAGCACGGCAACGATAAGACATGCATGTATGCGATCCCAAGCATCCTTTAGACCACTCCTACTATGAACCCAGCAGAAGTTCCATTCACCAGGCTGCCCATGGAATTCTTAGGCATCTATGGAGGCACAGTTAGCCAAGCTCACCGAAGTCCACAGATTGTCAATGAGACTAATGCCCCAGGTCGGCTACTGTCCGGCGTTGAACTATCTGGCCGAAAGACTGTAGTGAATCCTGTCTTTCCACAGGCAACTTCATTCAAATTCTTTTTCAATTCGTTTCATAGACGCAACAGTTCGCAACTGTGCTGAATAGATAACCAGCGGACATTACGCGTTAATGTCCACCGACAGGATCCTTTCGTCTCCATACCACTTGCAGCTGAATATATCGCGCCCTTTTCCCCACGAGAACCAAGGTCATTTTCCACCAGAGTTACATACACTTAACACAAACTTTATTGCCCACCTAGACGCGACTACAGTTCTGTGTGTTTCCAGTTGCTGGTCAAGTTGCTGTTCTGATCATCCATACCCACCACTGCGACCTTACCGGCATTGGCACTCGCCGACTGATCGGCCTACTACGAAGAGTCGAAGCGTTGCGATGTGCATTCGAGATATTTTAATGGCCACTGGGTGTCTTCATCCAAGGAGTTTCTAACCTTCCAGTGGCGCTCCTTGATAGTTACCCAGTCAAGGCATGTTGCTCGTTAAATGACTGCTGGTGTATAAACATGTGTAAGTTAGTTTCTGAGACGCCTTGCCAGGAGGACAGCAGTAAAATTTGTACCGTAAAACGTCTTCTTCAGTACACTCGCATGAACTCAAACCCGGTTATGGATGCAGTTGCCCAAGAGGAAGCAGCCAGCGGTCCCGTTTAGGGTTAAATTCCTCCAATAGACCATGTGCAGTGTTATGAATTCGCAGTCCTTTTGGTGAAGAGATGAGAAATATCGATTAGCCTTAGAAAATATTAGATCGTGGGCTATCTCAGGAAGCAAGGGACATGGGTTACTCTAAGCTTGTTGGTGTTGTTAGTCGTTTAAAAAGCTTTTGAGTTTTTCGTAAATCGATTTAATGTAAAGCGGTAGTAAGCCACTGAGAAATGGAGTTTGAGTAGGCACATTCGGAAAGTAAAGTTCAATCAACTCAGTAAACGAACTTAGTGCTTACCACCTCTATTTGATTTAGTTTTCGTAGGTAGCATATGCAGCAGTTGTTAATGATCAGAGATAAGAAGTGAATAGAACACAACCAAAGTAGCAGAATGGAACAATGATACTTCTAGAAACGTCAGGGTTCTAGAGGTACTGAAACTCGTAGGTCTGTACTTGTGAGGAGAAAAGGTAGCTTTGTGGATTTTGGGCGGTTCTCCGAGCTGACTGATTATTGTGCAGACGTTTCGTTGCCTGACTAGGCAACATCATCAGTGCGGTTTCAGGGGCCTGGTTCGCAGTGCTACGTAAGCGACTTCAATGTCCAAGTGCTTATTGATCGAGTTCTGCTTTGAATGCCAGGCTTCAATGAACTCACGTGCTTGCCGGGTTTTAGCCCTTCCGAGGATACTGGTATGCTCTATATCGAATTGATGATTTTCAGCATCCATGTGCACTGACATCAGGGAGTTCTGATCGTGGCGACGTATGGCTAGGCTGTGTTCGTGTAGCCTTGTGCCAAGCGTTCTCCCAGTCTGTCCCACGTGGGACAGACTGGGAGAACGCTTGGCACAAGGCTACACGAACACAGCCTAGCCATACGTCGCCACGATCAGAACTCCCTGATGTCAGTGCACATGGATGCTGAAAATCATCAATTCGATATAGAGCATACCAGTATCCTCGGAAGGGCTAAAACCCGGCAAGCACGTGAGTTCATTGAAGCCTGGCATTCAAAGCAGAACTCGATCAATAAGCACTTGGACATTGAAGTCGCTTACGTAGCACTGCGAACCAGGCCCCTGAAACCGCACTGATGATGTTGCCTAGTCAGGCAACGAAACGTCTGCACAATAATCAGTCAGCTCGGAGAACCGCCCAAAATCCGCATCCACATCCCGAGCTACGCATATTCTCATTTATTTCAAGGTAGCTTTGTACCCGTGCTCGCCAAGGCCCATCAGAAATGCCATGAGGTGTATGCTTCCGAAGAGGTACTGAACATACATCAATGTGGGTTGTATGCAAGAGGCAGGAACAGCAGCATTTGATCCGAACGCACCAAGAAGTCATACTTTCAGGTGTAGTTGACTGGTACAACTGGAGATATATGTGTTTGTTTCAAGTCAGTGACCCAGTGAAATGTCCCGTGTTCTCTACGGTGCCGAGTCAATCAAGTAGAACTAGCACACAGAGTTTGTATACACTGTAAACCCTTGCGAAAAGGAAAAAGTGATGATTTGGCATTAAAACGGATTAGCAGAAGGCATGTTATTTTGACATCCTTGGCACTTTGCAGCCAAATGCATTCCACGAAGGCCGCCGGTCTAGATCAGGGAGTTTAATTCCAAATTGTAAAGTAAATGGCCCCGGTAATCTTTAATGATACACTCTACTTAACGAAATCATGATTTGTGGCTGTTGACTACAGGTGTTAAGGAATCGTGAAAGCAAGTAAAAGTTTAGCCAGTGTGGGGTAATTACCTCAGTGACTATGGCCTTCAGCTGGTGCTAAGAACGACAGTTCCGAAACGGTGGTGTGTCCATTGGCTCAGGAACCTCTGTGCGGTGACTGGTAGCGTGATAAATATACGGCATTTTTGAGACTAGACTAAATACGCAAACATGCAGTGAGTTTAACATACTTTAGTGCTTGTGATTAGTAGAAATAGTTCGTGTCACGCTTAGGTTAGGGCACTGGGGCGTTTAGCAAATGAAGCCCAGACTAATTCCGACTGGTTCCGTCTGCAGCCACATCAGATAAAAGTGTCCGGGACAAGAAGAAACCAGTAGCTCACAGTTATTTCTCTGTCGCTGGGACCCAAGCATTTCCTATCGAGAAAGCTTGAACAGCAAAAATAAAGTATATACATACAACTTCCACTTTAAATTGGACGTTTTGCAAATCACATTGCATGTTTTGTAAATCATTTCGGACCTTTTGCATAATAAATTGAACATTTTGCAAAGCAAATTAGACACACTGCATTCTAAGAAGAAAACCAGCAATTTGTTCTCAAGAAATAAAGAATACGACAACTGGGCGATGTTCAGAACACATGGTAGTCATGCTAATGGAACCGCATTGTGTTAGCAGCGGGTAGTACTGCAACCCATTCGCGTGATCGTGAACTTCGATCAAAGGCGATGCCTAAGTTTTCCCCTCTCTTCCCATCTGCCTTCGCTTAGGGAATGTGCCTGCGCCAGTACGCATGAAGCTGAGTAGCTATGTGACTATTGGAAAGTCAGACTCTCAGATCGCGTAGTCTAGTTGGAGTTGAACAAATGTTAAATAGCTTTGGAGAGTCATTGTGAAGCATTTGTTTTGTGGATGGATTTCGATGCGCAACCTCAACGTGGACCACAATTTCCATTGCACTAAACCTTGGTCGTTTCGAAGTGAACGGTTTCTGCGTTGCTTTTTTCCATCACTGCACTGCACGACCGACTGATTTCGTCCTATGTTGGACGCATCAGGTAGAGATAGCTTGATCTGGGAGTAAAACTCGGCACATAGTGGTTGGCGGCTATCTGAGTGATCACTAGACCATTGAGCTACTCCAACAGGGCTTGACACGGCGGTTAGAAGTTGAATGTTGTGTTTTGCAATACAAGCCTTGTGTCTGGATTGCGACGCATGATCTAACTTGTGGCTTCGGTTGACTTTGAAGTCAGCTCCTGCCATTCCGATCACTGGGACGGTATCCGAGACGTCAAGAGCGTAGGTTTGCCGGCTTGCAATCCTCGTGACACTATTGACACAGGCTAGCTTGTAGTGGCACTTCTGGAGTGTTATCTTTAACCTCCTGAGGGCGTTGAAGACAGTACATACGGATAGGTGTATCTCGTTCTCGCTCAGCCGCCGGTGCAGCTGCACCAATGTGTCTACGGAAGGCCGTTCGTGGTCTCTTCAACGCGCTGCCGGACATCAGTAGTCAGCTTCTCTCTGTTGTTTCCTCCACATTTGCACTGGTATTGGTGCCTTTTCGCCCATGTTGCTTGTGCCTTGCACCCGTTGACATCTGCGAATTCAGCAGCTTCGTGAGTGGCTTTTCCGTCGACAAACACAAGCTTAGAGAGGATAATTTTTGTGCTGATGACGTATGCTTGTACCGCCGCAACTTCAGTGATGCATTCGCTCATCGTTCGTCGCTCGTTTTGGTTGCTTCGTGCAGCTAAGAAATCTAGGATGGCTTTGGTAGAGTCATGATATTTCATACAAACCTTCCCCTTCACAAATTTCAAAAGAGCAAGGGGGAACCGTATTTTAACTTGGAATACTGTATTCAGTAATGTCCTAGGTTCTTGCTCTTTTGAGAGTCATGATAGACTGCACTGTTCCCATAGCCGAGCAGCTGTTTGGGCTCGCCAACACACCTGCGCAAATTACGCAAAGGTTCATAGAGGGACAGGGGACAACTGGGTTTCCACCAAGCTGCACCCTCAGTTACGGTCTCAGTGACTGACTTTGCCAAGGTTTACACCATTGGGAATCGAAATCCATTCACAAAACGAGTACTGCACCATGACCCACCAAACCTAGGTAACATTCGTTCAAGTCACAATAAACTACGCGATTCGGGAGTCTAACTTCCAAATAGTCACATAGATACTCAGGTCCATATGTAAAGCCAGAGGCATATTGACTATGCGAAGCCCGATGGGAGAGAGGTGAAATATAGGCATCGTCTTTGATTAAGGTTCACAACTACGTAAAAGTTTTGCAGTGGCACCCGCTGCTAGCACAATTCAGTTGCAGTGACGTGATCACCATGTGGTCTGAACATCGTTCAGTAGACTTATTCCCCATCTCTGGATAATAACTTGCTGAGTTGTTGCTTAGGAGGCAAGGTGTCCAGTTTGATTTGCAAAATGATCAATTTGTTTTGCATGACGTCCGATGTGGCTTACGAAGTATCCAACATGGTTTGTAAAACGCCCAATGTGGGCTGTAAAGTAATAATAATAATAGGTATATTGCTTTTCAAGTGAGAAGCTGCGCCCATATTTGCACTGATCATATACGTACAAATAATACCAGGCCCTTACATGAGTACTAGGTAGTTGTAGCGAATTGTCATGTATGCACTTTAGTATCGATTCGTAAACACAGACCCTCACACGATGGGTCGAGAATGACCTTGTCTTACTTTCTTTGTTTCCCTGATTTTCCCTTCTGACTTTGCTGGCCACTGTAACGCAGGCTGCTTTTAGTAAATAGGTTCCATACTACGCATGCGCCTTCTGTTCCGTTTATTGGCTAAGGGTCATACATAACATCCTGGCGACTAGGTTAAACTGATGCGATGTTGCACCTTCCTACTCTACTTTGGAAGATTCCTTCTGAGAAACCAACACCGGCTACCTGGAACCGCTGGAAGCGCACTTTATTGGATTGTTTGGAGCTACTGCCCTTCTTGCAACCAAACACGGTACTCTCAGAGAACTACAAAATTAAATTATTGCGACAATTGTTGGGGGATGAAGACGAAGGACATTTTTATACCCTCCATGCAGATGAGAAGGAGAGAGTCAACAGCGTGCTAGAGTTCCTCAGCAGATTATGGGATTCAAGGTTGAACACATGCACTGAGCGGTATTCTTTCTCGACCTTGTGTCAAAACCCTGAAGAAAGTGTCATTGATTTCATTGCGCTGATTCAGCAAGCCCTACCAGAGTGTCGGTATAGTGAAATCCCAGTTACGAAGTTCGAAGAGGCGATGGCTTCGCAGTGCTTGATATCCGATATTTGTAACGAACAGGCTGGTGTAAGGTTGTTGTCGGAAGATGAGACGATGATGAGCTGGGAGAAGGCCTGCATTATTGTTCCACAGCTGGAGAATATCCATAAACAGTTAGCAGCTTTTTCCTCGCAACCGCAAACAGACACAATCCAAGCAGTCGACCGGAATGATGTTACCCCGAGACGGTCCGAATTGCCTTGTACCTGTTATCGATGTGGAAGTCAGCATTTAATAGCCGAGGAATCTCGTCATAAACAGAGTATCTGCCGCCAGTGTAGAAAATTATGGCGCTTAGCCCGAGTTTGTCCATCTAAAGCTTGCACTGCCTCGACCTTTTCCCAAGAAGCCCGTAAAGCTCGTCCAGTCATCAAACGAAGAAGACCAGCTAAACACGATCTGGAATGCAACTTCGAGCATATGCAGCGTTCATCCACCCTTTAATGTGCAACTGGAAATGGAAGGCCAGTTGGTTAAAACGGAAGTTGATACTGGTGCTCCAGTTACCATAAGTAGTGCTGCCTCAGTTAAAAGATTACCCAAGTTATCCCCCTGTGAATCAACTTGGCGTACGTACACTGGGCAGCCGATACCAGTCTTGGGAAAATGCACTGTTTATATAAATTGCCATGGGGAGAAGCTGACATTACAGGCATAGATTGTGGAAAATGATTATCCGAACTTACTCGGGCGCGATTGGATTAAATGCCTTACGGCCATGCTAGAGACAGTGAAGTTCATGTCCACTAACCAGCGCTTGGAGGATGTGCTCAATAAATATTCTGATGTTTTTGATGAGAAACTAGGAAAATTACACGGATATCAGGCTAGTATCAAAGTACCGCCGGGAACTCAGCCCCGCTGTTTCAGGGCACTTACACCACCTTATTCCCTGTGATCCAAGGCGGAAGACGAGGTAAAGTGATTGCACTCAGCAAGAACAATCGAGACAATCCAACACAGTGAGTGGGGAGCTCCAATACCTCCAGTCCTGAAGCCGGATGGTTCTGTGCGTATTTGTGGTGACTATAAACTAACAGTTAATCCAAAGCAGTTAGTTCTCTTCAACAGTTTGAAAAGCACGGAAAGAAGCCAAAGGCTGGTAGATGCATGCATTTCGTATTGTCTCCTCAATATCATTAACAATAAGCGAAATGCATAGATATAGCTGACAGTGGGTACAACCAGATAAGCTTGAGGTGCAGAACGAAGGACGGAAGTTCACACCTACGTCCAAGGCAGCTTTAGGCTGACAAATAATTGTTTCTAAGCACACAAGGCTGGCTTCAGCCGGCTTAAAGCGACAACCTCAGCAAACTGAAGGAAGCGGAGATTAGTGTGACGTAACACACATTTAAACGCTGAGCCCAGTTCAGTCCAGTGACTGCAGTCTAGTAGATGTTTGCCTATAGAGGAATCCGGCGGTCTGAGCGAAGACGAAATCTGACGAGGGTAGGTAATCTGAGCAACTTCATCCTGAACACATCTAGGCACATGCACCTTTATTCGGGAAGTCAGCATTCTATTTGTTCTGCCTATGTTACTGCTTCCGCAGTCACATACAAGTTGGTATACACAGTGTGAGTTGACTCCAATAAGCTGCGCTTCCATCTTTGGAGGTATGGGCAAATTGCGGGTTCGTTTAATGACGACAACTTGTGCAGCATAATAACTTCCTTGTGTGGCCAAACTTATACGCTTAGTTGTCTTCGGTGTGGCTAAAGAACCTTTGAAAGGTAACTTTCTACTTCGATGCCGTGTGTAGCAAGTCCTTTGGCCCTCGCGATTGGCTATGTTGCTCGAAAAATCTTCCAGATTAGCCGTTCCCCATTAGTGTTACTGTAATTAACACCAGCTCATCGTCCAGGCAGTTGGCCGAACAAATTCTTCTGGCACAACTAACTAGAGTCTTCACGACCGCCCGTTTGTACTGCCCTGATGTGAAGCTGGTGAAGTCCAGGTACTGACCAGACTAAGTTGATTTTCGGTAAATGGACCTCTTAATCAATCCATCATCGTTGCTACTTAGGAATATGTCTAGGTATGACAGACTTGTTCTGTTCTACTTCGCATGTAACCCGTAAGTTAGCATGAGCACCATTGAGCCGGTCTACCAAAGGTGTGAGCTACTGCTCCGACGAACAGAAAGCCAAAATCTCATTGACATTTGGTTTGTAGTAGGGGACCTGGGCTATTTCCGTAGAGACGCTTCTTTCGACCATCAGCATGAAGAAACCAGCGAAAAAGGAACTAATGTGTTACCCATTGCTACGCCGTCAATTTGACGGTAAGCTGTATTTCGGAAGTGAAAATCTAGAGAAAGAATTATTTGCCACCGTCCAGTCGCTTCTGCTTCTCGTACCCTACTACCCGCGGAAAGGAATTACTCCCAGCTGGACAGAGAGGCCTTAGCGCTTATTTTCGGAGTCAAGTATTTCCATCAGTAGGTCTGGGGAAGACTGTTTGATATCCACACCAAGCAAAAACCACTTCTTTTGCTTCGGGCTGAGGAGAAAGGTATCCAACAAATATCGACGCCTTGGATGCAAGGGAAGGCACTACTTTTGAGCGCCTATAACTACAAACTGCATTATGCAAACGGGCCAAGTAATACCATTGTCCATGCACTTAGTCACCTCCCGCAGCAGCATGACGCGAAACCGAATAGTGAACCCATGGACTTTATCCATTTGATGCAACACCTTGCAAAGCCACCCATCCGGAGTGACGCGGTTCGGCGCCTGACTGACCGGGACCCGATGTTGTCGATGGTGGAATGAATCTTGATGCTCGGATGGCCTACAAGCTCGTCAGACGAACTGAAACCATTAGCCTGTCGAAGTAATGAGTTGAGTCTATACGACGGCTGTATATTTCGAGGCTCGCGCATAATTCCACCAGAAGATCTACGGCCCCAGTTGCTGAGAGAGCTGCATGACGCACACTCCGGCGTGAGCGAGATGAAGGCGCTGACACGTGGTTACTTTTGGTGACCGAACATTGAGCAGGATACAGAGGGGCTTCTGAAAAACTGCAAAGCATGTCAGAATTACTAAAGGCAAAAATCTCCCGGACCTATAAGTCCATAGGGTTGGCTGGAGAGACCCTGACAGACGGGGTTCACGGACTACTTTGACCCAAACAATGGGTTGCGGTGTCTACTTTTGATTGATGACCATTCTACATGAATAGAAATAAATCCAGTTCCACATGCGACTTCAGCAGCAACAGTTGCAAAAATGCGCTCCGTATTCGCCATTTTCGGTATCTCCGAGACAGTATGCACCGACAATGGAACCCCATTTACCAGTGAAGAGTTTCGACAGTTCCTGAGTAACAACGGAATACAACACGTTAAGTCTGCGCCGTACCATCCCGAATCGAATGGAACGGCAGAGCGTGCAGTCCAGACTGTTAAGCAAGGTCTCCTCAAGGATCCTCATGAAGCTCTACAAAGTCAGTTGGCTCGTCTCCTGTTCTCTTACTGCAAGACCCCAACTGATTCGACAGGGAAATCGCCCACGGAATTAATGTTTGGTCGGCCACTATGAACGCGATGGAGCCTACTTTTTCCGAACCCTTGAAGCAGAATGGATGAAAAGCAGGAGAAAATGTGTGTGGATGAAAAGATGCCAAAGGGAATGTATCTTAATGACATTGATCCGGTATACACAAGACTGCCTCACCAAACAAGCTGGGAACCTGCTACACTCATATCCTCAACGAGTAACCAAGCGAAGCTACAGATGGAGGACGGCCGTGTGGTGCGTCGCCATTTGCACCATATCGGGCCACGCTCAAACGAACCACAGGAGCGGAATCAAAAGCGACTGCTACTGACCCGACAACGGATGGAGGATCTGATTCACAAATCTAAGAACCACAAACGGATGGGATACAACCACAATTGACACACAAAACGCAGGCCTAAGCCAATTGATCGGTATCAACCCGGAGTCTGCAGTTTTGACCAGGGAAGAGAGGGGTGTCACGTATGCACTTGACTATCGAATCCCAAACACAGACCCTCACATGATTAGTTGAGAATGACCTTGCCTCATTTCCTTAGTTCCTTGGTTTTCCTTTCCGGCTTTGCTGGCCACTGTAACGTAGGATGCTTTTAGTAAATCGGTTCCAAACTACGTGTGCGCGTTCTGGTCCGTTTATCGGCTAAGGGCCGTACTTAATACGAATAAAAATAAAAAAGCGGCAGTAATTGACGATGCGAGTCACAGTTGTAGTGGCTGAAAGGATACTAAGACGGTTTCAGCCCCTTAGTAATCGCAAGAACATTCGGAAAGAGTCAACTCACCGTCGAATCCCAGTTGAGTTCGAATCGTAGATTGTTCTATACCTGTAGCACATGCGGAGCACGATGAATTAAACGTTCGATAGTACTTCCGCGTCTAATATCCGATTCGCAGGCAGACTGAACGGCGCCGTACACTCGCAGAAGCAGCACAACCAAAAACCAGTACGACGGAGCGCGGGCAAGGAGGAAGTCTATTTTTTAAATCGTTAATTCAAACAAACTGTACGAAACATGTCCTGATGGAACAATGGTATAATACGGATAAGCAAGCTAATGCTTGACAAATCCCATGGGATGGTTTGTGGGAATATGGTTAGTCCAGTGAAATTACACAAAAATGAAAAACACCTCTGTGGACTCACCATATTATCCACCTTAACACATAGGTCTATCCGTTTAACCCGATTTCGTGGGGTTGGTGAGCACAATTTTTGTCTACGCCTTGTCGTCACTCAATGAACAGAAATCATATCAAGTAATGCAAATGATGTAAAGCATCGTCGAGTCGGTTTTATAAATGGGTAGCGTGGGCGCCGAAGTGAGAAAAGTCGCAAGAGCGTTCCACGGTCGATAAATTCTGCGAAAAATAATACCGGCGACACACCAGCCGACTGTATTGGGTGGCAAGTTCCAATTTCTGACACCTTAATTCTGTGTTGCAGCTAAGCTGCAGGAGGACTTGGCAAGCGTGATCAGTGTTTTTCAAAATCTGGAACACCAGAATGAGGTCACCTCGTAGACGGCGATTTCTTCCGTTGTAAACTCCCAGTCGCCTATGGAATTGCCCGTCGCTGGGCTGTCTCCAGTGCAACCGGGTCACGTTTTTACCAGGTTTGCCAAACTTGGATCGCGTTCTCTACATGGAGAAGATGGAGGGATCGAAGCTCCCTAACGTCCTCTGTAACAGACCAACATGTTGGTTCGCGGTTTTGGACGCCTTCAAGGACTGCGCGGAACAGCCGAGATCGTCTTGGATCAGCATCCCAAAGTCGCACTCTTGTGAGGCGGTGTTTAGCATATTGTCTCCAAGCTTATATGGATACGTGGGCTTGTGGCGAGCATGCATGGTTTTGTACTTGTCCGTGTTAAACGGAAGTACATTTAGCTTTGACCATTTCACTAGAGCAGTCTAAGTCTCGTTGCAGCATATCATGATGTTCGTGACAGTCGATTGCCCTATATATCTTTATGTCATCGGCAAAGAGCAGGAAATTTAACTTGATGACACTCGCGTGGTCGTTAATGAAGAACGAGGACAACCGCGGCCCCAACACTTCCCCTTTGTGGAACACCGCAGTCCACACCAATTGGACCAGGAAATGAACCTCAAACTCGAATCTGAAGGCGCCGCTGAAAGAAGTTTCCATCCATCCGAAGACAGGGTTTCCAACTCCATATGCTTGCAGCTTTTGGAGAAGGAAGTGGTGATTTATGTCATCGAATGCTTTGGAAAAGTCTAGATAGATGACATCAATGCCGGTCCCACTGTCGACTATCTCAGTCCAACTGCTACGGGCAAGCATTAGGTTGGTAGTACATGACCGATGCTGACGGAATCCGTGTTGTTCCGGTGCTAAGATGTTATCCCTTTCGAAGTATCCCATTACAGCCACAGATACGATCGATCCCTTCACCTTAGACAGCACCGGGAGCAGAGTCACTGGGCGATAGTTGGCTCTGGACGGCTATCACTTTTGAAAATCGAAGTAATGCTACCTTGTTTCCACATGTTAGGGACATGCTATTCGTCCAGGCATCTTTGGAAAAACCTCGTTAATGGTTCAGCCATCTTCCTAGCTGCCATCTGCAATGCTTTCTGGGGAATTTTGTCAACCCCAAGGAACTATGGGTGCGTAACGATAGTAGCTTCTTCAAAATGATCTCTGAACTAAACGTGACGTGTGTAAAGACTGGCATCTGTGAGAACGGGGCAGGTATGTTACAAATGCTGGGAGCACGTCGGAAAATTTTGGGATATTGTAGCCGTAATACGTTGGCTGCATACTTGGCACTGTGCATTTTCTATTGACGTTCTGTAAATTTGTCTCAGGCCAGAGCATGTTAATGAGAAATATTTTAATTTTTATAAAGGTAGGTTTTGGATTCAGCCAAAATAGTTGAGTTTAGTACTAGTCCTAGTCTACTGGCTTTTGTAACATTATACCCCACTTGTTAGGCGAAAATGAAGTAGCTCGAATAGTGTAGCCCAAGAGCAAGGATTGCGCAAGAGGTGGACAGTGTTATACAGTCTGGCATCAAAGCATTTGTTACAATACTGCACCGATAGCATATACAGCTGCACTTATGTGGTAAAAGTTCGATGATCCAGTTGTGGTGCATTAACACTGAGTAGCATAGTGAAACGAGCAGGCGCGATGGATCACCTAGTGCACAATTCAACGAGCCGTGGAAACGGATGATGCCGGAGTTTTGGGCCTATATCACGCTGTCACGGCAAGGTGAGCACATAGCGGATGGTACAAGCAAATGGTACTGATGCAGATGAGTTGCTGTCGATGGTATAAACCTGGAAAACTGAGTGACAACACCGAGGAACGACCGCAATTCATGAACATTCTTGAGTGCTGGCGCCTCAAGTAGCGCCTTTGTCTTTTCTTCCGGTGGGCACAATCCTTCACGTGACAACCGATAGCCAAGATACTGTACACTCGGAACAAGAAACTCACACTTTTCTCTTTTTAGAACCAAACCGGCATCCGATAACCACTTCAGGACGACGTCCAATGTATGTAAGTGCTCGGCGGTAGTGCGTCCAGTAATTAAAATGTCATCTAAGTACGCACATGTGTTTGGTATATCTTTCACGAGTGAGTCAATAATACGTTAAAAAATAGATGGAGCCGAGCTTATTCCAAAAGGCATGCGTATACAGCGGAATAATCCGAGATGAGTACTAATGGTGGTGTACGTACGTGATTTCTCATCTAGTTCAATTTGTTGGTAGACATGACTCAAATCTAGTTTTGTAAATAGATCACCACAGGAAAGGGAAGCGTAAATGTCTTCAATCTTTGGTAGCGGATATCGGTCTAATTCTAACGCTTGATTTATCGTAACCATGTAATTCCCGCAGATTCTTATCGTACCATCGCTCTTCAATACTGGCACAATGGGGGCTGCCCAGTCTGAATACTGGACGGGTTCAACGGTACCTTCTGATTGGAGTCGGCGCAGTTCACTTTCGACCTTATCACGGAGGGCATAGGGAACAGTGCAAGCTTTCCAGAACCGCGGTTTTGTTTGTGGTTTCAATACCAGATGTGCACTGTAATTCTTTAAAAGTCCTGATCTCGACTGATCAAATAAGACTGCATGCTTCTGCAAAATCTCGGATAACTGCGGATTGTCTTTCACCAGGCTGACGTTCGACATTATGCCAGGAAAGCGCTTAATTCCATTGCGACCCAGGATGTTCGGACCCGGTCCTCCAGAAATGTACACACACATATGACTCGTTGAATTACGGTAAGAAATGCGTGCATTGAAGGTACCAAGCACATTCACCATCTGTCCAGTGTAAGATCGCAACTGTATGTTCGGTGGACACAGCTTTGAAAGTTGGGATAAGGCGTCTGGTCGGATCAAAGTGACTGCGGAACCGGCATCAATTTCAAACTCTACCGGTTGTTCGTTTACTTAAACGGATACGACAAACGGTTTTTCTGCTGTAATGGTGCGAGTAAAAATGGTTGTGGCGTTAATCCAATTCTGGTGCAATTCATCGGTAATGCAGTTTGTAGCCTTAGATTGTTCCTGGACGAGTGATTTCCGCTTGGAGAGACACACTTTCTGAATATGACCCATTTTTCCACAAAATCTGCATAATGAATGAATGTGCGGACAGTCAGTCGGGGACAAGTGATTCTCCAAAGTGATTCAGCAAATTCAGCTGGTACTATAAAGAAACTACGCACAACGTTCGCAACATTTGGCCTTCTCGAGACATTAATATCTGACAATGGACCAGCTTTCGCCAGTGTTGAGTTTTCTACCTTCATCAACTCGAACGGCATTAAACACATAACAACTGCACCCTATCATCCTTCTTCTAATGGGTTGGCGGAGAGAGCCGTAGAAACAGTGAAGAAACTGCTACTAAAACAACCAAATGCTCCGCTGCGTGTGCGTTTGGATGGTTCCTTGTTAGCATATCGAAACATGTCAAACGGGACCACAGGCAGAAGCCCCGCTGAGTTAATGTTTGGTCGTCGACTGCGTACACGATTGGGTTTATTGCATGGATTTATTGAGCCACAAGTTTCGGAAAAACAACAACGAGTGAAAGCACGTTTTGATACTTGTAGCAGAGACAAGCATGTGCCAGATTCAGATCCCATCTACATCCGCTTACCTACAGGCTCGGGGTGGGAGCCAGCCGTCGTTAAAACAACTAACGGACAGATAATAGAAGCAGAGACTGAGGATGGCAGGATCGTTCGACGCCATTTAGATCACGTGCGACCGAGATTGTCCGACACAGAAACAGTTGCCGAGACAGAGCAGCCGGCTCAAGCATCGAACGGCATGCACGTGCGTGACGCTGAACCGGTAGTTGAGTCACAATTGCGGCGCTCTGAGCGCCGACGCCGACCGGTCGATCGTTTCCAGGCTGGATAGCCCCAACTAAAGGTGGGAGAAGTGATGCAGAGGTTGAGCGCGTCAAGGTCATGTTACACTACCTAGCCTGTGGAGCCGCATTGTGCGCGCTGGTGCGTGGGTGTACATCTCCCGACAAACCAGTGACGCTTAGTGATTGGTTCAAAAGTGTGTGCTTAGCTAAAACATGTGGACTGTAAAAGCTAAACAGTTGATGTCTACCCAGTGTGGACTGCCGATGTACCATTGCCCTTACTTCTACTAAACTTCCATTTACAATACTGTTGTTCTGATTTCGGTTGAGTGTAACAGGCACCACGAATGAAATGCGCAAATGAATCCGACTGTTCTAGTACGCAGCTTGTTCGCACCACGCTGCCTTCTCCACATTTGCTTCCGTGACCAGCCGGAAGTGGAAGATGAAGGCCCCGTAGCCGGAGCCGTTTGAGGATGGGGATGTGTGGAGATTCCTTGAGCGCTTCGAAGATGTCTCGGAAGCAGTCGGAGTGAAGCAGGAGCGGACGAAGCTGGTTTCACTTCGAAGTTTGCTCAAAAGGACAGTAGTAAGCGGTACTGTAGGCGACAAGAAGAGGCCCAGTCAAGTTGGAATGGGCCGCCATGAATGTCGCGCTGATCGAGGTGTTCGACGGTCCGACCAACCGCCAAACTGTGATGCGAGGATTTAAGACGGCCATGCCGGGGTTAGGAGCGGACCCGGCCGTGTTTGCAGTCCATCTCGGCGGCTTGTTGGATCAGGCACTGTCAGATTTGGACGACACCTCAAGACAGCAACTGTTAGTGGAGCAGTTTCTGGACGGTTTACCTCCAAACATGACGGATCGACGGAGGATTGTGTGCGCCACCTAGAGAATCGGCGTGGTGGAACTTGCTCGAGTAGGAAGTGAGTTGATACAAGAGCCAGCGGCAGCATTGAGCATCGAATTCCAAAAGACAGCGAAAGACTGGACAGGTTAGAAGAGGGGTTGGAGCAGCTTACGCAAGTTATCGTAGAACTTCGGATAACCTATCAGAGGACACGGCAAGGTGGGCGATGCTTCTTTTGTGGAAAACCAGGACACTGGAAGCAGCAATGCTCATCAAGACGCACTACACTCTTTGTACCAAGTAAACGTTACAAAAAGTATTGTTCTCGTGTCGGAGCGTGCATACTTGAACCTCTGAAAAAGATGAGATTAAAGCAATGGTAGGGGTGAATGGAGCGACAGAGAGGTGTTTACTTGATACAGGAGCTGCAGTTTCCCTGATCAATCAGCGAGATGGAGTGAAAACAGGTTCATTTTGCATGGTGGCGAAGACGGTCAGCGCTTACAATATGCCCATAAATGATATTTCAGGGTACGTGGTTGGTACCGGGAGTCATGAATTCAACCATCTCTTCGTGGTGTCGCCGGAGTGAAACTGCCCATTCTGTGAGCAGTCTTTCTCCATGCCAATGAGACAATCGTCGATCTGAAACGAGGAAAGCTGATGACTAAATACTGGTCTACATCCCTCGCTGACAGAGAAGGATCCATACGGGCGTGCATAATCTTTACAGTTTTACACAGTAGTCCAAACCTGAAATCACTTGTCGGCAAAGGTAATACTACAAAATCTGTCGGTATAGCTTTTAAGTCCTATGTGGTACATAGGCGCTATACTGGAAGTCCTAGCTCACGAGGCTAGCCATTGTCCTCTACACAGTTCGTAAGTGGCATGGTAGTGGAAGTTGAGCCGGGCTATATCATGGTCAACTGGCAATCACCCAAGTACGTGGCTATCACCAATGGCGAAGCGACACTAGCTGCCTGCATCCTGAAGTCATGGGGGCGGAACCCGACAGGGGTCTTCTGCGAGGCGCATCACTGACGAGACCCAGAAGGTCAAAATGTCAGCATCTGGTGCTTTTCCAGACTAGCCTAAGGCTGCTGATTGGGAGTGAGATGATGAATTAGCTGAAATAGAAACTTTTCTTAAAGGACGATAACAGCCCATCCGGGTTTGTGATAGGCTCGACCACATAATTCCGCTTTCGCGACAGTTTCATCGGCCGCATGGACGCGGATGAATACCAGTGCACCTGGAGACTGAGGTCAAAAAGCAGGTTCAGGTGATGTTGAATGCGGGTGTAATCGAGGAGGCTCAAAACCCGCATAACCCTAATCATTTTGTTGAAGAAGGCCAACGAAAATACCGTTTCTCGTGGGTTTCAGAAGGCTGAACGAAATCTCGCTGAGTCGTTTTGTCTCAGTGCCATCAGTAGCAGACATCTTCAACAAACTGCAAAATTAAAAGATTCTCGCGGTCCGAGATTTGAGACCTGGCTACTGGCAGCTGACGATCAAACAGGAGGACCGTGAGAAGATTGCATTTACCGTTCGGCAGAAGCAGTGCCAATTTAAAAGGATGCCGTTTGAATTATCTGGTGCCCGTTGACTTTTCGTCGTATGATGCTCTGCCTGCTGGGTGGGTTAGCGAAAGTCGCCTTGGATGGAAATGACATCGTGATATACAGTGACTCGGAAATAGAAAACTGTCGTAATTTGGAAGCAATGTTGCAAATGATCAAGCAGATGGGATTACGGACAAAGGATTCTAAATCGCAAATCGGGAGAACGCCCGTAATACTGCTTGGTCACAACTTGGGTGAGAGGGAGGGTGCGCTGAAGCAGCTGCGGGAGATAACATCGACAATTCGATGCATCCCATTTTCGACCCCGAAACGTAGTCTTAAGGCGTTTTGTGCCGCGCCGGATGGTACAGCAAATTCGTCGGGAATTTTAACAGTTGGACGTCACCTTTTTACGAACTGTTAGGAGAGGGGAAGAAATTCACAATGACCGCAGAAGCTCAGTGAGGGTTTGACGACCTTCAGAAAGAAATGGGAAGGTGGGATATTACGTGGAACTTGACGATCGCCAGAGAAACGTTCACGGTGACCACAGAGGCAAGTGACGGCGGAATCAGCACGGTACTGAAGCAAATCAGGGGACGATTAAATACACTAGCAGCATTTTAACGCCATCGGTACGCAAGTTTCAACTATAACGAAGGAATGTCTGGCAATTGTTTGGCACTGGACAAGTGGCGGGCGTGCTTACTGGGTCAAAGCTTTCAAGTCGAAACAGATCACAAACCGTTGGAATGGATTATGTCCTCCAAAGACACCAGAGACAAGTTGTCTAGGTGAGTGCTTCACTTACAGTAATACGACTTCATGATAGGCTACATATTAGAGAGGGACAACGGAACAGCAGATTTGTTGTGGTGCCTAACGAGTGACGACGATTGCCGGGTGTTGTCTTCAGTGTCAGTGGTTTGGTGCTAGAGCAGGATCCGGGGTGCTCGGTAGCTGAGCAGCAACAGCATAGGCTTCTGGCCAGGCTAACAACAGAAGGAATAATGAATCAGACCGTAACAATCAAAAGCTAAGGCCAACAATTCGGGCCTTTCGAGCGGAAGCTGGAAAGGCTGAAAGTTAACAAATCCGGAATTCTGATGTGCACACAAGGGCGAGGCGCAACCTCGGTCCCGGTGATGGCACCGAAATTGTAGGAAAGCTTGGTGGTCCTTGGCACTAGATGGCCCATACTGGATGCACCAGAACATCAGATTTGCTTAGGCAGCGAGCTTACTAGCCGGGTACGAAAAAAGACCTCGATACATACATGCTGTCCTGTCAGCAGTGCCAGCTTTTGAAAGGAGATAATCGAGGCATGTCATAAACTGTGCAGATGGGCCGACAAGCATATCTGGCCCGCACGCTTGAGACACTCTCGGTGGGCATCTGTTGCCTTTCCAAGACCAGGCTGCAAGACGATAGTACCGTCAGAATGACATCTCCGGCAAACCCTGACGTCAAATACCACTTGCGCCTTTCCGGATACTAAGATGTCGCCACTACTGGCTAAGCTGGTATCTGGGTTGCATTGAGTGACAGGGCTGAGTTCGCTTTGCTTGACTGGATCCCAGTCAACAGTCGGCTGTGTGCAGACAGACTACGAGGTTCATGCAAGTTAAGTAAGCGTCGAGATGTTGCGCGTGCCTTGTTTGTCATCTCCGCATACTCACCCACAGACCGCAGCTCGGATGCGGTCAAGGATTGCTTTTACCAACAGCTACACGAGCTTCTGCGTTCCACTAAGAAGTCTGACATTGTCATCCTTGCCGGAGATTTTAACGCACGAGTGCACCCTCTGCCACCAAGCGAGCACTAGGTTGGGAGTAGCTTTGGCCTCCGTAGCAGCCGATCAGACAATGGAGACGGACTACTGACTCTTTGTTCTGATCAGCGCTTGTTTCCTTTGCTTACATGTTTTCTTCGTTCGAAAAGACAGACTGCTACCTGGCGTCCGCCTTCTCAAACACAGGAATCGCCTCAGCTTGATCACATACGAATAAGCCACAGATGGCGCCGAAGCGTAACAGAATGCCGATCGTGCTGGTCAACTTGTCTGGACTCCGATCACGCACTGGTTCGCGCTAAAATTTTCATGCGTTTCGGAGGATCATCCAGACGTACGCAATACCGACTTAAGGCCGAAAACCTGCAACCACCTGCGACAGCCAAATACCAGGCTTCTCTGACAACACTACTTGCCTCATCCTCTGACGATGATCTCAACTCGCAATGGATGCATATCAAAGACACTTTAATTTCTGCCCGTACTGTCAATTGTGGATTTGCTTATCACCCGCCGAAAAGCTGGATCACCACTGACTCCTTGTCGCTGATGGACTGACGCCGCTTAATCCCAGCCGACACCAGCTATAGTGAGGAACGCCGATCCCTGAATCGAGCATTGCAAAGGAGCATACAGAAGGACTGTGAGACCTGGTGTTGTGAACATGCTAGAGAGATGGAACTTGTTAATCTCTCTGGTAATACCAGAAAACTGTTCCGCCTCATCCGAGTAGCCGAAGAGTTCTGATCAGGAGTAACCGAAACAATCTGCAAATATGATGGCTCCCTAATCACTAATTTTCAACGACGGTTAGAGCGATGGGCCGAACATTTTCATCTGCAGTTTTTCTGATCGCCAGCTCCATCTGTTTCCCTGAAGCGCGTAGTGATGATGAGTGAACTATCCTAACTGATCCTCCATCTCGCCAGGAAATCGAGCAGGAACTCTGGTGCCTAAAGCATTATAAGGTACTCGGCCCTGATGGTCTACCACCTGATTCAGTTAATGATGGGGCGCTTTGTTCTCAGATGTCTGGGAAAAAAGGGGAGGTTCCATCATCCTGGAGTGAATCGGTAGTCTTCTCCATCCTCAAAAAGGGCCTGCGCACAAATTGCTCCCATTACAGGTGCATAAGGTTGGTCCCCGTCGTTTGCAAGAATTTGGTGTCCATCATTCTTTGCAGACTATGTCCAACACGTGAATCACTACAGCGAGAATAACAGGCTGGGTTCCGCCTTGGTCGCGGCTATATCGATCAGATTTTCATATTTCGTTAGATTCTCGAGGTCCGCCATATGTATCAAAAGCTAAGGATAGTTGTGTGTCTGGATATCCATGTTGCTTTCGATTCTATCGACAGAGCTGCATTGTGGCCCTGGCCGTTGAGGAATGGCATTCCTGGGAAGTTCATTTCCATTCTGCGTTCTCTATATAGTCAGACCTCGGGTAGAGTTAGGGCTTAGGGTAAGCTTTTGCCTTCGTTTGTTGTCATCAGTGGGGTTCGACAAGGATTCCCTATCTCACCATTCCTTTTCAAGTTTGCCATTGAGGATGTCCTCAAAAATGCTCTAGAAGACTGGTGGAACGCTGGTTTTGAGCTCTTCCCAGGTAGTCGGGTGGTTGATTTGGCTTATGTTGATGATATCGTCCTGTTGGGTGACGGTCCGCAGACCGTCCAACATGCACTTAACCGCCTGGCGATTAAAGCGACGAAGTATGGCATGAACTTTCCACCATTGATGGGGAAAAGTTAGAAGTAGTGCAGAGTTTTGTCTACCTGGGAAGCTGCACACCTGCTGGTGGGACTGTTGGAAACTAGATTTCGATGGGTATCTCAAGTGCTCGTCTCGGCTTCTCTAGGCCAAGACATTTATGGCGCCGCCATGACATCCGTCTCTCCATCAAAGGAGGGTTTATAATGCTACAGTCCGCGCTGTACTGTTGTGCGGTTGCGAAACTTGGCCTGCTCATACCGATGACTTACGTCGACTGGCTGTCTTCGAGAACCATTACTTACGGTCAATCGCCCGTGTGGTGGCTGAACCACGTAACCAACGCTGAAGTCAGACAGCGTGTCTTGGATGGAGACAGCCACTCTCCTGAGGCGCTTGTCACGCTGAACCAACTACGATGGTTCGAACACGTACTGCGTATGCCCGTTCAGCGTCTTCCTCGTCGTGCATTGTTCACGGTCGCTAGACAGGGTTGGAGAAGGCGGTTTGGTGGACAGCCTACAACTTGGAGAAGCAGGATGGAAAGCCGACGAAACAGCTGGCCATGGTTGGTTCCTCTCGACTCCCTGGATTGGGTCCCAAGGATGTTGAGTGCAGTTGGTTGGAAACGTTGGAAGTCATGACTCGAAACTGAACTCAGTGACGGGCGTGTATCTCTGCTTGGTGTGGTGATTCGCCTTTCCTCTCCCAATAAAAAACAACAAAAACTCAAAAAGAGTGAAGAAAAAATTAGACACAAAATGGTTGTTTTCTTTCTTCTTTCACTCGAATCCTGTTTTCCCATTCCGCTCTGGTTCCGATGGCACAATATCTGTACACAGCTTGTGATATATATATATATATATATATATATATATATATATATAAAACCTATGCTCACTATTTTAATGTCTAAAATTGGTGAGTTGTGGTCAATAGACGTGCTGGAGTCGTTCCCGTTAACGAGACGGGCAATCAACACATAGTCGTGATGACCGAGCATTTCACCCGCTAAACTGAAGCTGCGGCAATTCCGGATTAGCGGACTAGCACTAAAATACATGCGTGATGAGGCACGCGCTAGCGGGCCACAGAAGTTCGAAGGCCATACGGACGGACCAGGGCCCCTGCACTGAAAGTGACGAGTTCCGGACGTGTCTGGAGAAACTGCGCACCAAGAAGCTACGAACCACTCACTATCACCCGCAGACAAATGGATTGCCGGAGAGGAATAGTAGAACGTTTAAAGAATGGCTGGTGGCGAAGGGTGGAGATTGGGAAGAAGCTCTGTCACTACTCCTGCTACCTCACCGGGTCTTCAAGCAAACAAGTATGAGGCGACCCCCATTTCATTCAATTTACGGTTGTGCCACCGAATTCCTGTAAATTTAGAGGTGGGAATGTGGCAGATCTGCAAATTGCAGCCGACGGAAGCACGAAACATTCGGGAGGCAGTGAACCGAAACTTGAAGGCAGTCCAGGTGCGGATGATGGAGAAATCTTGGATCAACATGAGAAAACCTTCCGGAGCCTTTACAATCGGTTAGAAGGTAGAGTACAGTGATCATCCGCGTGCGAGTACATGTGGCTCAGGCGAGAAAATACTCCTCCCGTAGTGGAAGGTACGATGGGACGTAGTCGATCGACGAAGTCCGTGTACACCATCGCTCGACAAGAATATAAGCCGCAAGTTCAAGCTAGACAATTAAGGAAGTGGTACAAGCGAGGGGAGGAAATTACGGCATGCATGTGGCAGCCCCGAATTGAGGAGAGAATGGTTACAAGCTCCATGGTCGCCGGGACTTTAGTCGGGCGGAGTGTGCTGCACTACTAATGAGTAGTATGGCGAAACGGACAGGCAGGATGAACTCAGCAAATAATGGATCACCGAGGACGACGGACGCATTTCGCACAGTTCAACCAGCCATGGAAACGGATGACGCTGGAGTTTTTTGCCCATATCCCGCCGTCACGGCAAGGTGAGTCTATAGCATATAGCGGAACGTACGAGTAAATGGCTCCACGAATGAAGTGCGCAAATGTTACACTTACCATGTATACATCCAATGAACAATGAACAGTGAACAATGAATTTATCCGGGTTATGAAGCGTTGCTTTACAACTCCCGTTTGATAGTTAATGGTGATATGGAAATAACAATGATACTATGTGTTACAGGTGTGTCGTCCGCTAAACCGCTGAGCCGATGAGCAAACACAGACACATACAGATCGATTGACCGATAGCTGATTCGTTCACTATTTTTCCTTGTGCTGATTGGTTCCTTTTCGACTTATTCATCTGGTGTAACCAACAAGCTATCCATTACGGTTTTTGACACGTCCCATCCGGTGTGTGTTCTTATTCACTTCTTGCGCGGACTAAGGGTCCAGGTGCGATCCAGCAATGCTCGAGTAATACGTATCACCATGGGTAGTAAAACAGTTAGTACTTCAAATATGAAAATAAGAACTTATCGTTTGCTTCGCCGTAGTCCTGCAATCCGCTTAAATTCACAGCACCCGCAGTTAACATCAAATAATTCCATGGTGGACTCCAGGTGTAGGATGGAGACGTAGTGCTAAGTGGCGAAGTGTAAGTGGGTTAGTGCGTCATCCAAGTGTCTTTTAAACCCTGTTAGTGTCGGTGCAGAGACGACTATGGTGGGAAGGCATTTCACGAGTGACAGACAAGAATAGGAAAGAAATTTCTGCGGTACTACAGGCGGCCATACTGTACAGCTAGTTTCAATGTGTGTCACATCAGCGTTGTATTGGTGCTGAGTCACAGTAAAGGGCGGCACGCATGATGTGGGTCTAATAGAATCAAGGATGCTATAATCAGGTCGCCTCCTAGTCTGCGATAGCTTCCACTGGATAGGTCCAATCGTTACACTCTCTCCTGACATGAAAGATTGCGCATTCTAATTACGTTTTTAGATGCCCGATGTTGTGGCTGCTCCAGTGCATTAAGGCCATGTTTCAGCCATGCATGCCAGGCTTGAATTGCATATTCGACATGGGGGCAAACATACGCACTGGGCATTTGTCGAAATATGCAGCTGTTTATTTGTTCAAACGCCCGTCGCAACAGCCCGATCTGTTGGGTTCCAGTCTTCGAGGCCTTTTCGAATAGCCTGGAGCAACCCAAGTCATCTTGAACCAGGACACTCAAGACACGTTCGACAGCCGATTGTTGCAGTATATTCGTTCCGAGCCTGTATGAGTAGCTGCTCTGATGTCGGATGGAAAGCGCCTTGCATTTGCTGACGTTGAAATGCAGTAGGTTTTGGGTTGACCATTGATACACATCACCTAGGTCACTCTGAAGCAGAGTCGGCCTTCGGCTGGCTCCTGCTCCAGATCTTGGTATCGTCGACAAACATTAGGAACTTTGAAGCGATTCCCTGCGCAAGGTTATTAATAAACACCAAAAACCAACGTAAACCTAGAACCGAGACTTGCGGCACACCACACTCGACTTGTAGGGGGTCCGATAAAGAGCTCCGAACTCTGACCCCTAATTGCCGTTGAAGTAGAAAGTTGGCAATCTAGCTTAAAAGGTGGTCACCGATCCTGTAATGCTGGAACTTGGAGAGCAGTATGCAATGGTCTAGACAATCGAAAGCTTTGGAAAACTCCAGGTAGATCACATCAACGCCTTCTCCAGTGTCAGCTGACTCGGTCCAGTTACTGCGTGCGATTAGTAAATTCGTTGTGCATAACGGCTGTCGCCGCAAACCGTGCTGCTTAGGCGTAATGATGTTACAGTTTTCCAGATGGCACACCAATGTATCGGCAACTGTGGATTCCATGACCTTGGGGAGTATAGGAAGAAGGTATACTGGGTGGTAGTTGGAGGGATCAGTACTACTTCCACATTTGTGAACCTGAGTTATTATTCCAAGCTTCTACATGGCTGGAACCTGATTCTGTTCGAAACAGCGCTGGAAAAAAGGAGCTAAAGGTCCTGTCATTTGGCATGCTGCTGTTTCCAGTGCTCTGGACGGATGGTGTCGACACGTGGCGAGCAGTGTTTGCGTAGAGACGTCAACTTTTGCAATACAGCCTCTGCGGTAAAAGTGGTGTGAGCCAGTCCTGGCGAGGAGACGACAAAGGTTGGAAGACCGTTTGGTGGCAAGACCCTCTGAAACGTGGGGATATATTGCAGCCGCAGCGCGTTTGCTGCTTCCACTGCCGTTCTTGTTGTGCCATTGGCCGTCCTGACTGGAGGAAATACTTGCCTCGCGTTTCATAGGCTATTTACGTGGTGGTACAGCAGTTTGTGGTTAGCACTGAAGGTTTTTGCGATGTTCTGGTGATAGGCGGCTTTGTCTTCTCTTAACAGTTGAGCGCAGTGGTTACGTTGGGCTACGTTGTTGTCCCAAGTTTCTGGTGCTGGAGCTTCTCTGTACACTCGCCATGCTGCGTTGCGTACTGTCATACATTTTCGAGTTCTGCTCCTAAAGAAAGAAACTGATTTACATTTATTACAAAGTCTTATCACGGAAGCCTCTGCAATCAGCTGACTGAATTTGTTGACGAACTCGAGCCAGACGACTTCCGAGGGTTCCACGGGCAGGAGCAACCAAGTTGCAGCGCTGACGAGGTGGGCTAATGGATCGCAGCTTGTGATGGTTCGCATAGTCTCATCGTTCTCATTCCGATATTTTCCACAGCAGACGAAGTTGTAACTGATGATAGCGTGCTCACTGCGACCCAACGGGCAGTTTAAAACCAACACATCAATCATATGCTCATCGTTGGTAAGCACATGGTCCAGCAAAGATGGCCTGTTAACAGTTCTGAACCGAGTGGGCAAAGTGATGTGATTGTAAAGTGGAACAGTGGTTACCGAATCTTGTAGATCGGCTTTGAATTGTTCTCCGATCATGGCAGAAGTTTCTACACAATGTATGTTGGAATCACACATGATAAGTCTGTGATTGGACTTTCGCTGTAAACTGAGTCGTAAAGTAGCCGCTAAGTGACAGTCTCTTTCGAATGTAGAGTTGCGGGTGGTAATGCATGACACGGAGGCAAGCGTCTCTACCTTTTAACTGCAAGCGGCACCAAAGAGAGTCGAGGAACTGGGAGTCTGAATCCTCCACGGCTTCGCACTGTAAGTCGCTTCGGTACTACAGGATTACCCCTCCTCCTTTTGTGAGCCAGTTGTTCCTGATCAGCGACATGTCAGGTAGCGAAACGTCAGCGTCGGTCATTCCAGTTGGCAACCACGTTTCGGTGATACCAGTGATATCATATGATCCGGAAGCTTGGCGATCTTTCAGTTCGACCATTTTTTTAAAAAGACCCTGAGCATTCGTATACCAGCAAGCTAGTTTCTCGGTCTCTAGGAGCCCACAGAGGAGTGAAGGTTTCAAGTGTGGGAGAATGCTGACCGATGGGAGGTCGGCAGCTACTCGTTTTTTCCACACAGTCGCTGCACCAAATTTCCATCTCATGGAGATCCGATGCATTTAGGCTATGGCCTTAATGAGATTGTCCGAATCAAACTCGTTAAAAAGTTTAACGTCATCGGCGTGTTTGATGGCGTCAAAGACGTCGTTAATGTACATAAAAAAACCAAACAGACACTGTAACACTTCCTTGGATCAGGCCACTTTGGACTTGTCGAGTTGTGGAAGCATTGCATGGTGCGATGGCAGAGCAATAAGTTTCCGGATATGCAGTACACAGAATAGATGCAGATGACCTGGTAAGAAAAATGTAAATTCTAATCTATTCTGAACATGGTCTAGTGATTTCAACTCACTGAACCCTGTATCAGCAGTCCAGCACAGCTCACAAGTCATAAAGGTCGACATACTCTAACTGTAAGTATGGAACTCAGTCGATCACCCTGAAGGGCAATGATTTGCTATGACTACAAATGTATTTCAAAGCAGTACCACAGTGTCGAGTAATTGTGTGCTGCGTTTGGTAAGAAGGTACCTTCATTAATCACCATTTTTGTGAGGTTCGCTGAATTCAAGTGTAGCAGGCGGCGCCTGGATGATCGGTCACAGTGCGGTCGACCTGTGGAGGCCACAACCGCGGACAAAATTGATGCTGTGCGATGCGCGGGTGACAGTGCTACAGCTGTGGAGCGCCATCGGTATCCCATCTGAATCATTGCGCAGCATTTTAGATGAAAATTATGGCATCAGAAAGGTTTGCGCACGCAGGGTACCTCACCAGCTCAATGAAGACCAGAAAGCAGCTCCGGTACATTGGTGTCACGCTATGCTTGCTAGCTTTGCTGGTGCACGTTCCAAGGCTGTTTAGGAGATCCTCAGTGGTGATGAGACCTGGGTGTACAGTTTCAACCTAGAGACCAAGCAATCATCGGCTCACTGGACTGCCTTTGGTGGGGCATCGCCAAAGAAATTCCGGCCTGGGCGCAGTGTGGCCAAGCACATCGTGGTTGTATACATTGCCAAAACCGGTCATGTGGTTACTGTACCGCTGGTGCGACAACGCGTATTCACCGGAGACTGGTGTGCCGCCCACTGATTTCCACAAGTGCTAAAACCTGTATCCAGGCATCGTCCAAGGACTCGAGCACGAGGTACCTTGCAGCACCAAGACAACGCACCTATACACAGGTCCCATGTCGTCGTAGATATTCTGGGTGGAAAACGCATCTAGGAGGTTGGTCACCCACCCTAGCATCCAGACCTGCCTCCATGTGACTATTTTGTGTTCCCAGATGTCAAGCCAATGATGCATAGAATCCGCTAAGTGTTTCCAAAAGTTGCCATGGGGGCCTTTGTTCAGTTGCTTGAGAGGTTACCCGCTTCGGTGTGGTTTTGCTGTATTTCCAAATGGTTTGAGTACATGTAACTGCGCACGAAAGCTGGTGAAGTGTACTCCAAAAAATTATAATACTTGTTTTGTAGTGCAAAATAAACCTTTGTGCATTCGGACACTTGTCGCTCTACCATCGTATTCCGATTGCCTGATGCCGACCATTAGGGTATGATGATATCCAAGAGTGCAATTTTCCAGTACTATTGAAGGAAAGTACATTGGATTAAAGCTTTCCATGTGGTACCCCATCAAATGGTCTGCAGATATCAATGAATATGAGGACCAAACGCTCACCATGTTCAGTGGAACTAGTAACAAAATTTGCCAATTGTGCTTGACAATTTATACCTGGCCGTGCTTTTAGAAATCCATGCTGGGAAGTGTTGACCAAATTCCGGGACGATAGAAATTTGACGACTATGGCTTTTGTTGCCTTTTTCATTGTTCTTCACTGAATGTGGGTATGGTTGATGGGCTAATAGCTCATGTGTATTTGACGTGGATCAATTTGATATCTCGGTGCGATCAGCGCAAATTTCTACCCATCTAGAACTGCGCCAGAACTCATAGAATTTAAAAATATGCTGAAACATTATGGGGACATGCAGATCTCCGAATGTGAGCACAGAAGACGGTATTCAAGTAGGATCAGGGAAAAAGCTCAATCTCATTGAGTTTCAGAGTTCATATTTCCGGTTGCTCAAATTAAACAACAGTATTGACAGGGATGTTTACCATCGGTAATATGCACGGCACTGTGAAACATGACGAAAGTATTCATAGAAAACCTCACACACCTGAGCCGGCTTTGTAGCAACGCCGTTGTCAAGCAATATAATGATAGGTGGTTACTTCAAGCCTACAGTTGATTCTGTGCTGGAATAATCTGGTCATTTCCTTTGGTTGGTCGCAAGAGACTAAGGCATTGGCCTCTTCTCTAAGAAGTTTGTAATTCGATTTGTTTCCGAAGATGATATTATGTGCTTTTGCTGAATTAATAGACTAAAATTGTTAGTCTTTTTGATTCAATATCACAACTCCTTCAGTCTTCGTATTCTATTCGACAGGATGGTGTTCTGACTCAGCTTGTGGGATGTACTCCTGTGACTCACTGGGGAGTAGATATCTAGGTAGGAGCTTCCATTTCCGTATAGACGTCAGCTGCATATTGTGGTTCATGGAGAGCAAATAGTTATCCCGGTATAGAGATCACCATTTGATGGCCAAATCTCTCCAGTTAGTAGTGATTGTCACGGAACGGATAGGTCGTGATTGTAGATGAACTCTTAGAAGCGGATCTCTGCTTTCTTATGGTTACTCCCACGATGACTGAAAAGGATGCAATTACTTCTAAAACTTTTCTTTTGTTAACATTAGGTATATCAAGGATTCAGCTCGCGCTGGAGATGAACTTTGTTGAGTCCAATCAAATGTATGGATTGATGAAACAAAATACCGTGGTGGATACCATGGGATTTCAGATACATTGCAATCTCCACCAATAATTTCCTGAGTTGCCAGCTGCTAGGAGGTACATGAGAAGGCTTCAGTTAGGTGATTGGTATCCGACTTATGACAGTGTGATAGGTTGTATACACAAGCAATATGGATGATCTTGCATTTTATTTGAACGTTAATCCAAACAGAGATATCAGGATCATTTAGAAGTGCGTCGCACACAGAAGTTACGTTGTGCTTATTGTCTACATATAAGTGGCAACCACCAGCACGGCGGGATATGCGATTACTGCTAAAGGTTCGGAAGTTTGGGATGTAAAGGTGGGTATGTGAAGGATGTTCGTTTTCCCAAGTCTCCATGACAAATACAATGTCAGGACAGGAAAACGTAGGTGGTGAACCTTGTTGTTAAGAGACCAGGAATTTGAGAGAATTAATCTGACAAATCCATGTTTAATGGTAATTTGTATATGGTTGGCCAGGGAGCATCATCTCAGGTAATGGAGGAACGTGCGTGAGTATACTCGGAATACACGCTATTGGTTTCAGGCATGTTTGGGCTAAGTTGCTGATCTGCTGGAAAAACAGCGAGACCGGCTGATTTGTTGGGAGTTGACAGCCGTGTGGCTGCCGATAAACCTAACAAGGAGCTTGGTGTGAATGGGGGTCAGACGTCTGAACGTCGTTTGGGACACCATTTGAAACCGTCGTCCTCAGATTTGTGATAGGTGGTTTGTAGCAAACATAGTCGTTTTGCCTATTCAGCTAGAAGTGAATTGATATCAAAATCTTAAGTTCTTATACGGTGTCAGTCGGCTAAGTCGAGCGTGTTGCATAAGCAACAAATTCACGGCAGACGGAACAGAGAGAAGGTGCTTCACAGGCTCTGTTAGCGCAAGCGTCCTGTATGAGACTTCTTTTGTAGACGTGAAGAAAAGCACTCTTCATTCGGAGGTCCGGTGGTATCTGGTAGTAAATACTTCAACTTCTGCAAAGATAGCCTACCTTGGACATTAAACACCGTAACATTACTTGCACGGATAATACATAAGGACACTACAGTGGAAATCACGAAAATAAAGTTACCAGTGATATACAGATGGTTGGATGACTGATTAGAAAGTGTATTAGTCAAGTGAAAAAGTGATTCGACCATTGGAACCAGGGGTCCAACTGCAGACATACTTTCTTGCACACCTCTTACGACTCTTTCAAGCACATTTATTCTATCCTGTACTTCAGAGCATTTATTGTTTTGCTGTGTGCTGCAGAGAATGATATAAGTAGCACTTATTGTGAATGCTGTGGTATTGGTCATCACCGTAGCTTGGCTGGTGGCGCAATTCTTTCTCACAGAACGCTTGTTTATGGCTGTCATGAGATGCTAATGATATTCTCTCACATGATTTGCAAGCGATTGAGACTTAAAAAGGTCAGAAAAGCTAGAGTAAAATATAATAGTAACCGTAGACACTACGTTCACTTGCAATGTTTGATTTAACTAGACTCTAATCGCCAGTCTTGCAATCATAAACTGGGTGAGATGGAACAAAATATAAAGAAGTTAGCGGCCCAGACTAGGTCTGCCTGTCCAGGTAAAGATAAAGGGTGGGCACGTGGACAAAACGTCCTGTCCCCAATTTCACGTCAAGGTCGTCCAATTTTGTTAGAAAAACGCCTAATGTCGTTTGAAAAAAGTTAAAATAAAATGAAGGTGGTATATATGTATATATGGTTTCCGGCATCCGGTTCCAGATTTGTTTATCACTGTGATCAGCCACAGCACGCCTGTGACTACAGAGCGACCATGTGTGGCATGCGCTGCAGCACCCACAGCTCCATCCCATATCCAGTATAAACCCGAAGTAAGAAGACCGGGAGACATGTGGATGGGAGCTACGTTTCATAAACGGAGCCGGCCCACACTCCTTCACAGGCAAACACAAGCACACTTTATCTGGGGAATCAAGCGCACACAAGGCGGTGGCCGGACCGTAGTTCGCTCCACACTGACTGCCTGGAATCACTCTGCGAGCTTAACACGGCCACAAGGACCGTGCACCCCGTTCCCTCTAGCAATGACCAACTGTCTCCTGGAGCCAGTATAGACGAGGTGATGGGTAATAGACAGGTAGGCACCTTGTCAACATGCACATCAAGCGCAGCCACACCGGGGATATCAAGCAATAGCCAATCACTTGAAACGACGATATCAAATAAAATAAATCGAATAATGCGTACAGATACGGTGACATAACTCCGCTAAATTAGCATATGAAATAAACTGGTTGCCAACAAATCCGCGATAGGTCCAGTATGTCAAAAGTATAGTTGAAGAAAATGCCACAAGCGCGAAAATGTTATCGAGGTTAATTACAATTAGCTTAAGCGACCTGTGTAAGTTAATAGATGATAGTTCAGGTAGACAGTAATATGGGATAAAAATATTTTAAAACAATATAGCAAACACGCCACCTGAAAATAACGAGACTCAGCATGCAAGCGCGCGGTTAATAAAGCGGATGCAGCGTACCTACCAACGCTGCGCTGTTTCTGTTTAACTTTCTAGAGGGACTCGTCGTCGTTTCGGTGGTGACCCAGAGTGGCCTCGCTGATGGCTCACTGGGTCTGTCTGACTCAGGCACTCGCGACCGCAAGTGCTACAGCACCATGCGCTCGATGTCGATGGAGTACAACCCATGGCCGCTTGTCGCTTCCGCAATTGCCGCTTCTCCTCTGCATGCACGAGGGATTTCTCTGGCATCTCGGCAACAGCCTTCATGACCAGATTGCGCAATGCGCGCCGATCAACCGCCTTCGATTCCCATGACGTGCAATCAAGAGTAGAAAGTGAGAGGCTCATTTTGATCATGTCCTAGTAACGAAGCATCGGTTTCCCCACATGCCGCTTCCCCAAACTCAGCTGACCATATAATAGCTGGTTCGGTATCCGCGTTGAATCCATACGCCACACATGACCGAACCACCTAAGGTGCTTTAGAAAAAGTATGCAGTCCACTGCAAACATTCAACTTCAGCGCGACACTACCGTGTCTAAAACTCTGTCGCACCAACCAATGCACAGAAGCCGTCGCAAACACTGTTGATGGAACGGCTCGAGATACCGCACAACCCGCCAGTACATTGTCAAAGTTTCGCTGCCAACAGTAAGCTGATAGTTGTCCCACACTCGGAGCTCTAGCTTCCAGTCATAACGCTGAACCCGCAATCGACCGGTTGGTTCACGCCTGCTGGTAAATCTGCGCCCTTACACCTGCTCTGCTTGACGCCTTGGCCAACCCGGCAGGAAGGAAAACAGAAGAAGACTCAACCGACCAGAGTTGTATTGGAACCGAGAATGCTCATACTTATAGGTCGGTCTAACTAATCCTCTAAACATCGCCTGGTGGATTAGGCTACCTGTCTTCCTCGTACGCCCATGCTCCACACTTGACTGTGCGCTAGGGCATGCCAGTCTTCGCCTACTCGGGACATGCCAAGGTACATGATGTCTCACACGTGATTTCATCAGCTTCCGGTCAGACCTTGGTGTCGTTTTCAAATACTTTGCCTTGTTTTTGCACTCGATTCGCTTATCCTACTGACACCTCTATTTAGCACTCGTTGGCCAATCGTGTGATCTTGCATTTGATTGGTTGCAATGCGAACCTCTATCGATTTAATTGCCCTGCGCGCTTGTGCGGACAGTTTCCACCATAGATATGTTCCGGTGCCACTCCGGTCGGCTGCTTTCTCGTGATACAACACTTGGCAACACGCATGATGTCTGATGCACGATTTCATCAGCTTTCGGCTGCGCCGTGGGGACACGCTCGCGGGTCTGTCTCAAGCACTCTTCGTGACGTGCACGCGCGCGTTGGGAATCAGCATCCTCGCCCACCTCTCACTTCCGGAATGCCGGTGCTGTATTCGATACGCGGATACGAAGCTCACTGTGTAGCTGCTGTTCAGTCGACATCACACGCCCTAGTTATCAGAAGCAGAGGATTTTTTACACGTCATCCCCAATGCCGATTTGTGGCAATATTGAAGATTGCACTTCGGGTGAAGGCCGTAATAGACAGGCAGTTTTGCTTGTGTTGATGGTGAGCCCGTATTTGGGCGCTGTCGAAGCCAGGGTACAAATCATGTGCTACAAATCATCCGCTCTGTGTGAACCAACGCAATCGTCATCGAACTGCAACTTACGCATAGTTGTTTCACAGACTGGGGTTTTCGCACCGAAACGACGGATGTTCATCAACCCACCATCAATACGGTGCTCCACACGAACACCGAAAGCACAAACGGGTGGTTCTCCATCGGAATCAAGCGCATGGTGCTGTAGAACATGCGGTCGCGAGTGCCTTAGTCAGGCCGGCTTAGTGAGCCATGAGCGAGGGCACTCGGGACCGCTACCGACGCGACGACGAGTCTTGCAGAGAACATAGGCAGAACCAGCGCAGCGTCTGTAGGTACGCTGAATTCGATTTACTAACCGCGTGCTTGCATGCTAAGTCTCCTTATTTCAGGTGGTGGGTTTTCAGTTTTTTACTAATGCCTTTCTTTCTCATATAAATGTCTACCTGTACTCCATTCCATTAACTTGCACACCTCGCTTAAGCCAATTATATTCGATTTCGATAACATTTTCGTGTATGTGGCATTTCCGTAAAGTATACTTTCTGACCTCGCGAACTTATCTAGGATTCGTTTGTAAACAACTTATTTCATATGCTCATTAACTTAAGGTTTATTGTCACCGTTTCCTTATGCATTAATCGCGTTATTTTCTTTGTATCTCTCTCTCAAGTGATTGGCCGTTGTTTGATATATATATCATAAGGTAAGTTTGCAAAACAACTTGTTTTTGCCAAGAAAATATGCTATATCGTGTGCTGGAATTTCCGGTACTTTGTGCACGAAAATTGCTGCATTGTGCTTCAACATTGGTACTCACCGATTCTTCCGGTGGTTTACTCTAGAATGTAACAGATGTTGACGAGAAGTTTCCTCAACAGAAAAGCTTTGCACACTTTCAGGCGTGAACTGCAAAACCCGTTTTTTTTGGATGATCCTGGCCATCTGAGTTCAACATACTCAGAAGGGTGTGATATGGTTAATAAAGCAACGGAGCCGGGATTGGTCCTACTTGGACAATGAGAACTTTGATGCCATCATCCGATATGCCTTGCAATTACCAATTAAACAAAAGATAAGAAAATTCCACTGGCTCGCCGAACAACCTCTACGTCTTGCCAACTGGGTAGTTCGGGTTTATCCCGTTCCAGCGAATAGTTCAACGGTATTGTTGCAGGATGAGGTGGATTTTCGCCTGTCACTCTGTGATGGTAGTATCAGATCAGAGTGAGCAGATGGACCAACCGAGCGAGCCAGACGACCAATGGGTGGCGGGCGTGACGGATTCGATTACTGGACTCGGACTGACCGATATTAGTGTGATTGAATCACCGTTTGTTTAACTGAAGCACAGGAGAAAACTCATCGACTCAGAAGGGTTGTTAGTTATGAACTTAAACCTGCAATTTATATCGAGGAGTTTGGCTTGCTAAACATGCTGTAATTTTCGTTGAGCTGTCTTTACCGAATAAACGCTTGTCCCTGAAGGACTGAGTTCTGCAACATGGTGTCAAAGAAGGCAAAGACGAACTCCACGGGCGGCGAGCGGATGCTGTTTGGATCACTAGCGTCTATTTAGATGCCTGCCACACTGAACATGGATGAACGGAACTTGGCGAGTAATTGGCGTCTATGGAAGAGCAAGCGGGAGAATTTTGCACTGCAATCCTTTTGGACGAACAACGATGGTGTAGCGCTTGGCCATGTTTCGACACGCAGCCGGGGATGAAGCGTGCCGTGTTCTAGTAACATTGCACAATGACGAAGGCGGAGATCTCAATAATTTGGAGGCGGTCATTGGAAAATTCAATGAATTTTGTAAAGGTCAAACCAACGAGACTTACCGGCGCTATCTTTTCTTTTCACGCAACAGAGGCCCAAAGGAATCAGTCGACTCGTACGCCATTAAAGTGAAGATTTTGTCCTGATCCTATAATTTGTGTAAATGTTTAAGCGACAGTCTCATACACGATCGGATCGTTCTAGGAGTCAATGATGTAAGTACGACAAAGCGGCTTTTGAGAGAACGCAACTTATCGCTCCAGCATTGCATTGCTATGTGCAACATTGCGTCCTCGACCACCTATCAATACGAACAAATGAAGCTGGCAACAGTTGCAGAATTGTGTGTCGTTTTCTGAGGTGAAGCAGCGAACGCTACTAACGTGCGACAGGAGATCTGCAAATTTTGCGTCACTTGACATCCGAGCACCCGCGATCAGTGTCCGGCGTGGGTGCGGAACTGCGCCAGATTTGGAAAAAGACACCATTTAGCTAGTTGATGCCAATCAACCAATGGTAGTGCGGTCGTTCGTGACAAGTCCCCCGCAAATGTAAAACGTCCAATTGCTATCTTGTCTCGCAGAGTGTCGCAAAAATGTGTCGGCACAAGTTTTTTGATCAAAGGCAAAGCCATACGATTCCAGGTAAACACAGGTGCTACTGTCAACATTCTACCAAGGAAGCACTGTCCCGGAGTGTGCATTAGATCCGATCAAGATTGACTGCGTATGTGGAATGGTACCAGGCTTCATCCGAAGGTCTCGGCTACAATCGATGTGGTTAACCCAAGAGGCAGAGCCTCACATCGACTGGAGTTTGTGATCGTGGAAGAGCAGCTCACACCGCTTCTCGGCATTGATTCGATCCAGTCTCTCGGTTTGATTGTTTTTAATCATGCTCGTTTTGTTCATGTTTACCAGAGATAAACCGATATTAGTGACCACTATCCGACTGTGTTTAGCCCAGGTTTGGGAAAGTTTGCGGGAACCGCTCACTTATCATTAGATCCTTTGATACGACCGACAGCGCTACCACGTAGAAGAGTTCCATTTGCACTGCGTGACAGGTTTTCCGCTGAATTGAACAAATCAGTGAGAGAGGGTGTGCTTGCCAAAGTCAACGAACCAACCGACTGGGTTAGTCAGGTCGCAATCACAACTAAAAAGCCGGGCGAACTGTGTGTGTGTATTGACCCAAAAACGTTGAATGAGGCTTTGCGTAGAGAGCATTAAGCGCTACCTATCCTAGAAGCAGTTTTGCCGCGTTTGGCCAAAGCTAAGTGTTTCACGAAGCTAGACCTCTCTTCGACATTCCAGCACGTGGTTCTAGATGATGAATCCAGTTTGCTTACTACCTTTACAACACCGTTCGGATGTTAACGTTGGCTGCGTTTACCGTTTGGCCTGAAGGTGTCAAGTGCAATATTTCAAAAGCGATTGGTGCAAGCAGTAGACGATTTAGATGGTGTAACAAGCGCGGCAGACGCTGTTTTGATCTATGGCTCGACAGAAGAAGAGCATGACGTTAATCTCCAGCTTTTCTTACAGCGTCGGGTGCAAAAGAACATCAAGCTTAGACATGAAAAATTAAAGTTTGGAAAAGAGGTGATTTTCTATGGGCATTTGCTAACAACACAAGGGGTCAGGGTCGACCGGGAAAGATTAACCCGATTCGCGAGATGCCGTCTAATGACGCGAAGGGAATCAATCGCTTAATCGGTATGGTGAATTACTTGAGCCGTTTTATGCCAAGACTCGCTGCTACCTTGATGCCGATCAGAAGTTAACTCACAAAGAAGTAAAGTGGAGTTGGGGAAAAGAAAAGGAAACCGCATTCTAAACTATTAGACACGTGGTCAGCAACGTGCCTGTACTCGGGTATTATGATCCAGCTCAGTCTTTGGAGGTACAGTGTGACAGTAGCCAAGACGGAATAAATGCTGTTCTATTATCGAATGGAAAACCGTTGGATTTCCGCAGTTGAGCACTGACAGTGACCAAGCAGCGCTATACGGAGATTGAGAACGAGATGCTCGCGGCACTCTATACCACGGAGCGTTTCAACTATTATACTTTCGGATGAATAACAACGTTGTATACTGACTATAAACCGCTTGTGTCAATAGCCAGGATACCGCTGCAAGTCGTTCCTCATCGCCTTCAGCTTATGCTTATCCGGCTTCAAAAGTACGACGGGGATATTGTGTACACGCCTAGTGCACAGATGTTCATCGCGGTTACACTGTCAAATGCTCATCTGCCGGTGCCCGAACCTAATCCGGAAGAGGTCGAAGAAGTAAACTTACTACAGCCCCTGGCAGTGACACAAGACCGCCTAAAGGAAAGAAGGCGCCACACAGTGGAAGATGCAACGCTTTCAGCTTTGCGAGAGGCTATTCTGAATGGGTGGCCAGAGACAAAGAAGCAGCTACCGAAGGAACTAACATCCTACTTTAAGTTTCTGGATGAACTCTGTCTATGATGCTTTGCAGTTCAAGGGGAGTCGTATTCTGATCCCGTCGTCGCTCCGAGGAGAAATGCTGTAATACGTTCATCATGCTCATCTTGGTGCCAATTATACCATTAACCGAGCCAGTGAATTGATTTTTTGGCCAGGAATGACGGGTCAAAAAAAGATCATGTATCGAATTGTGAGGCATTCCGTTCACACGAAATCCGGCAGACGAGGGAACCAGTGTTGTTACGTGATGTCCCTGACCGACCGTAGCATAACGTGACGGTGGATTTATTCAGTGATAACGGCAAAGGGTACCTACTCACGGTGGATTACTGTAGTGATTATTTTGAAGTCGATCTTCTCAACACTGCGACCACAGTGACAATAATCAATAAGCTCAGTTGTCAGTTCGCGCGGCACGGTATACCGGAGGAGCTGGACAATGGGCCTCGGTTTACCAGCGGTGCGTTCCAGGCGTTCGCAACCAAGTGAGAATTCGTGCACCAGCAAACCAGCCCATATCACAGTCAATCGAAGGGAAAGGCTGATTCCACAGTGAAGCAGGTCAAACGATTTAGCGATTCGGTGTTGCTCCTCCCAACCCTGCCACCCCATAACCGGTTTCGTCCTCCTTTGGACTCATCAGATGGAGATAGCCTGAGCTGGGGTGGAACTCGCGGTATAGTGTTCAAAGGTTGACGCCCTGACCACTATGGCTCCTAGGTCCGCGAGCAACGTTTGGCACAGCGGTAGTGTTCCAAGTGGCATTTGGTGTACTCGCTGTGTGGTTGGATTGCGACTCGCAATCTCTATTCAGACCTCGGTCCTAAGTGGACCTCGGTCATTACGATCACAAGGACCGTAACCGAATTGGTGGTTCGGTGTTGCTCCTCCCAACCATGAGACCTCATGACCGGTTTCGTCCTCCTTTGGACTCATCAGATGGAGATAGCCTGAGCTGGGGTGGAACTCGTGGCCTAGTGTTCAAAGGTTGACGCCCTGACCAAATGCCACTTGGAACACTTTACCGCTGTGCCAAACGTTGCTCGCGGACCTAGGAGCCATAGTGGTCAGGGCGTCAACCTTTGAACACTAGGCCTCGTGGTCCACCCAAGCTCAGGCTATCTCCATCTGATGAGTCCAAAGGAGGACAAAACTGGTCATGGGGTGTCAGGGTTGGGAGGGGCAACACCGAATCGCTAATTCGGTTACGGTCCTTCTGATCGTTATGACCGAGGTCCACTTAGGACCGAGGTCTGAATAGAGCTTGCGAGTCGCAACCCAACCACACAGCGAGTACACCAAATGCCACTTAGGCCAATCGATTGTTATCAAAGGCTAGAGCAACTGGCGACGACCCGTACCTCATGCTGCTGGAGAATGGCAACACTCCTGCAACGAATATCGGTTTGAACCCAGTGCAGCGTCCATACAGTCGAAGAACTAGAACTCTGATACTGGCACCTGCCACACATTTGCACCCAGTTTCACCACAGCACGGACGATCACAGAACAATTTGATACGACGGATGACCACTCAGAAACGGTACTATGACCGTGGTGCACGGGTACTACCTGAGCTAACAGTGGGGGAGGAAGTGTGGATTCAACCATTGCCCTATAGTCAACAGCGATGGAAGAAAGATGTAGTGACTGTGAGGGTCTGTGCCAGGTCATACTAAATAACCGTTAGAGGGAAAGCGTTCAGAAGAAATTCAGTACATTTGAGAAGACGCCGGAGACAACAATGTGGATTGGGAGTGAAGTGGTAGATGGCGAGGGTCAACGATACCACTGCCACAGATACAACGAACTCGACACGGGGTGGCAAGTTGTACAGGGTGGATAACCATATGGAGGCGCAAGAACACGAAAAAGGAGGATGTGTTGACAGTACCAGATCAGGGTGAGCAGATGGACCAACCGAGGAAGCCAGAAGACCAATGTGAGGCGGGCGTGACGGATTCGATTACTGGACTCGGATCGGCCGATATTCGTGTGATTGAATCACCGTTTGTTTAACTGAAGCACAGGAGGAAACTCATCGACTCAGAAGGGTCGTTAGTTATGGACTTGAACTTGTAATTTATGCCGAGGAGTTTGGCTTGCTAAACATGTTATAATTTTCGTTGAGCTGTCTTTACCGAATAAACGCTTGTTCCTGAAGGACTGAGTTCTGTAACACATTCTAGCCACAGATGTCTGTCCAACAACACAGTGACGTTGCCGCTTGCTTTATCAGATTGTCTTATCCACTCTACAGACGTCAGCCATCAGCCATTATATTCTTTGGTCCCCTCACACGCAGACTACCAACCGAACACAGTCCTAAATGCAGCGGCACATTTATAATTGCAAATAGTGCCGCAACATGCACACATAATACATTAGATAGGCGCCCTCCGTCTCCGAAATTAGCTATCACTTCAGCCTCTATGGGAAAAACCAGAGCACTTACAGAGGGACCAGGATTGGCTCACGCTGCACCACCCACACACTCCATATTCAGTGTAAACCCGAAGAAATAAGACGGGGAGGCACGTGGATGGGAGTCATGTTTCATCATCGGAACTAGCGCACATTCCTTCAGCATGCACAGCAACATCGCCGTCTGACATATTGGGTACTCATGCGTAACAGACGTATGCCTACACATTTACTTATATGGATTCAATAACTCACTATCAGATTTGTAACCTTTCCTTACCTTTACCGATCATCCGTGTTCGGCTTACCGTCAGCACTCCTATGCAAGCGTGCCACGAATCGTCGAGAGTAAACTACTTATTTATGGAACTGTGAAAGAAACGACTGTCAGTATTTTGAACAGTATCCCATTGTAATATTTCTGCCTGCCACCTTACCAGCGGGTCACCTGCCTCCTCGAATGGCGCTACGGATGATGCACGCACGTGTTCATGAGGAAGCGCTTGCTCTGAGTCACACAGAGAAAAATGAAGTCAGTATAATCCACCAAGGATGAATTTGGGAATCCGATGTTAGACTAGGGTGAATTTGGTCTCACAGAAGTTGTGACCGTGCACGCATACCATAACCAGCTCTTTGAAGACGGTTTCCATGGATTGGGTTCTGTGAGCATCACAAGAAAGTGAATCGCGACTCATTTATCGGCCTCTGTGGGCAAGGATGCGGATGGCGGACCGGTGGTACGAATAATAGCCGGCTGGTTGGGCATGAGTTGTTGAATGCCGGGAAATCTCGGAACCATGTCCGGTGGTAATCAATATAGTGAGTGGAAGAGAGTGGGTGTTGGCAAGCTCGTGACGGAATAAGTCTTTGGGACTGGCTGCACAATGTTAAGTAGATGTTAGGAAGTTAATGAAATATGGAACAATGGAACAATGGTTTTATAGGGATAAATAGCTAATGCTTAACAGCGCCCGTAGGATGGTTATGGTTAAACTTCAACACATAAAAAATTGTTAGCCGAATTGGGTTTGCACCACTGAACTTACTAAGGCACAAGTCGTTTAGACTGTAAATTCAAGGTAAATCCATAAGAATTGACGGCAAATGGGATGTTGATAAAAATCGTATCCCCTTCTGGTGTGCACATAGAGGAGGTGAAAAACGTGGAACGAACTCTGCGCTATGATCACCATTGAAATCGCTTACAGACACTAATTTTTATCCATGGGTAATGGGTCATGTAAGATGGTTCAGCGAAATAAATGCACTGTCAACTCAAGCTCTGAACTCTGCCAGCGTGGGAGCACAAAGAACAGATTCCGGTAGGGCATTCCACATACGGCAAACGCGTACGGAAAAGGAATTCCGACGGAATTCCAAGCGACTGTGCTTCTCTGCCAGTCTGAGATGGTGACCTCTCAGATTGCTGTTGTGACTGAGCTCTAGTAAGAAGCGGCACGCGTGGTTGGGATCTCTCAAAATTTGGTAAGTCAAAATGAGGTCACGGCGCAATCGCCGATACTATCCGCTAAAGACCCCGAGCGCTTGTAGCCTCCGTTCATACGGCAAATTACACAGCCCCATTGACATTCTTAATTGCCCGGCTTTGGGGTATCTGCCAGGCGGTGAGATCTCTCCTCAGCCATGACTGCCACACCCGTATTGCGTATTTCACATGTGACCGTATGCATGAGCAGAGAAGTTGTGGAAAAATCGTAGGATGGAATCGTCCAAATGCACGCTTCAGGAGGTCCATGTGTTGGATGTCTCTTCTTGATGCCATTTGAGCCAGATTCGAGCATCCAAGGTCGGCCTGGATCAAACTCCCAGATCCTTCTCGCCAGAATGCATTTGAAGCTCCTGGTTGCCGAGTTTGTAGGAGTACACGGACTTGTGCCGTAGGTGCAGCACTGTACATTTGTCCACAATTAAGAGAAGTAGATTCTGGATTGATGGGGTGTGATTTCATCCGGTGTATTGTTCGCCCTCCACACCTTGGTGTCATGGGCATAAAGAAGGCAGTTCTGGCTTAGGATGCGTGTGATATCGTTAATACATGTCAAAAATACTTGCGGTCCAATACCAATCGTTATGGTACTCCGCATTCAACTCGGATGCGATCTGGCAGCGATTTACACACTCGTGCTTTCAAGAGCTGGTGTAGGAGAAAGCTTTTAATTCATCCTAGGAGAGGATCACCAGTACCAAAAGTTTGGAGTTCGCAAAAGCAGTATGTCATGGTCTAACCGGTCGAAAGCCTTTGAGAATTCTTGAATGACTACATCAAGTCCTGTGCCAGAGTCTACTGCTTCAGTCCAGCTGGATCGTGATATCCATGGATTTGTAATGCACGATCGATTTCGTCGGAAGACATGCAGTTCCAGTGTGAGGTAGCTAAATTATTTTAAGTAGGCGGTTAACGCATCAGAACTATTAACTTCCGTGACCTTTTAAAGAACCGGTAGTAGGATTACGGGACGGTATTTGGCTGGATTGGAACGACTACCTCCCTTGTGAATAAGATTAATGGAAGTGTACGGAACGCAGATATACGAAACTACGACAGTGATTAATATCCGGCTATTATCGACGCAAGATAAGGCTTTTTAGATGTTTATAGTACTATATTACACGTATGTAGATAGTATAACAGTTATTGTAAGTGTCTCCATCATTTTTTATAATCTGGAGTACTTTGTTTTCGCTTTGGTGATGATACACCGTTAGGAGGAATCTTCCCTGTCCGTTTTACTACTCCAATTTTAGCTGCAACCACAATACTGGTTTAGGTATTATTGACTGCTCAGTTATTTGACTTTTGCCTTTTATCCTTGTCTTTGCATACTCGTTGCTCTCACTTCTTTTTAACGCCCTACCCTCAAGCTTGTTTTAAGCTTTCTGTATTTTATCATGTGGTCTGCGATCTAGGGAAAAACGCTACTGTTATTCAACTACTGACAAAATAAGCTTTACCAATAGTCATTCATTCATGTCACACGCATTACATCATGCAGATCCGGAGTCGAACCGAATTCTTCCTACCTTCGCCGTGTTAACTTCAACAGCGTCATTCCAACAAAGGCTCTACACATGTAAGATTTGCCACAAAACATCTTCCATTGCAGCGGGTCTTTCTCGCCCCTTGCGGGATAGCACCAACGACATCCCAATGACTGACGTCTCCGTGATGAGAAAGTAACAAGGTGTCAACAATATGATCATCCTTTGCATCATCCCCGGCTCTAACAACGCACTATCGTATGGCACATGTCACAGACTACGACGCCATAAAGGTACCTCGGGTTCCAACTACTTCCATTTATTGGACGAAAGAAGAAGATCTGAAGCCTCTACAATATGCGACGGATTTGTGCTTTCTCCTGTTACTTCCATGAAACAACTTCTTCCTATGATTCCATCATAGCATCCATCTCGGACCATTGCGTCCATTCAAAAGCTGCCTCAATATCTAAAATGGCAACGTTCAACGTGCTCTCGTCTCACCCTTATTTCCTCTCCAGTTGTCTTGACAGCATCTCTCACTAATCAAGGGAAATATTCATCCACTTCTGACCTTCCGTCAGCGCCGTCCCTCAAAGTTTCTCCGACGCCTGCCTATCCACTCACGAATTGCCCTACCACCCATATTCCATTTACGATAAGACTTGAGCTAAAGGAGCCTCGACCCGCAGCTTTCATTCTCCCTTACACAGTGGCTCGTCACTTAGGAATTCATTGGGAGGAGTCCAAGCTTGATGCCACTGGAGAGTTTTGTTGTTAGGACTCCTCAGAAGACCACAAACTTTACGAATGACGCTGCCGAGTCCATGGGATTCACAACTTCACGAACATATATGTCTCCATCCACACGTGGTATCCACTCCACCCAGACACAGATGGGGATCTATGAACGGCCCGCAACGCAGGCATTTGCCTGTTTCCCAGGACCCCTGTTTCGAACATGCGGATCAGCTGCCGTCAAAATGAATGAAACGAGCGGGGAAGCCTCACTTGATCCCAATTCCAGCCTGTGGAACTGTTGTCATTCGTCACTTGTAAGGTCACCGAGTCAACCAAACCAATCCACAGTGGTTTTATCATTTTTATCTTCAGATCCTTCAGTGCTTCGAAATCTTGATACTGCTTCTCAATCCCCGATACGTCCATCCCCGTCTATTACCAATGCCAATCGTCTGCAGTATTTCTCCTGTACTTTATGTCCCCGACGTCTTTATACGGGAAGTGGCCTACAGCGACAATTGGCGGCTCATCGCCGAAACCCGACAAAATCATTTAATCTAGTTCCCACCGTGGGAGGCCAGGTACTTGGCTGCCAAGAATGTGGTAGCATATTTCGAACGAAAATTGGCCTCTCGCAGCCTCCCAGACCTAGGCATCCTTCCCAGTATAACACCAATTGTTTGATGCGTCTACCTGCTCACTCTCAAGTGCATGCCGCACGAGGACAAGGAACTTACCTATCGAGCTTCAGAACTGTCTCGAAGTTTTGCGACGCAACTAGAATTAAGTTCACAGCCTCAGAAATTATTCCCAATGAGGACCTTTAATGGTTTAATGAAGCGTTTAGATCATCTAGGCACGTATTTGCCTCATCACAACATGCGGAGCTCTCCGGAGGACTCGTCGTCTTTGCCCAACAGACCGATAACACAACAGCCGCAGGGTTCTGCTCAGGAACATCAGTGGGACGCTGCACCACTTGCTGTTTCTTCCTCGCCTAGTGTGGAAGAAATGCAAGTAATAGATTTGCCCACAATTGTTTCTGGCCTTGGCGACTGCTCTTGACTACAGAATGAAACCTTCACACACTCGGGTGATCAGCCACGCATTTCATCGCTTGATTATATATATATATATATATATATATATATATATATATATATTGCATTGGATATGGGGTGTGTGGGTGGAGCTGTGGGTGGTGCATCGCAGGCCACCCATGGTCCCTCTATCGGGGCAGGCGTCCTGTGGCTGGCCACAGTGACAGGCAAATCCGAAACCGGATGTAACCAACCATGTATGTATGTATGCCTCATGCTGAGGCTGAAGTTGCATTTTTGATGCTTCTTCACCGCAGTTGGGCTAAACCAACTTACACTCAAACTAGGTCTCTTTAAGCTGCATAAATTTCATTCCACTTTATTTGGTTTGTTCTGCCTACCTGAATAATCTTCTATTAACTGGCCACGTTGCTTACACTAATTGCGCTTATCTTCGGTAACTTTGTTGCGTTTCGTAGTATTTTTAAGTGACTTGTGGACATTTTTTCCTTATCGCGTATTCGTTGCTAACCAACTTACTTCATATGCTAATTTGGCGAAGAGTTATGCCACCGTATCTGTATATATTATTGGATTTGTTTTAGTTCATCTTGTCGTTTCAAGTGATTGGCTGTTGCTCGATATCCCCGGTGTGGCTGCGCTTGATGTGCATGTTGACAAGGTGCCTACCTGTCTATTACCCACTACATCGTTCATACTGGCTCCAGGAGACAGTTGGTCGTTGCTGGAGGGGACGGGGTGCACGGTTCTTGTGACCGTGCTAGGCTCAAAGAGCGGTTCCATGCACTCAGTGTGGAGCGGACTACGGTCCAGCCACCGCCTTGTGTGCGCTTGATTCCCCAGATAAAGTGTGCTTGTGTTTGCCTGTGAAGGAGTGTGGGCCGCCTCCGTTGATGTAACGTGGCTCCCATCCGCATGCCTCCCGGTCTTATTCCTTCGGGTTTACACTGGATATGGGGTGTGTGGATGGAACTGTGGGTGGTGCAGCGCAGGTCGCCCATGGTCCCTCTGTAGGCGCAAGCGTCCTGTGGCTGGCCACAGTGACAGGCAAATCCGAAACCGGATGCAGCCAACCATATTGCACTTCTTGCTCTTGGAAGCTCACTGCTTAAGAGTTTAGTATGAACCTACGGAAAGGAAGCAACATTCCCGTCTTCGAGATTTATTGGAGACCTTCCCAGAGGAAGATATGAGAGGCTCGTTTAGTACACGATTAAACACAAGCTGTGCTAGACTCTTCCCGCATAAACGGAAACCAACAAAGCGTCGGAAACGACGGCAAAACATAAGAAATAATCGGCAGCGTCGGCGACTAGAATATGGGCACATTAATCGGTTTTACCTCACGAGACATAATGATGCCGCTATAACGGTCCTCGATGGTCACTGTTGAAGAGTATACTTACAAGAAGACGATGTAATTCCAAATTTTACAGGGTATTTGACACATGTTCTTACTCAGCCGCCAGTAATCGATGAAAGATTCCCTCGAACCATTCCCTCTCCTAACATGGATCTAATAAAGCCAATCACGAATGACGAAATGCAGATAGTGCTTCGAAGCATGCAAGGCAGTGCACACGGAGTCGATCGCATTACGCCGAAGGACGTAGCGAAAATGGATCCACTCTTCGTTACTGCTTTCCTTAATGGTCTGTTTGCTGGCCCTCCTTTTCCATCACCTATGAACGCTGCCAGAATCATGATTGTACCTAAGATCAAAAAACCGAGCTCTCCGGAACACTTTCGCCCTTTCTCCATTAAGTCAATGTTCACGTGACGACTGCACCGTATACTTTTTGATCGTTGGGTTCCTTCATTTCCCTACGATCGGTTACAATCCGGCTGTTTACATAAAGATGGGTGTTTCGAGGCCCCCGCCATTTTACACGCTGCTCTTGTCATTCGTATTCTTTTTGTACTCCCCTCTCATTTTTGGCAGTGGATATCTTGAAAGATTTTGATTCAGTTTCTCATCACTCATTGCTACGAGCCACTACCACAATTGGCGAACCTCAGTTCCTTCTAGAGTACTTGCTGTCATATTATTTATCTGCCATCTCAATCTTTGAAGGAATTAGTTTTCAATCCGAACGGGAGGTTCGGCAGGCTGACCTCTTTCCCCCTGATTTTTATCATGAGACGGGATGAAGTGCTCCCGGCTTAGCAGTCACTCTTTGCTTATCCTCAGCAGGTCCTGTTGACTACCTGGCTTACGTCGAGGACGTTGTCATTTTTGTGGCAAATGGAACAGATTTGGAGAATCACATAACTCGTCTTCACGACAGCATGCAGCTACCCGGTCTCGCTATTAATCAACTAAAATCCGTTGCTGCGAATAGTGTGGTCGATGTCAAGAGAAAATGGACAGTACTTGATACCTCCACCCTTAATTGCGAAAGCACTTTAGTCCCATCGATACAACCTGATGAACCTTTTACATTGATTGGTTTTCCTTTTAACTGAAAAAGAAATTTGCCTCCGTTCTCTTTGGTTGAACTCCGTAGACAACTGGCAGAGGTAACTAAAGCGATTAGATATTTCACGGACATTTTTAATTCCTCGCCATATTCATACATACCACAACCTACTAGAGTGTGCAGTTGGTTCACGAAGACAAGGGGTCATACTAACAGTAGGTAGTAAAACTTCTTTCGAACTATAAACCTCTCTACTATCATAATAATAACTAGTAAATTACAGTGCGGGATCCCGCCACACACTACGGTCGATGGGAATACACACACGGCGACGTATAACCAACGTCTTACTGGTCCAGTAACCATGTATTTACGGGGTATACCAGCTTGGAAACTTTTGCTTGTGTCTAATACTCCATCATCAGGTCTAACCATCGTTATCATCGTAGGAGAAATGGCACTTAAAGAGCTCCCGTCCTCGCACACCTACCGTTCTCTTGGAGTTGATAACACTCGCCAAGGAGCATTGTAGGTAACAGCCATGCACCCATGCGAAACGCTCGTGGGATCCGTTTAATCCATATAGGCGTGAATATGTTTCCCTCAAGGTTGAAACGAAGTAATATCAACCCACTGATTGCCACCTGGCAACGCTTGTTCTTCTGCTCACCAAGTCCAAGGGAGCCTGTAGTGACCATGACATTTTACTCCATCAAACATCACGTTCAGACTTGTACACATTTTGTTTTACTTTGCACCCATCCAAAGCCTATATATACTGGACTGCAATTTTGAACCCGGTCCGCCATCTTGCCCGCGCGTTGCCGGCTGTTGCGCTCCTACGTGGTGTTACTCATTGCTTCACCATTTTCTCCCATTGTCCTCAAGCTATATTTACATAGCTTTTGTACTGTGCCGTTTTCTCAAGACAATCTTTATATCCCGCGTCTTCTGTCTTATTGTGCTACGGATTCCTTGTGTAGCATTCGTCAAGGCGCTACAAGCCATCATCGCAGACGCATTGATGCACTGCCTGGCAAACTATAACCTTATCTCGCCGAATCATCATAGCTTTTGTCCATATCGACTGTATACCACGAGCATGTTAATGCACTGGGTAACTGGGTTGAAGCGGTTGATTATGAAACAGGAACATACGTCAACAACTAGAACTGTACAACAGTGTCCAATCAATCTAAAAGTTTCAAAACTTTGACTGATGATACGGTATTGGGATGGATCAGTAATATTTTGCGCACGGTTATTAGAGGTTACAGTCCGAAGATTTTCGTATGACCAGATTGGATCTAAGTGCGGCTTATCACAAGGTTCGGTAACTGGGCTTAGCCTGATCCTAGCTTCCATCAAGGTCCCAGCACCAGTTTCAGCCCCATAGTTTTACTCCTCACGCATGAGGCTCAAGATCTAGTGAACCATCACGGAACTTATATATCACGAGATCTTCCAGCGCCATCTTGAAGAGGTGTCAGATCCGTCTGCAATTAACACGCTTTCATTCAACATGGACAAGTCCAGAGTTGTTCACTCTTGTCAGCGACTGGTATGTTTCTGCAAGCTTGGAGCGCGCAAGTTGTAGCACCACTCTCAGGAATGCGGTCTTGCTGTGTAGTGACCATGACATTTTACTCCATCAA
>OX104064.1:112080789-112105120 GCA_944474145.2 Dicrocoelium dendriticum
GACAATCTTTATATCCCGCCGTCTTCTGTCTCACCGGGCTACGGTTTTATTGTGTAGCATTCGTCAAGGCGCTACAGCTGCGCCCATATGCGAAGACTTTGGTTGTTGCAGACAATCTGTTTAGTTCGAACTGAGCTAACCAACAGGTTGGTGTATTGCAGAGGGCACTCAGAGTCTGGATCCGTCCGTCCTCCCGCTGATGCCCAATGCCTAGATGTGTTCCACGTCGAATAGACCATCAACGCTTGGCAACTTTGGCTAACACGTGAACCTGCAGCGGTCAACGCCCCAGGTCACACAGCGAACAAGTTTTAAAGTTATGTGCCAACTTCTGTATCAGCATCGGTGAATGAAACTTGGATCATTAACCCATTTCCTGCTGGCCTTCTTTTTAAAGGATACTAACTAAAATGTGATTTAAGGTCTTCAATTGTACTATTATTAATAGTTTGTTTACCAACTTAGAGAAGACACTAAACCATATTATTTGGAAACCATTTTAGCCAGTCCATTTATTTTCGAAAAAAGCGTTCCCTTTCTTGTATGATCACAAATGGTCAATCAAATGGGAAATCCAAAAATGTGAGTATACTTCAAGTAATTATTCATTGAAAGGCACCAAATTTTTGCAATATTTGTGCTAAATTATATGTCTGGAATCCATTATAACATTTACTATTATAAACTGTACGATGTTTATTGTATGCATGAGCTGCAACCAGATGTCCTTTTTAAAGGACGCCAGCAAGAAACGATGCCGTGAGGTGTACATTGGAACTGACCAACTTATTGCTCACATAGCTGAAACATTGGCGCAGTTTGTTTATAAACGTTCCGATATATTGAGCTAATACTATTACAGCGTAAAACACTGAATTGTGGTAACATGCTTTCTCCGTTTTAATTTTCTTTGCTTTGTTAAAATGCGTGTAGGCTTTAGTATTCCTTGTGACGTCCTTTTTCTTCAATAGGAGTATTGAAATTTATCTTGCACTAGGTATCATCACCATGGTAAAAGAAGCTGACGGTGTCCTGGAAGCCAAAGTTTATATTACACCTCCGGGTGATGGACAAAATTTTGATGATGATATCAATAAACTGATTCAGGATGTTGGATCTCTTGCTGATCTGTCAGCGAGAAGTTGCTAGGTTTAGCACCATGGATGGAGAACTATTCGAACAGGAACCAGGATATGGTAATATAAATTTACAAGAGGAACTTGCTGCCCCTATACTTGTTTTTTTTTCAGGATAAACCCAAAAGGATACCAGATCTAGGATATGGAGGAAAGAGGACATATGTCTAGGATCATAGGTTCATAGACAATGGTCTGAATGTGCACCTGATTTCTTGAGGGAGGAGCTCACACCGCATAAGTCATTTGAACGCTTCTTTGTTAACGCTGTTGTTGAGCACATGGTAAGGCAGACAACTGAGTACGCCCGTACAAAACGTGACCAATCATACAGTACAACAACGACTGAAATGCGTGCTTTTCTCGCTATTCTGTTTATCTCTGAATATAATCCATTACCACGAAGACACATGTATTGGGATCCTGAACAAGATGTCAACAATGCAACCATCAGTCAAACAATGAATCAAAACAGATTTGACATAATCATGAAATATTTCTATCTAGCAAACTATAACAGTCTGCAAGCAAATGACAAATTGGAAAAAGTTCGGCCATTTTATAACCTACTCAACGAAAGTTTTATGCAATTTTTCACAATGGGAAAAATCTGCGTATGGGTGAATGCATCATACCATATTGTGGCCCTTATAGTCTGAATCAATGCATCAGTGGAAAGCCTATTAGATTCGGGTATAAACAATAGGTCATTGTAACACTTCTAGGCTATGCTACCTATCTGTTTCTCCACCAAGAAGCTTAGACCAAACGTGACATGACATCAGGTTTGAGATCTGTTGCTGTTATGGACCTAGTGGACAAGCTCCCGAAGGAGTGGCCTTACCAAATCTATTTTGATAGTACTTTTTTACAGGTTTGCCGTTCATGAAAGCGCCAGCCAACAAAAGCATGAAAGCAATGGGAACAGTTCGAGCTAATAGGACAGAAAAGTAATCCCACCGACACGAAGGCACTAGGAAAACTAAACAGGGTACTTATGACTCATGCTTTGATAGACGAGACGACATGTTCGTTTTGTCTTGGAATCATAATTCCGTTGTGACTCTTGCCAGCAACTCTGTTGGGGCATATCCTCTGATAAAAGCGAAAAGGTCTTCGGCGAAGGACAAAAAGCACATACTTACTGAACAACCTATGTAGCAGTCTAGAGATTCCCCGGTTTGCGTGTGTAAAATTCTAACTAAAATTATTTAATTGTACACCTAGGCAACCGGTGTGGTTTGTTGAACTGATTGCTGAGTTCGAATGCTTGACTTGCTCATCGCCATATTTTGCTTGGCGCTCGTTTCGGTTGCAACGCGCAACTGCCCTGTGTGCTGTGCTTGATCCATTCCCCTAGCTAGAGCGTACACGGTGTCGTTCTTTTATAGCTAGGTAACAGGGAATCTTTTGCTGAACCAATAAAAGTTTCCCTACAACTCGATTCGTCTTCTCGAATCGCTCTCTGGGCTCCCGGTACAGGCGACCCACTAAACCTAGCGTCGTTACGTAGTATTACAACTCGATGGCAGGAGTGCATCGATTGGACCAAAATGTCGGTCAGTATAAAATCGATTTTCGCAGCAACAAGTGGTGGTGGCCGCTATTCGCTTTTCTGCCGCATGCGGCCATGAATATTGCTTGGATTTTGTACGGCAAATTACCTGCACATAAACAAGAGCAACATGACATGCTTTCGTTCAAACGTGCTGTAGTAAAAGTCTACTTGCAGATGTACCTAGCAGTGAAGACTGTCTCCTAAATCTTGTTACACCTAGCAAGAAACGGTACAAGGTTAAAGACAGCAAAAAGAAATCGTGCTCTGGACACCACTTGGAATCTATGCCGAAACGAAGAAGATACCGGCATTGTTGGAAAAAGACTAATCTACTTGCACATGTCTGTGATGTACCACTACACGTGGCCTGTTCTGCAATATAACACGCATGGATGATGCAACACATTTTTTGTGTAAATGTGGGCTTCATATTCTCTTATAACGAGCAACTGCCTGTCACCTTATCTCTTTGAAAAAAGTAAATAGTGTAACAGCTACTATAAACAATTGTCTAGTTGTTCAGAAGATGCAGTTTTATGGTTTCACTAACATTCCTTTAAAAAGGACAGTTGGAAAATTCTTCATATTTCTTAAAATAGTCTAAGTTTGCAAAATGCAAACTTTGTGTAAGCGGTTTTGCACCAGTTTCTATGACACATCTGAAAATGAATAAAAGTTAAAACCTCAGCCGGAAATGAGTTAAGTAGATGATACGGGTCGTTACTTGCGAACCACATTTCAACGTGCCAGACAATGAGCGATCAAATCATTAGTGCCGCTGCACTTAGAAGATCAGTCCAGACATTCACCTCGGAGGTATTTACTTGAAATTAGGTCAGTATCACAGTTGAAGAAATGTCTTTTGCTTGGCATCGCCCAGTTGAGGAAAGTGCTTTAAAAATCAGATAGTTTTGCCCCGGTTTTACCATCTTCAAAAGCTTGTTCAGATTGCGTGCAACTTGATGCCATTTTTCTCTCCCATAACATTTAACCTACTTTATCACGAAAGCTAAGCCAATTGCGTACCGATTTCATTCGTTCTGAAGCACCTCGTGCGTCAAGAGCGAAAAATAGCCACAATAAAAACCTACAAAAACATTGTATTTAAAACCTACCGTATTATTGCACTTTATTAAATGGACGCGGTGCTTTGGAATGTATTTCTTTGACTTCGCTTATTTGGAATTATAGTTCACACTGATTCATGCAAATCGACACTTGTTGGTGAGCAAGTTTCTGGGTCATCACATTGCCTTGCTACACCCTTTGGCATGATGCCACCCTAATTATAATACACCTCTATTCCTTCACCTGCCTGATGCGGATCATACATTGTTCCCATGTATAGTATTTAGACTTGCAATTCTCTCCATGCCCAACCTACGGGACCTACGAAATATGCTTTTACTCGTGGTATGTCATGGTTGCATTTCTCCATTGCAAGGGGCATACTCCTGCACTCGTCCTTTTTGGTGTTGTGTTACACTACTCACCCCTGATAGTACTAAAACAATGTGGTGCTTTTGTTCTTATCATATTGATTCCAAACAACGAAAGAGAGGGCAAAAGTACAATAGGAGAATGGAGATAGCCTGAGTTGTGGTGGAACTCGGGACCTAATGGCTAACGACTGACACCTTGATCACTATGGCACTAAGATCTGTGAGCTGCGCTAGGCACACCTCAGGTCATCTCCATCTGATGTCAAAAACAGGAGTAAACCGGTCATGCAGTGTCAGTGCTGGGAGGAGCAACACCGAAACACCTCAAATTCGGTTACAGTCCTTATGATCGGAAGGACTGAGAAGCACTTCAAAGTGAACCGAGGTCTCAATAGAGGTTGCGGCTCGCAACCCAATCACATGGAGGGTATTACAAACCGAACGTTGAATTCGTTACCGCTGTGCAAAGCGTTGATCTTAATGCCATAGTGATCAAGGCTTCAGCCGTGAAACACTAGACCCCGACTTCCACCCCAAGTCAGGCTATCTCCATCTGAGGAATCTAAACCAGGTTGAAACCGGTGAAGGGGCTCAGTGTTGGGAGGGCAACCTTGAAACAGCGCCAATGGAAGAATGGTTTATTAAGGACAGCAAGATAAAACTTAGTTCTTCGTAAGATATTCAGGGTGAGAATTGTGTACACTAAAACATGACAGACGCCACATCTTCGGCTCGAACATTTTGTTCACACCTATATAGATGCCAATCTGCGTTTTATGGCCGCGGACTGCTGGTTGCTAAGTGCACTACTTATTTGTGTTGCGCTGTCTTTGGATTCACACTGGCTATAGCATGCGTAGTAGATGGCTCATTCCATTATCAGGTAGTTGTAGTGGCAGATGCTTCATGATGTCCCTACTCACGTTTCATTGACTGGCAGAAACACAGCGCTTCTTCTCCTTGATTGTGCAAAACCCAAACGGTTAAAATTGATTATGCGGTGTGTTGTGCCTGTTACTTCCTAGTTGAGTACGGATACACATCTTGCTATCTCCTGTTGCCTTCTTGATACAACCTTTGGTGTTGCGAGCACAAAGTTGAAACTTTCCATTCAGTACCCATCTTCATTTTGGAGGGATTGCGGTAACAGACCACTATCGGATGTCTGGCTCCGTTCGACCACATTCTTCCAAAACTATTTAGATTTAAGCTGCGACTTCCATGCTGCTAAAAGTGTGGAAAACAGGTTGAAGCTGCTTCGACATTTACTCGGGAATAAGGGGCAGCGACTGTTTGATGCTTTGAGCCTTCAATTATGTAAATCCGTTAAAGAAGCCGTCAGTACCCTCGATCGTACATGGGGTTACAAAATGAATGTGTTCACTGCTAGATACCTTTTCTCCCACATGGATCAGGAAACAGGCGAAAATTTGAACGATTTCATTACCCGATTGAGTCGCGTATTACGACCGTGTGATTACTCGTCCAGTCCCCAGGAAGAACTCGAAGGCTTTATGATGACTTAGCAACGGATTTCTGGGGTGGCTGACAATCATATATTTGAGGCGCTGTTACGGGAAGTGACGTGCACATTAATGTGGGATCGATCTTATGAGTAAGCCCGAAAGAAAACTGAAATTTCACTGCAATCTAAACAGTTCTGTTCGACCAACTCAGCTGAGATGGCAAAGGTGCTAACTTTCCGACAATTGCCAGCGGAATAGATATCTTGCTATCGCTGCGGAAGTGCTTCTTGTAAAGCCAATTTTGTCACTAGTTGCGCACACAGCATTAAATGCAAAGACTATGGCAATTTGGGCACTACACCCGATGTTGTCGGTCACAAGCCATCTCATCAATAACGATGCTACAACTAAAGTCCATGTTGTTGATCCATCTCAGGAAAACATTTAGTCCATCATCGCTAATCGCAACAATTTAAAAGGTCTAACAATATCCGTTGTTGAACCAAACTTTCCCTCCGCTAATATTCATACTGTGTCATTCATTACCATTGAAGGTGTTGTTTCACTTGAAAGGTAGCTAGATGCTGCTTCTCCAGTTACCATTGTACCTTTCCAATTTTACGAACGCTACCTATCCCAGCATGCTTTACCGCCTACTTCGTATTCATTTTGGAGTTACAGTGGAAATAACTTAACCGCATTCAGCTGAAGCAAGATGCAACACCCGTTGCCATTGGTCAACCTCAGCCGATTCTAGTAGCGAAACAAGCTTTTTCAGAGGCCCTGCAATAGCTGCTGGTAAATGGTTTGATTGAACCCAAAGACTGCTGTGAGTGGGTGAATTTACTGGTAAGTCAGCTGAAAAAAGATGGCACTGTCAGGATTTGCAATAATTTTCAGGAGCTACATAGGCAGATCGTCATCAAGCGACTCATTCTACCATCCAACGAGGAACTCAATTTACGTTTAGCTAGTGCAACCGCCTTTTTCCAGGAAAGATTAGAAATTGCATTATCTCGTAAGCCAATGTCCAATGATGCGAAGCATCTGACTGCCTTCCTTGGTTCCGATGACTTAGTCCAGTACAAAGTGTTGTCATGGGTTTGAGTTCTGCTCCCGCTGCCTGGCAAAAGTCCATGATTCACGCTTTGGAAGGTATCCAGGGGCAGGTTCCATAACTGGATGATATTTGTGTTTTCGGCCGCGTTCAAGAAACGCCTGATGAACAATTGCACCGGCTTTCGGTGTCGCAGTGCTTTGAGTTGCTTGTGAACGTCTAAATGTCTCTTCAGTGCCCGCGAGATGCAATTTCTGTGACACATCATGTCACGTGGCAGCATCCGCCAAAGCAACGAAAACATCCGTACCATTGAGGAAGTACCAAGACTCAAGGAAGTGACCAAACTGAAGATTTTGTTGGAATGTGTTCCTACAATTTAGTAATTTACAAAATCTTTCGACCCTAGCAGATCCAGTCACCAAAGAAGGCAGTGTTGTTCACTTTGGGAAGCGGGCAGCAAAACGCTTTCGATGAACTGGAAAGAAGGGTTGCATCTTCTTACGTAATTACCATTTTTCATCAATTATGCCGTACTTATGTGTTGTTTGTGGCGCCTGATGTTGGTTTCGGTGCTGTTCTGTCACCGCTACAAAACAGCGTAGAAGTTATTACTTACGCATCCCGGAAACTCTCAGATTCTGGGCGTCCTTATTCAGTTAAGGAGGAAGAAGCTTTTGATTGTCTGTGGGCTTATGAAAAATGGCATCTTTCCATGATCGGTCGTCGTTTCACTCCACTCTTGTAGTCCTCCTTAGCAGTGGAGTTAAAAGATGGCGTCCAACGCAACTCGAACGTTGGCTTGCTGGACGTCTTAATTACGATTTTCAAATTGTGTGCCGGCCGGGTTTTGCAAAACCAAATTGTTGATGGATTATAGCGCTTTCCCGTGGGGCTGGAAGGTGACAAGGAGAGATACAGAGAGGCGGTATTAGTTTCCAGCCTTGGCTCTGACATAACTGCTTAGACAACCGAGAATTACGAATGGAACATGCCAACGACCCGCTACTACGTCAACTCAGCGAGTACGTGCAACAAGAGTGGCCTAAGAACAACAAAGTCCCTGGTGATTTTATTCCATATTTTGCAATACGGGGTGAACTGCCATTGTTAGATGGCTGTCTGATGCGTGGTTCGGTATTTAGTCCCATGTCAATTGGTAAACTAGATAATTGCTTGTGCACATGAAGTACACCCGGGTACCGCCCTTACCAAAAACAGAGTGAAACACTGCTTTTGGTGGCCACGAATGGGTCCTAGTATTGAGACATGTGTGATGAACAGTAACGCTTGTCGCCTACAGGACAAAATTAATCTACCGGTCGAAGCCACCAGACAGCCTATTACTTATACGATGAAGCCGTGGGCTAAGATCACCATTGATATAATGGATCTGTTTGTCACTGTTCCTACGAATAAGAGAACTCTACTTGTGGCTACAATGTTTTTACAGTAAGTGGCTTGAACTCCACATGTGCAGCTAAGTAAATACTTGGGTTGTGTTATGCTGGCTTAAACACTTGTTCAATGGTTTCGGACTACCGGAAGATAGTGTCATGGACAACTGATCACAATTTTGTAGCCACGACTTCACATTTTCCTTCTAGTGCCATAACACAAAAGCTACGAGAACTCTACCTTACAATCTTGTAGCCAATGTCATGGTCGAGTGGCTATACTGATCCCACCAGGAAGCCATATCCGCCATCCAATTAGGAGGGACGGACCGGGAAGATGCTGTTTTAACTGCAGTATTTTCTTGCAGAAATTGAGGTCACAGGACTACCGGAAGAACGTCGGCGGAGCTCAAATTAGGAAGGTCCGTACGCACCAAAATAAATTCTGCAGATAAACCGTTATCTTCGGGACCTGCAGAATTTGCAAGTCGCACAGCATTTCATCAAAATTCATACGCCAGATCGTCAACTCATTTGCATCCTGGACAATATGTTCCCGTTAAATATATGAGCAACGCTTAAAGGCCTCCCAGCTCTTTCCGCATTGTGGAAATCTCCCAGAGACTAGGCGCAGGGGCGTATCGATATGAAAACGGTCTAGTTGTTAACGCACCTTGGTTATACATCGCCCATGGACCAACTAGACCGTCTCGACAAAGTATGTGTGAACACCAAGCCGAATCGCCGCTACCACGAAGTCAGCTTCGCCGGTCCACCAGCTCTTCGATGCCCGCCGACCGACATCAGCCAGCGTGACGTGGCCTTTCTAATGGGGATTGGTTGTTGAGGTCGAATCATTGCGGTGTCCTTATTCACCTTTCATTGATTGGCAGAAACACAGCGCTTCTCTTCTCATTGGTTGTGTAAAACCCGAATGGTCAAAGTTGTTTATTCTGTGTCTTGAGTCTGTTATCTCCTGGTTAAGTACGGATACATCCTGCTATTTTCTGTTGCCTCCTTGGTAAAACAGTGGTCGTTTAATTATCAATAATTTGGGTGCATGAACGGTATCACTTGGAAGGGTGCCGCAGAATTCCAAAAGAAAATATTCTCGGTTACCGACAACTCGGATATGTAGCGCGACATCTTCCGCTGGTGGCTCCTAATGCTGACGCACAGCCGAGTTTCAATATGGGATTGTAAACGTGACTGAAATTCCGTAGAACAATGTAGGTACATGTTATACTAGCACTGATGGGCGAATACAGTACAGTCTTAGGACGTCAAATTTATGTTACAGTGGGAGATTGAGCGCGCACACCTGGTGCTTTATCTCACGGATATTTTTAATAAATACATAAAGTTTTCGTCATTATGAAACGTGACACACCAGTACAAGCTTGCTCAAGTGCTTGTCAGGATTACAGAAATAAACTAAGCGTATGTACAGCAAAGGACTGAGTTGGAAAAATACATGGTTCGATAAATGGTACGTAATTGTCGTAAAGAAAGCTTGCAAGGATCATGGACATGCACATTTGAGTGTTGGCAATGTGGCGCGGAAGTACGGTATTTCCGTCACGGACATACTGGATGGGGTTCGAATGGTTCCGGAGACTGGTCTCCATTATTCTGTGTGCGCAGGTGCCCGATAGAAGGTTTGATAAACACCGTTAGACGAAAGGTTGAGGTTTTGTGCATTCGCAGTTGTGCACACAAAAATCGGTTATTGGGATCAGTAGCATTGATTAGCGGTGGACAGTGACTTTATTTTGGTGGAGAGTCACATCCGCCATGTCACTGTTGTTAAGTGGACTTTTGTGGCTTTTTCTAGGGAGGACGTTGCCAGGCAAAAACTCACCACGTCCTGAAACACTGCCGATGAGCACAAATTCAGCAGCATTGAGCCACTGGCAACGCTACTTTAAGACCGATTTTCCACACGGCTACTCGCAGTCATGGTGCATCCATTTTTAGTCGGCTTAGGGAAAAGCTCAGGCAGGGCACACCAGTAAGGATTGGAGCCGGCGGTACTGGACGGAGATAGGGCTGTGTAGATTGGGATACAGCGTTGCGCAGATAAACAAGTACCTCAGAGTAATGAGGGTCGGATGTTCCATATGCAGTTTAATTGTCATAGCAGATAACCCGCGCCTCAGGTGGGTTTAGCAGGCAGGTCCAAAAGGAATAACCATTGCAGGTAAGTCGGTGGCTTGCAGACAGAACCTACTTTTTGAGGAGAGGTTACAAACCTAAAAAGGACTTTTTGTCAGTTGTTCAAACCAGTAGAACTTGCCATTCAAAGTGGTTGCTTTGGTCTCCGGAATGGCCGAGAGCAATAGTAAAGATTCCAATCGCTAAGCATCTGAAAAGCATAAGGTCTTCGGCGGACCACACTGGCGAGTTGGGTAAGGTAGTCATGGTAGGATTGTGTTAAGTAGACGAAGATACTGATATTGCAAGGAAAGTAATCCACCAGAGAGGTAGACGAGGCCTAACGCCATGGTATCGCTAGTAAGTAGAAATGTTGCAAGTGGATAAAGCGCTTTTTCGAGGTGAGCTTCCTGAGGTGGGTGGGATTTAAACCCAATTGTTCAAACCTGTGGAATAGTTGAATCAAAAGTTTCTCTGTATTCACCGGAATACAGGTATGTTCGACCATAAAAACAGATAAACATCCAATGGGCGTGAAGCAAGGTTGCACTTCTACTACCTATTGGAAGCCTGAACGATGTGGCCCACATGGGGCCTTCGTGCGAGTCAAATGTTTTAGGGAATATAGGGCAAAAAATACGAATGCTCACCAAAAGAGCCTGAAGTGTTAGTTCTGGAGTTTCGACATCGTCATAGGTTACTTCAGACAGCCGAGTCGATTCTGAACCACCTGCCCAAAGTCACATTTCTGTGGGACCGTATGGTTGATGGCGTACATGAGGCACATTTCAGTTGTATACATTAAACTGGGGCAGATTTATGATAAACCATTCATTACGGTAAACTTTGATGCCACTTATCATAGGTAACTTGCAGTATTATGATGCCGCTCACAAGCATTAGAAAAGGAAAGACGCTTACGCGTGTAGGAACGTAAATGAAAGCCAGGGACAGGCACACCTGCAGCATTGAACTATTATATGACACCCGGGTCATGGTTCCGAAATTTACTACGAGAATCGGAGAACGTTTCTTTCAAACCCAATACTCCAAGGTTTGGACCAAACTTCCAAGTGTAGTGCCCAAAAAGATAACTGCTATATTTCATGTATAATTTACTTGTTGGCCGATTGTACATTATTCCTCCTTGTTTTAATCTTCTTTACAACCGGCTCAACACTCGACCGCCTTGTAAGTTTCCGCGCTCACGTGTGCACTCTTGTCTCGTTTGCTCCGTCCGCGATCTTCTTGTAGCCCATAGAATACAGTCCGCTGTGTCCGACTCCAATTGCCTTCTGATATCCCCCCTTTCTTTCGCGCACCGTCTCGGACTAGTATTAACAAGTCCTACAAGTTGGTGACCCCGATTTGCACACGCTAATTAAACGTTTTATGCCTCGTTTGTATTTTTTGGTGTGTTCGTTCCTTTTTCTCGAGTATATACCTGTATTCATTTGTTTCTTGCGTACTTTTAGTACTTTTATCGTGTTTTTGTTCATCCTTTATCTTTTCGACTCACATTTCGAGAGTGGCATCTGAGTCATTTCGAAGCGTATATCTGCTTACTTTGGCTGTTCCAAGTTTCATGGAACACAGCCCAGAGGTTTGGTTTGCGATATTCGACATCGAACTGGAAAATAAGGGCATTACGGCGAACTGTCCGAGGTAAAATCAGCTCGTCGCACGCCTTCCTTCGTCGGTTGTTACTCTGATTGTGGACATTCTACTCTGCCCATCGAAGGAGGCAACGTATGAAACGATGAGGCAAGCTATTTTAAAGGAGTTACAGCCCAGCGCACGAGCTCGATTTGAACAGCTCAATGGTCTCAAGCTTGGAGATCGCAAGCCGTCGGCGTTGCTCCGCGAACTTCAGCGCATCGCTGGTCCCTTATTCATGAGCGAAGAAGGGATAAAGGAGCTGTGGTTTGCACGTCTCCCAGAGCCATTGCCGTTAATGCTGTCCATGTTTATAGATACGCCGCTGAAAGAGTTAGCTACCGAAGCAGACGCTGCGTTCGAACGTTTTCCGCAGCAGAGGCCCAGTAGTTCTGGTGACGTATTCTCCCCGATGAAAACCGAATCCCATATTTGCTCCCAGTCATCGGGCCGATCTGACCCTAAAGACGAGGAAATTGCTCCACTTCTCAGCAGGATAACAGCAATGAGGTCTTCAAAGCGGCGTGTGCTACGGTTAAATGCTGAGCACTTTCTGGCTACCTTACATTGCGGCTCGTCTGTGCCTGCACCGAGTACGTCTGGGTCGACACGAAAGCGCAACATTTTCCCTACCCGTTCTCAGTCAGATAATACCGAACCCGTCGAAGAAGTATGTTAGTATCACCGCCAATACGGTGGAAGAGCTAGAGGCTGTCGGGCTCCCTGCATTAGGCACGACCCAGCTGCTTCAGGGAGAGCGAATAGCTCGCATACTAACACGACAAACGTATCCGTCGATAACCAAGTAATTGGCCTGTATTACGTTAAGGATCGACGTTCTTCCATCACGTTCCTCATCGACACGGGAGCGGAAGTCAGCGCCATCCCAGCGACCGCTAACGACAAGCACTCAGAGCCTACGTACAATTTGCGTGCGGCCAACGGTTCTCCGATAGCTTCCTTCGGTCAGCGCATGATGAACCTGAACCTTAATCTTCACCGTCATTTTCAGTGGGTATTCAGCGTTGCTTCCGTACCCTTCGCAATTATCGGTATCGACTTCCGTTGACATTTTGAGTTGATTGTTGATGCTGCTCGCCACAGACTTTTGGACGACTGTACTAAACTGGGGGCTGAAGGCAGCGCTACGTGCGCACGCAGATCCTTCATGGTCTGAAACACTTCCCCTCGTGCTCCTAGGCTTAAGAAACACGGTTAAAACCGATTTCGACACAACACCAGCGCAGCTAGTCTACGGTTGCACGCTGCAGTTGCCCGAACAGCTGGTAGCACCAGCCCCTCTACTTCCTCTTTTGACTACGGAAGTTACACCGATCGATTGGCCCACCAGATGCGTGAGCTGCGTCCACCCGCTCCTCGATCGCAGAAGACACCAGTGTGCGTGCCCGAGAAGCTGTCTACGTGTTCACACGTCCTTCTTCGCGCAGACGGTGTTCGACAGCCTCTTCAGTCGCCGTACATAGGACCCTTCAAGGTGCTGCATCGTGCGAGTAAGGCGTACACTATTGACCGCGGTGGTCGACACGAAGTCGTCACCATCGACCGTCTGAAACCCGCCTTTATGGAAGTAACTACCTCGCCTACTTCGTCTAGTAGTGCTTCGTGCGACGTCACAACTCACCATACCAGTTTTCCGCATGCTAATGAAGTCCAACCAGACCACGATCACGGTCTACAAGCTTCAGCCGTCCCTACATCTCCCGAATCTAGCCCGCCGCCTCCCACGACGAATCGCCGTGACCGGGAGGTGAAAAAGCTGGTTCGTTTCTACGATTATGTACAGCGTAAATACATTTAGCTTTGTAGATATTGTATATATTTGCCCCGTTTTTGGTCGATTAACGTTTTGAATACAAACAAAAATATCAAAAACCTCCGAAAAACCTTTAAAAAATATCCAGAAACCAAAACATTTAAACACGCAGATCATTCGTTCGTACGTTATAACCTTTACTGCGCACGTTTGTATATTTTCTCTTCTCCACATGCCCCAACCCTCCCCTTCGATCGACTGGCTCACACGAGGAACGTTTTCGAGGTCACTGGCGCGAACCCTGGTCATTTCTCCGCGGGACGTGTGTCGCTTCTTCGTGGGACGATTGTCGTTTCTCCGTGAAACGAGGGTAGTTTTGGCGCGGGGTGGGGTGCGGCCGGGGGAAGAGAACACTCGTAAGCGCAACGTTTGGCAGCAGCGAAGGTTGAGGTCCTGCGACCTTTTCTGGTCTAGCCAGATTTTAATAGTCCGACAAGTCCGCTCCAACGGCTCGCCGAATTGCACCCTGCCCTGCAATCAATAAATAACAAATCACAAACGGCACAGCGGACTCCGACTTCCGGCGAACCCTCATTTGACACGAACGCTCGCTTATTTTTACTCGGCACGATTTGGCCTTACCAACCTCGATTTAAAAATCCTCTTCGAAATTGAAGGCTTTCTATCTTCAGCCTTCTATGTGTGAAGCTCTGTAGCGTCCAAAAAGATAACTGCTATCGTTCATGTGCCATTTACTTGTTGACCGATTGTACGTTATTCCTTCTTGTTTTAACCTTCCTTACAACCGGCTCAACACTCGACCGCCTTGTAAGTTTCCGCGCTCACGTGTGCACTCTTGTCTCGCTTCCTCCGTCCGCGTCTTCTTGTAGCCCATAGAATACAGTCCGCTGTGTCCGACTCCAATTGCCTTCTGATATCCGCACTTACCTTCTCGCACCGTCTCGGACTAGTATTAACTAGTCCTACACGTGTGACATCAGAACATGCTATGCACTTTGCAACTATAAGCTTGCGATTAGTAAGCAGTTAACCGTCCAAAACGTGATAAAGAGGTTTGGGACATTACAGTCTGTAGATAACGAATTCGAAAACGTATCCACGGTGCCTGAATAAATTTCCGAAACACATACACATAACATTTCGGACAACAGCCCCTTTCATTACATTTTTTACTTCTCGGCTCAAATATCTATCAGGCGATGGTGAAGAATCCTGCTTCAATGACAGAAAAATTCGCAGAACGCTTCTGATTACTCTGTTACCTAATTTGCAATTGCGCCCACGTTTATCTCTGAAAAGGTATTAATGAAATGTCATGGAAACTTTGTGCCATTATTTGATCTGTCCCTACTAGGGAACATCTTCTTGCATCGTCGAGGAAAATACAATTTATTTATTTATGGCTGAGACAGAGAAAGCCAACTGTCTGTGTCAGGAAAATTATTACGGACAAATTATATTTAATAGCTTGCCATGTAGGGATATTGACCATTTTTGGCTTGTGCTCAGTGACACGAGGACCCAACAGACAATGCATCCACATTAACACAGACCTCTAGTCCACTCAGTACGAAACGAAATGTGGTCTCGGTGGCAACTTGTGGAAATCCAACGGCGATATAGGTGGGACTTCTGATGCAGTTTTCAGCTATAATTTACACATTACGATTACTGTTCAAGAGAAACCATCATGGAGCATCAACTACATATGCTAACGAGTTTCTTGTTTCTACGAAATTAAGGAGGGATGCCGAAGTAAATTCTACGCTGGGACGAATTCGCATGTCGGGTTTCTCCGGTAAATACTGAATGCTTCCTATGGATATCCAGGTTAATGCGCGCTGTGGGACGGCGGCGGCTTTTGAAAAGTCCTGAAGGCCCACTGGCGCATTTTTGAGACTTACACTGCAATGAAACCTAGATTGTGTCAACTACCTCTGAGGTTTGTCCCCTAGCCTCATTAACCGTTTAATAACAATAAAAATACCGTACTGCACGACTGGTGTAATGTTTGTTTTACTCACAACAGACAGCGCTAGAAGGACTGCAACTTTATATCCGCACCTTTAAACCATCAGCCGAAAAGTTTCACTATAAATCGTCCAGCCACGACGAGGAAAGCCCGATACTAGTGCCGACGCATTGGAGGGGTCTGTAGCGACCTGGAGATTACCCTGGTTGTCGGGGTACGACGTGTAAAATGTAATAGAAATGGAGTATCGTTTTTTGCCGGGACAAAATAAGACGTTAGTCTGTTGGAAAGCTGACTGCGTGTTGTTAAGTCAACCGGGTGGATCGCACTTGGCGCGCTTCCGTCTTTACACCTCAGAGGTTGCTCGCGACGTCTGCGGTGTTGACCATCTTTCTCTGTCCAGCTAGTGTCCTTTTGCGGTGCATTTTAGCTGACAGGACTGTGGCTTGGAAGATAAGCGTAGGTCTCTCCAACGTGCTCGCCTACTTGCGGTTTTCCACAGAGCGTTTCGAGCCTGGGTTTACAGTCACCATTCGGTTGCGGTATAACTGGTGACCATGACTAACATTGTGGTAAGAATGTTAGTAATATACGTTTCCAGGTTCCTCAACTCCTTCCGTGCGTCTGTTCCCATTCTCTATTTTTGCAACTTTCGGGTTTTTAATGCTTTCTTTGTACTTTTTACACTATGGATGCTAGTTGCCTGACTCACGGCGGCCAGATTACGACCTTAACTGTCGCCATCTCGCCATTTCACAAGCGCAACCAGAACCATTAATTTACTCACCTTGAAGCACACTTTAAAATGCGTAGCGTAAGATCTGAGGGACGAAACACTATCATACCGTGTCAACCCTCTCTCCTCACCTTCTCGACGACTTCGACGGTATCATGGATCTGCATCGGAGAAGTTAACCTACGAATAAATTAAAACGACTGTCCCAAGAAAGGCTTGTTTATCAGATCGAGGCTATTCATGAAGCTTTTAAACGACACGGCGGTTGAAAACCTTATTGCGAAAGATGCGAACTTTGGTCAAACAGGCAATGATGGACAACGCTTTACTTATGGAACCGCGGCTGCTTAGGTTACCACGAGAAATGCGTAATGTACTGTGTGCCAGCGCCAAACGCCCTGGTCCCAACTGGCCGACGCCGTTGACCGAATGTAAGAATCACATGGACGAAGTTCGCTAAGTAGATCTATGCCAGCTAACGACATCCTAAAATTAAAGCGCAGATTTCACCCTCGCCTAATGATTTAACCATCTCACAGCTCCGGAGAGTAGCTGCACTTGCCACTATAAAGTAGCAAACGTCCCACTCGATCGAAGTCTCTAACGAAATTAACACACAGAACACCTCACTACCGTTGCTATCCTCAGGGACCTAGCCAGCAGGCCAAGTCGTGTTGCGCAATATGTTCCTTCAATTGCAAAGTGCAGGGAAATGGGCCAGCCAGTAAATAAAGTCAACGGTCGCAGCTGGTAAACACACTCTCTAGTAGTTGTCACTGGCCAGAAAACGGGAGCAAGCTATGTAATCGATACTGGTGCGTCTGTCATCGTCCTTCCAAGTGATCCTAACGACGTTACTGAAAGGGCAACGGACTCGCTGCGCGAAGCTAACGGGAACAGCATCCGCGTATATGGTAGACACTTGCGTACGCTCAAAATCGACCTGCGATCTTCCTTTTGATAGGTATACATCACTGCAGAAGTTCAAAATCCCATAATCCAGATGGATTGCTTTCAGCACTTCGACTTGCTCCTCAACACCAAACGACACCGGTTTATGGATCAAACGACGAAAATTTGTCGCTGGAATGTCCAACGATACAGCGTCGCTTAGCCAAGTGTACGTTACTGATAACTCAGCTGTCTGTAAGTCTCCACTTGAGAGTATTCCAGTAGTCTTCTGCCCTACTTCACCACTGCCAGCAGCAGCAGCAGCAGCCGCTATGACGCTTCATATGCTAAGAAAGAGGCCGCCCGTCTCAGCGAAAGCGCCAATACTTGCGCACTAGTTGCCATAATATTTTATGGTGAGGAAAAAGCTTAACTACCGCATCAATTCGATTGTTTTGCACGCTATTGTATTCCCAAGTTTCAGTCGGAGGGTTATTTTTATGCAGTCTAGAATAGTCATGTGAAGTATCTGTGCGCTTAAATATGCTGGCAACGCATCAGCGCAATATTCCACCAGCAATTTTACTTTCAGCACAGGCGCATAGCAGTGCGACGTCTAGGTGCTTCTATTCAAGATGTTTCCATTATCACAGAGTTTAGGAAAACTGTTGCTAATTAACAGGACAACTGGCTCAAACAACCCAAAATTCTACTGAACTGGAAAGCAGTGGTAATAAGATTCCTTGAAGCTGTATTGTAGTTAAAAACAAGATGGGGTATGTGAACTAATCGTTATCCATAATGTCTGTTTTGACTTAATTTACGGGGTTTAGCGGACTGAACGCAAGACGCAATGCTGGTGTAAACGCGCTGTATATACCAACCGTTATTGCACACCTGTACATGCAAGCGGTGGTCCGGTAACCGCGTCGTACTACGTTTATGCGTTCTGTCTTTATCTCGTTAGAGCAGCGCCACGGAGCCGTTGTGTTGTTCTGATTGTTGTTGTAAACGTGGTACTCGTCAGTTTCGAGTTGCGTATCGCGTGCTCGCATTGGGGTTTGTTTAGACTATGAATGGGGCCGTCTGTGCCTCGAACCTGCTCTATGAGATGGTACGGTTTTGCATTAGGTGCAGCACAGTAGGGATAAACCAGGGTGATTTAATCCCACCGAAGATCGACTATTATATCCAACCTACCTGCATGCAGAGCAGATCCCCCTCTCAACCACCGCTAGTATTACGTCCCGTGAATGACTTTGGTGGCTGGTTAATTAAAGTGGGTACTTCTTCGAAATATCAAATCAATAAGGTAGCCAGGGTCTATTCAGCTTTTGTGCCAGTCGTGGTGACTTTTCGTACGAGTGTCATTCCTGCTAACTCGCCGGTATAGAAACTGTGGCCTAACGCTCGCAGAATTATTCAAAACCGCCCCGTACTACCGCCATGAAATTTTCATTTGCTCTCCGCTTCCACGGGAGAAAAAATCCTTTCTTATCGCTCTCAGAAATCTAACTTACAATGCTTTTCCGGATCCTTAATACGCAGACTAGAAGAAGCGGATATGTGCAAGGTTTGTGGTGGGCACTGGCAAGACCGACCTGCCAGAAGGACACATGCCGAATCGCCTACGTTTGCCAACTATGCTATTAGAAAAGACCCTTAAACAAGGATTCCTGGAACGCAGAATCACTAGCGTGGCCAGCGGGGTCCCGATAGCTGCCCCAATGCAAGACAAACAACCTACGCTTCCATGGTTGGTCCCAGACTTCCTTTCTCATGACGAAATTTCTCAATAGAGACCAGCATGCACTATGCGCGGTTATGCAAGCGCGCACTTTCCCGTGGTCACAACCTGCATATCTTCCTTAGTAGACCTAGAGTAAGATCAGGTGCGTGGCTTATTTGGTTGTTTCGTTTATTAGTGCCAACGTATTCTTCGACTCGTTCCAGCCACTCGCTCATCCTGGAGTTTTTTAGTTTAGGCCTATTGTCAGTACCTAGGAGTGACCTGCAAAATCAAGTATACAGCCACATGGACTTCATCCTTCTAAAAGCGGAAGTATTCAAGCAGTGCAAGTTTTAGCCAGTTGACAAAGCACTTGGGAAATTTGTATCTCATGAGAAACTACATTTACGGAAACCTTGCCTGCATGGGAGCTCCAAATGCAATTGGCGTGGGCAACCTAAAGATAGCTGCATAGTTTGTCGTCAGTTCAAAAGGTGCAACATGGCAAAGCGGGCGCAGTATGCACACAAAAACGCGAAAGGTTTCCAATCATTAACACTGGTTGTAAATACTATTTTATAACTGGTAAAGTACAAGTGCACGTGAGTTGGGTACGCGTGCGCGATCTCACGAATATCCCCTCTTGAGCGAATCGTTGAGCTAGAAATTGATAAGGTTTCTAAGAATTAATGTGTTTGAAACGTAACAGCGGATTCACGCCCTGGTCAACTAGTTAGGCTCCCGTTTCCTACACTTGCGGACCCTGTTGTAACGGGTGAGCGACGTAAGCAACAAATGGGAATATACTTCGTGCATACAGGTGCTGAAAAGGCATCAGAAGCAAGAATATTACGGCTGTTTAAAGAAATGTCAAAAAGACTATCGGAGTAGGAGAACCATGGTTACGTAAGAGATGGGAATGGCTTCGTTTTGCCAACCAAGAGGGCCCAGTTAAAGCGTAAACCTATTAACCATAGGTTCCTTGATTATATTTTATGTAAGGAAGTTCTAGCGCTTGATAACAAGCGATAAACGAGTTTGCACCATACTTCGCTCAGAGCACAGCTTGTGTGGTTTCATGAAATGGCCGCTTAGAACAACTAACCTAACAGGAGTAAGTAACTGGGACCATTTTGGCCCAACCTACCATTAAAAAGGCGGTTAGGTAGGATAAGGCCACCTGGTAACCTTCCGTAGTGCTTAGTGGACCTGAAAATACACTTCAGTATTTTATAACCCTGAAATTTACTGTCGTTTTAACCGCAACGTCCATGTGTTTTACAGACAGCATTTTCATTTTTACAAACTGCTTTCTTTAGTTCCATGCTACACTGTCCCTTGCTGTTGTTGATTCGCTTCCTACTTTTGTATCCTACACAACACACTTTGGGTTCAATTGCCCCTAATGACTTTACTGTCCCGTAGATGACCCGTCTCTTAAGTGTCAATGATAACCGAGTAGTGTCCCAGGCGGCACCCAGCAAGTGGTGACCTCAGTCCAGCAGACGCCGCCCTGCAGTTTGATTTATCATTAGGCTGAGCTCGTATCTGTACGTTTTTGATTCATCAGTTGTGGTCATTTTGTTTTCTCACCTAGCACATATTTTATTTGCTTTTTGCAATGGTGCATTTAGAGGATAAGCCCCTCCATTCGCTTTTATCGCCGTAGCTTTAGGTCTTCGACCTTTTTGGGAGATTGATCCTTCGTTATGATTTTTGAACCTGGAGTCCATTTTTTGCATTCTTAGGATTTTTCTGATGTCGCCATGTTGATTCGGCTAATATCGCGCCATCCTCAGAGTTTATCCTCGCAGGTGAGAGAAATCCTATTTTGTCACCAGCTTGTAATGGAATGCGGCAGTCATAAATAGACTTCTTCAGCGAATCACACCTTCTAACAAGGTCCGGCTGCAGCCATTATTTAGTGATATGCAACTAGATAAACAAATAAATAGATATTTTATTCTCGAATCCATCGAGGCATACTAAAAGGCAGCATGCCATCGGTCTAGTTGCGCGAAATGCAACAGCTAATCGGCACATCCAAAATGGACTTAACGACTCTCCCCGAGCAGTGCATGTATCGCCTTCCTGAAAGCACTTAGGCTATCCCGTCAGTAGTACGTGACTTGCCAATCACAATAATTGCCGATCTGGAAGATTGCAACATCAACCGGCGCCAGCCAGAGACTGAAACGAGAGCAACTAGGCAGCTTCGTGCTGGCACACCACCCCGACACTTGCAACTAGCCAGCCGCTGGCAATAGGCGCAGTATCATAACAGTTAGTGTTGCTTTAGCACCAGATCGAGGTGCTCACTTGAGCCCGTAAGCACCGCAGCCGCTCTAGATCAGCGCCCCGTCTCACAAAACATGGTGCTCCAGGTTGGTGCTTTTACCACCCGCGTTGCTGTAATAAAGATCGCAAGTGCGTAGAGCCATGTAGCTACCCCACTACAGTTACTCCTCCACGCCGACCTACAATAGCCACGAACGACCTCCGCAATGCCCAACGTTGTCTCAGCTACGTTATCGCTTGTGACTCCGAGACTCAGTTATTAGTTGATATCGGGGCGGAAGTCAGCGTCATTCCCCTATGCCAGGTCAGCCTACCGCGTTTCTGTCGCCAAGCCTAAGTGCTGTCAGTGGTACACCAATAGCCACCTACGGTCATCAGTTGCTTACCCTAGGCCTAGATCTTCCGTGCATGTTCCGCTGGGTATTCACCGTCGGTTCAGTCACCTTTGCCCTCATCGGCATTCACTTTATCAGGCAGTTCGACCTCTTGGTCGATGTGAAATGCAACTTGCTGGTCGACACGGCAACGAACCCCAGTGCACGTGACAGCACCGCCGATATCGCATCCATAACACCGGTCTGCGCCTTTCCCCAGACCTCGCTAGACTAGGACAACATATTTTCACAGTATTTTAAGCTCTTTCAGCCAATGAACGCAGCTTTGCCCTTGGCATCCCAATTCACGCACCACAGACGGACGAATGGCGCACCCGTCTCACGCAGTCCACACCGACTATTGTTCGAGCAGTTAACGGTCACTACGGTGGAGTTTGCGCACGTGCTATTAGTCTTTTCCCTTGCAGATGCTGATCAAGAAATCTGGTGACTAGCGCCCTTGCGGTGATGGCCGTGCACTTAATTCGCTAACCGTCCCAGTTAGCTATTCCGTCCCACACATGCAGGATCTTACCGTATGCCTCGCTGGTAAGACTACCTTCAGCGAGATTGATCTGGTTGGCCTCTATCACCAGATGCCATTAGAAGAAAATGACCTTCCTACAAAAGCAGTCCTCACTATTTTCTGCTTGTTTGAACTCCTAAGATTTCCATTTGGACTGTGCAACGCCTCACATAACTTCCAACGCTCCCTGCAAGTTGTCACTCGTGGCCTGAAGTTCGTTGATTTATACCTCGATGGTATTTTAGTGGCCAGTTCATCGGAACGTGAGCACGTCGAGCATCTTCGAACTCTTTTTCAGCGTTTGACCCAACACGGTGGCAAAGTCAACCCGACTAAATGCAAACTCTACTAAGCAACAGTAGATTTCCTAGGCTACCTCGTTTCATTCTCTGGTATCGAAGTCCTTCCTGAGAAAGTCCGGGCAATCAAGGACTTCCTATCGCTGCCTTAGTTCCAGCACTGTCGAGTTTGTGGTTTGGTCATCTTTCACCGACGCTTCGTTCCACACTGCTCTCAGCTCATGCAACCTTTGACTGACCTACCCAGTGGGAATTAACGCAAGTTCGCTGTCCTTGACATGGCACTGACAGCCTTAGCCGAAATTAAAGATGCTGTCTTCAACCTAGCCATCCACGCTCATTCCGAATCGCTTACACCTCCTGCTAGTACTGCTGATGCCTCAGACTTCTAGGTAGTAGCCGACCGCCAACATGTTTGTGGGCAATGGCAACCACTTGAGTTCTTCTCCAAAGACCTGCAGCCAGCGGAACCCCGCTACAGGAGGTTTGACGGAGAACTGCTGGCCACTGACCTAGTAAATCGTCTCCTCCGGCACACAATCAAGGGCCGCGCTTTTACGGTCTACACTGATCACAACCCCACCTTCGTCTTCAAGTCAGCTTGAGACAAGTATTCACTACAGGAAACAAGACACCCAAACTTTGTCACGCAGTTCACTGCTGATATACCTCATGCATCAGGTGTCGATAATCCTGTCGCCGAGGCTAGCGCACGCTTCAAGTTCACTCTCCAGTCTTTGCCTACTGTCGATCTTGCCGACATGGAACCGGCTCAGATCCGAAAAGAAGACATGCCGTGCCAGCTGCAGTCAACTTCGATGCATACACAACCTGTTCTTCTACAAACCACGGAAGGAAACATTTCCTGTGGCGCTTCCACAGGTTATCCTAGATCCCTAGTGTTCGTCTCTTTCAGACGCACCGTCTTTGCCGCACTGCACCCACTATCACATCCCGGTATCTGTGCAGCTTTGAAACCGGTCACCAAACGTTTCGTTTGGGCAAACATAATCAAAATTGTTTAATAAATAAATAAATAGTTTATTCTCGAATTTGTCGAGACACACCAAGCAAGGCATGATCAACATTTACATGCAATATTGCTTCGCAACAAACACGTTGCTATGAGTGTAGTCGGCAGTAAGCCGAAGGTTGTACAGGCTGCGGAAATTGTGTAAGTAGTCATGAGGGATAGAGTCTTCATTGATTGACGAAACGTTGGGTTCTAGCGTGCGTAGTGTAAACAGTCAGGGCACTATATGTGTAATAAAAACGATACATATAAGCACAGTGTAACTCATTATTGAAAGTGTCAGGGCAATATTGAATTATGATTCTGGTCGACTTGCCAGTAAGTAGTTCTGGGCAGCGACTTTATTCGGTGGCGAGTCACATCCGCCACGTCGCAGTATTGTTACACGGACATTTGTGGCTTGTTATAGGGAGAACGCTTGCCAGGCGCAAACCCACCACGTCCTGGAACACTGTCAGAAATTTGTTTGTGCACTAATATACAACTGGCAGACCAGGTTGTCGACTGATTTCACACTCAGATATCCGCAGTCAAATGGCCTGCAATTTCATCTGTTAGTTGATCAGGTAGGTTGGGCAGGGCCGCCATACTGGCTGAGGCTAATCGAGGATGAAGGCTTCAGGAAGAAACGTCTTTGTGGGGATCCAGGTGGGCAAAATGTCAGTTTCTTGCGTCTGGATTTTTCAGGAGTATGTATTCTTTTCAGCAGTGTGAAGATCTCGAGTCCAGCTATCATCACTGGACAATGGTCCCGGTAGTGAGTGCTGTTGTATCCTTTTGTTGTACTGCCATGTGCTTCATAGGTCCTCATA
>OX104064.1:112105618-112132062 GCA_944474145.2 Dicrocoelium dendriticum
TCTTCTCACCTAGCTATTATTTTATTTGCTTGTTACAATGGAGCATCTATACCATTTTACACGCATATTAGCGTATTGTACCAAGCTTTTAGCGTGGTTCATTTTCGAAATAGCGTGCGGTACTTTCAAGTTAGCGGGGCTGAGAACGCTGATTTGGCGTCCTTGACACTCTCATTGGTTATGGGACGTAAACCAATGGGACACCGGTTAGAAGCTGCCAGCATAAGAGACAGACAGTCCAATGAAAGTGGTCGACCACCACTTTCTGTTCTGCCTTGATGCCCCTCTAGAGTAAACCTCGATGCCCCTCTGGAGTAAAACTCGATGATTGGTCTCCAAGCTGAAACCGACCAATAGGCAAATTGTGATGCGTGTCAAAGGAGGACATGCTAGCTGCTACATTATCCAAATCTTAAGACTTAAGCAGTGTGGACAGACATACCAACCAGCACATGAAGCGGTCTATGGCGATCACTGGCGGCTACCTAATGGTGGCTTATTCAGCGGCCCAACCATGGTGGCGTAGACAGGCAACCATCTAACTTGTATTCCACAGTGCAGCAATGGCTGCTAGGCGGTTAGACAACTGTGTGCGAATGTCATTGCAACGATCCTGGGGGACATAGTTCCCACAGAAGTTAGTAGACCAACCTGAAGCTGAACAACGAAAATTCTAAGGCTGCTTACTTTATCACAGTTGATGGCTCAACAAAATGTGAGAGGATTTCAAGTGGGGCGTTGACACGACGTAAATGAATGTTCGTTTGTCTCCTAACCCATGGGAGACTTTGTTAGTCAGTTATCACTTCAGTGCCTACATGTATCGCGTTATATAAAGGTCATAGGAACCTATGTATTCTTAGGATAATTAGGCTTCACTTCCATATGATCGCCCATACGTGTTGAGACGCTTTAACAAGTGGCTCTCCAAATGGAACCATTAGAGGCACAGTCAATGTAGGTGGAAACACCCTATTACGTCAATGGACTGGCATGCTCTGCTCAAAGAATCGGCATTACTCAACAAAGTAACACTTAAAGGGGCCACGATGACTACGGTGCTTATACATGCCACATCGTCCCGCTAGAAAGAACGCAAGACTTATGCTTAGTGGCGACGCAAGCATGTTACTCTGGTACTTCAGGTAAGTACTTGGAACAGATAAACACTGTTGTCTCACCCACGGGCGTTCCTACAATGTGTTTGCAATCATTTACAAAGGCAACCGCGCCCACTAAGCCTGCTATGGATCACTGTTTCAGCTAGTTTTAGAAGCATTCATGTATGCACGCCGTGACACAGGTTGTTAGCGACTTAGCAACTATTGGGAAACATTTTGTCATTGGAAAGTAGGTAATTCCGGAGACATTGTTGAAGGAGGAAAATTTCTCCAAACTCTATGCTTACTATGCGTATGCAATGCTCGTAGGCACCTCATATCAGGGCCGTAGGGTCACTTGAGTTTTAAAGCTTATCAATCACTTGGAAGTGAAGTGTAAATATCGCGTTGAAACGCAGGATTGACATGCATCTTACGACCTTAACATAACGGCGGGACCATGTGTCCTGTAGCGGTAACTGATTACCGAAGTGACCCACAGGTGTGGAGACGAACGAACACTCACTAATGTTATGTCCCCGACACATTAGGAACCCTCCTCTCTGGAACAATGGCTACAGATGCAATGATGATCTTACCTACGCAGCGAACTTGATCTTAGTATACAATGCGCCGACTACATATGCAATACCTATCTAGGCTATTCACATGAGTGTACGGCCAACTGAAAAAAACAGCACGAGAAATTTGTAGCTGTAAAGCTTCTTAAAAATTCTATTTGCCAAGTTCTAGCTTTACCTCCTTCATACGAATTATTGCATTGTTTCCGATTACCTCACACTGCGTTAACAATCACACGCACATCCTAAGGTAAGTCGCACACCTATCGATTCTCCAGATTGCTCGCAGTGGCACGATTACACTATGCATCACGTGTGGCCAGATAGGCTAGCGAGCAAGAAGGCAACTTGCATTCAACCCGTAAGCCTACAAATGTTCCCTTCTAACAGGGTTGCAGCCAATCCGCTTCCTATCACTACTCAATTAGTTGTCATCACGCTCGTGTAAGCCTTCAAAGCCCCTCTTACAACAGGCTGCAAACGTTACAACCTCAAAAAAGCCACCAATCCGCTTCTTATTACCACTCACAGATTTCCTCTCGCCCCCGTGCTAGTGAAACCTCCTTACGCCAGATTGGCAGCATGAGCAATCACGTACTATGTCTCCCATTGGCTGATCATCCTTGACACCATTGAAGTGTGCTGATACACCGATTGCGATCAACAGACAGGCGACCGACAAACGGATTGAATGGTACGGCGAAGTTGCAAGCCCACTACCAGCCTGTAGGTAGTTTTAAACAAAACAATCGTTCCAAAATATGCTCTTGTTTAAAAGTACCAGCAACTTCTGTGCCGCACCAATGCGCGCCTGAAGGAAAGCCGAGGCGTTCTCTCTGGATTCAGACCGTCCAATCGACATGATTGAAAGCGTCCATACGACTGCACGCGCGCACAGTGTCACACTTGTTAGTCTTCCCTTTGGTGTGGCCACAGACTCGACCCCAAAGTGCATCGCGTGATACGCAGCGAACCAATGTGGTCCAGATCACACGACGAGTTTACTAGGCCAAAGCTCAGGTAACATTACAGCAAGCGCTCGATAGCACTGGTTAACCAGCGGCTTCGTCGTCGTGTTCAGGATGATCAGACAATGGGAGACATAGTACGTGATTGGTCATGCTGCCAATCTGGCGTACGGGGGTTTCACTAGCACGGGGGCGAGAGGAAATCTGTGAGTGATAATAAGAAGCGGATTGGTGGCTTTTTGAGGTTGTAACGTTTGCAGCCTGTTGTAAGAGGGGCTTTGAAGGCTTACACGAGCGTGATGACAATTAATTGAGTGGTGATAGGAAGCGGATTGGCTGCAACCCTGTTAAAAGGGAACATTTGTAGGCTTACGGGTTGAATGCAAGTTGCCTTCTTGCTCGCTAGCCTATCTAGCCACACGTGATGCAGTATGCTTAGTGTAATCGTGCCACTGCGAGCAACCTGGAGAACCGATAGGTGTGCGACTACGCTTAGGATGTGCGTGTGATTGTTAACGCAGTGTGAGATAATCGGAAACAATGCAATAATTCGTATGAATAGCGTAGATAGGTATTGCATATGTAGTCGGCGCATTGTATACTAAGATCAAGTTCGCTGCGTAGGTAAGATCATCATTGCATCTGTAGCCATTGTTCCAGAGAGGAGGGTTCCTAGTGTGGCGGTGACACGACATTAGTGAGTGTTCGTTCGTCGCCACACCTGTGGACCCCTTCGGTAATCAGTTACCGCTACAGGGCCCGTGGTCCTGCCGTTATGTTAAGGTCGTAAAGTGCATGTCAATCCTGCGTTTCAACATGATATGTACCCTTCACTTCCAAGTGATTGATAAGCTTTAAAACTCAAGTGAACCTACGGCCCTGATATGAGGTGCCTACGAGCATTGCATACGCATAGTAAGCATAGAGTTTGGAGAAATATTCCTCCTTCAACAATGTCACTGGACTTACCTACTTGCCAATGACAAAATGTTTCCAAGTAGTTGCTAAGTCGCTGACAACCTGTGTCACGGCGTGCATACATGAATGCTTCTAAAACTAGCTGAAACAGTGATCCATAGCCGGCTTAGTGGGCGCGGTTGCCTTTGTAAATGATTGCAAACACATTGTAGGAACGCCCGTGGGTGAGATAACAGTGTTTATCTGATCCAAGTACCCACCTGAAGTATCAGAGTAACATGCTTGTGTCGCCACTAATCATAGGTCTTGCGTTCTTTCTAGCAGGACGTTGTGGCATGTATAAACACCGTAGTCATGGTGGCTCCCTTTAAGTGTTACTTTGTTGAGTAATGCCGATCGTTTGAGGAGAGCATGCCAGTCCATTGACGCAATAGGGAAGTTTCATCTGCATTGACTGTGCTTCTAATGGTTCCATTTGGAGAGCCACTTGTGAAAGCGTCTCAACACGTATGGGCGATCATATGGAAGTGAAGCCTAATTATCCTAAGAATACATAGGTTTGTAGCGCTTGTAAATTTACTTATCTTTCATTGTACATTCCTTTCCTATTACAACCCATTCTTGTACATTAACCCTGTACACTTGTTTTGATTGATAAATAACACACTTTTTGAACCACGCGGGCAACTCGACGTGTTCTCTCTGTGTCCTAGTGTCGCGGATTTTATGGCATTGTCGATCACTACGTTCTAACTTCGAGCAATATTCATTCACAGATCTCGTTCCGCCTCAACTGGTTTCACCATCGTCGTTTGTCATCCATCGGAGTTGCTGACGCAAGAGGACTAGGAAGTTTTATGTGGTTGGACTTCTAACCCACGTCGGAACCCTTCTGTGAGTCTTGTCATTTCTGATCATCATTTATTCATCTTTATTTCTCTTTGGGTCCGAGTCCACTACATAATTGGTGACCCCGAATTTTTTCTTAGTACTTCATTTTTTTGTAAGCTCAGAACTCCCAATTTTTTTTGCACGACTACTATGGAATCCAAACCTAGTATGAGTACGGTTCCCTGTGAAAACCACATTTCCTTTAATTTACCTGCTTTTGGTGTATCTAATCCTCGTGTTTGGTTCACGCAAATCGAGGCATATTTCCGTTTCCGTAGGATTACTACACAAGAGACTATGTTTTCCTATGTAGCTACTCAGCTCCCTACGGATATTGCCACTGAGGTGATCGACGTCCTAGACCCCATGCCAACAGAATTTCCGTACGATACCCTTAAAGCCGCTGTGTTAAAACGCACAACCGCTTCTGACGAGTCTCGCTTAAAGCAACTCCTATCTGGTGTTGAACTTGGCGACCGCTCCCCATCACAGCTATTGCGACACATGAGAACTTTAGTTGGTAGCTACAAAGTTGATGACTCAGTCCTGCGCCAACTTTGGACTAAATGTCTACCACCTAATACCGTCCTGATTTTGTCCGTCCAAGGTGATGAAATTTCGCTTGATAAGTTAGCTGAACTAGCCGACAAGGTGCATGAATGCTTTTTCAAGCATCCCATTAATCAGGTCTCGCAGCCTACTAACGCGTTTGAAAGTACGTCTGTAATGGATAGGCTGCAGAACCAGATAGAACAGCTAACCGCCCAAGTCTCCATCATCACCAAACGTCTTAACCGTCGTCGAAGTGTATCACCTGGCCGAAACACACGTGCTCTACCCTCCAACCGTGACCAACTGAATCGTCTCTGTTATTTTCACAAACGATTTGGGGATGCTGCACGGAACTGTAGGCCGTGGTGTTCGCACCCTAAAGCCTTTCGCTTACAGAACCAACAGGGAAACTCGCTGGCCAGCCAGTAATGGCGACAGCTGCCGCTGGCCAACACCATAGTCGCCTTCTCCACGTGTTTGACAACTCAACCGGCTACCGTTTTCTCGTCGACACGGGCGCCGAAGTTAGCGTCATACCCGTAGGTACACAAAAACGCCAACTTTCTCCGGGGCATGTCACACTCCAGGCGGCCAATGGTACGAAAATTCAGACGTACGGTCAGAAACTGTTAACCCTAGATCTGGGACTCCGACGTCGACTACCTTGGCTTTTCTTAATCGCCGACGTGCAGAAGCCCATTCTTGGCATCGATTTCTTGACGAAGTTTGGCATCATCGTTGATCTCGGAAACAGGAAACTCCGTGATAGCGTCACCTCACTTACTGTCTCCGGCAAAGTCCTCGCTATCGACTCGATTGGCATTCGTTTGGCTCTGCCTTCCGACAATAAGTTTACTGCTCTTCTGCGCCAGTTTCCGTCCATTTATCAACCGATCAGCGACGACTTTCAGCCCAAACACGAAATCCGCCATCACATCGAAACTAAAGGCAATCCTGTCACCGCCAGACCACGACGTCTTGCTCCCGACAAACTCGCCATTGCCAAATCTGAATTTCAACACATGATGAATTTAGGCATTATTCGTCCATCGAATAGCCCATGGTCATCCCCACTTCACATGGTTTCAAAGAAATCCACAGGGGATTGGCGACCATGCGGCGACTATCGCGCTCTAAATAACGCCACTGTTCCAGACAAATATCCAATTCCCCACGTCCATGACTTTTCCATGAGTCTATACGGGAAACGCCTTTTCTCTAAAATTGATCTAGTCCGCGCGTATTACCAGATTCCGATGGCCCCAGAAGACATACCTAAGACCGCAATCACGACGCCATTCGGTCTTTACGAGTTTCTCCGTATGCCGTTTGGTCTCCGAAACGCTGCCCAGACTTTTCAGCGATTTATTGACCAAGTCCTTCGTGGTCTTGATTTTGTCTTTGCCTATATCGACGACATTTTGGTAGCCAGCGCAACCGAAGAGGAACATCTGTCTCATTTACACCAGGTTTTCCAACGTCTAGCTCATTTTGGTGTCACAATCAACCCTGCTAAGTGCATTTTTGGCATGCCTAGCATCGATTTTCTTGGACATCACATCGACTCCACAGGTATACGTCCACTTCCGGACAAGGTCACTGCCATCACCGACTACCCTGTGCCTCAGTCCATAAAGAGCCTCCGACGTTTCCTCGGTATCATTAACTACTACTGTCGTTTTATCCCTAACTGTTCCGATGTCCTAAAACCGCTCACCGATTTACTGCAGCGTAACCCGAGAAAGCTAATTCTGTCACCCGACGCTCTAGCTGCTTTCGAAAAAGCCAAACAAACGCTAGCAACCGCGACTTCGCTGAGCCATCTGAACACAGACGCCAGCACCAGGTTAGTACTTAAAACCGACGCGTCGCAATCAGCCGTCGGAGCCGTTTTACAACAGGTCATAGACAACGAAGTCCAGCCTCTGTCCTTCTTCTCACGGAAGCTCCAGCCGGCTCAAACCAGGTACAGCACGTTCGGCCGTGAACTTCTTGCTGTTTACCTCGCCATTAAGCACTTCCGCCACATCCTCGAAGGACGCCACTTCATCGTTCTAACTGACCATAAGCCACTTGTCTACGCATTTAACTCGCCAGCTGATCGCTATTCTCCTCGGGAGACAAGGCATCTTGATTATATCTCGCAGTTTACCTCTGCCATCCACTACATCGAGGGGCCAGGCAACATTGTCGCTGACGCGTTATCCCGCACCGACATTCACCAACTGTCGACATCGTCCATCCACTTAGAGGACATTGCTGCTGCACAAATCACTGACTCTGATTTCGAATCTGTTCGCAATAACAAAGCACTGAAGTTCGTCCAGTTACCCTTGCTTCACTGTGATTCGAAAATACATTGTGACATTTCCACCGGTAAGCCACGTCCATACGTCCCATTGTCGTACCGGCGGAAAATTTTCGATCATCTTCATGGCCTTTCCCATCCGAGCATCCGTTCTACCGTTAAGCTCATCACGGATCGCTATATTTGGCCAAACATGAATACTGACATCAGGCAATGGGCAAAATCCTGTATTCAATGCCAAAAGAGTAAAGTTCATCGTCATACCATTACCACTCCAGGAACTTTCTCACTTCCAGACGCGCGTTTTAAACACGTTCACCTGGATATAGTTGGACCATTGCCTCCTTCAAACGGTTTTACGCACTTATTAACTTGTGTTGATCGTTTCACAAGATGGCCGCATGCAGTCCCATTGCGTGATACCTCTGCCGAAACTGTCGCTCACACTTTCGTTGAATCGTGGGCATCTGTCTTTGGTGTACCTGCGACCATTACCACCGATAGAGGACCACAGTTCACGTCCACCTTGTTTCGTGACTTAAACCGCCTCATGGGATGCAACCACTTACGCACTACCGCGTATCACCCTGCATCTAATGGTTTGGTGGAACGTTTCCATAGACAGTTGAAGGCAGCTTTAACAGCCAGCGCTACATCCTGGTACGAAGCCTTACCTATCATACTGCTCAGTATACGCAACACAAGCAAGGAAGACATCGGCTGCTCTCCTGCCGAGCTTACCTTCGGTACAACGCTTCGACTTCCTGGTGAGATGATCGTCGATTCCAGAATCACCGGTGAATCTGATCCCACTTCATATGTCGCCCGGCTTAAACATCATATGAGTCAGCTCCAGCCAACGCCGACGAGAAGGACATCACGCATACCTCAAGTTCATAAGGATTTACATTCATGCCCCTTCGTATTCGTTCGCGTTGATGCTGTTCGCAAGCCCCTGCAACCGCCTTATGAAGGGCCATTCAAAGTGATTTCGCGACATGACAAGTATTACGTTGTCGATCGTAACGGCACGCCTGATTCTGTCAGTCTCGATCGTTTGAAAGTTGCCTACCTGGATGATTGTTCCAGCTCCACTCCGGTTTTCTCACACTCATCCTCCTCTGCTACTGATCCTCGTACCGAATGTACTCGTATGCATCCAACGACAACTACGCCTACAGACTCTACCTGTTTACCACAACCCCCTACAACACATACTCGTTCTGGTAGGACTAACAAAACTCCTGTGCGTTTCCGCGACTACACACAATAATACTATCGAGCGTTTTCTCTCTTTCCAACGCTCTAGGGGGGGAGTTCTGTAGCGCTTGTAAATTTACTTATCTTTCATTGTACATTCCTTTCCTATTACAACCCATTCTTGTACATTAACCTTGTACACTTGTTTTGATTGATAAATAACACACTTTTTGAACCACGCGGGCAACTCGACGTGTTCTCTCTGTGTCCTAGTGTCGCGGATTTTATGGCATTGTCGATCACTACGTTCTAACTTCGAGCAATATTCATTCACAGATCTCGTTCCGCCTCAACTGGTTTCACCATCGTCGTTTGTCATCCATCGGAGTTGCTGACGCAAGAGGACTAGGAAGTTTTATGTGGTTGGACTTCTAACCCACGTCGGAACCCTTCTGTGAGTCTTGTCATTTTTGATCATCATTTATTCATCTTTATTTCTCTTTGGGTCCGAGTCCACTACAGGTTCCTATGACCTTTATATAACGCGATACGTGTAGGCACTGAAGTGATAACTGACTAACAAAGCCTCTTATGGGTTAGGAGACAAACGAACACTCATTAACGTCGTGTCAACGCCCCACTTGGAATCCTATTACTTTTTGTTGAGTCATCAACTGTGATCGAATTAAGTAAACTTAGAATTTTCGTTGTTCAGCTTCAGGTTGGTCTACTAACTTCTGTGGGAACTATGTCCCACAGGATCGTTGCAATGACATTCGCACACAATTGTCCAACCGCCTAGCAGCCATTGCTGCACTGTGGAATACCATTTAGATGGTTGCCTGTCTACGCCACCATAGTTAGGCCGCTGAATAAGCCACCATTAGGTAGCCGCCAGTGATCGCCATAGACCGCTTCATGTGCTGGTTAGTATGTCTGTCCACACTGGTTAAGTCTTAAGTTTTGGATAATGTGGTAGCTAGCATCTCCTCCTTTGACACGCATCACAATTTGCCTATTGGTCGATTTCAGATTGGAGACCAATCATCGAGGTTTACTCGAGGGGCATCGAGGTTTACTCCAGAGGGGCATCAAGGCAGAACAGAAGGTGGTGGTCGACCACTTTCGTTGGACTGTCTGTCTCTTATACTGGCAGCTTCTAACCGGTGTCCCATTGGTTTACGTCCCATAACCAATGAGAGTGTCAAGGACACCAAATCAGCGTTCTCAGCCTCGCTAACTTGAAAGTACCGCACGCTATTTCGAAAATGAACCACGCTAAAAGCTTAGTACAATACGCCAATACGCGTGTAAAATTGTATAGAGGTTAAGCCCCTGCATACGCGTTTATCGCCGTAGCGTTAGATCCTCAACCTTTTGGGCGATTTATCCTTTGTTATGATATTTGAATTTTGAGTCCACGTTTTGCCTCCTTAGGATTTTTTCTGATGTCGCCATGTAGATTCGGCTAATATCGCACCATCCTCAGACTTTAGCCTTGCAGGTGAGTGACATCCTATTTTGTCACCAGCTTTTAGTGGAAAGCGGCAGTCATAAATGGACCTTTCTTCAACAAAGCACACCTTCTAACAAGGTCCGGCTGCTGCCATTATTTAGTGATTTGCAACTAGGTAAACAAATAAATAGATATTTTATTCTCGAATTCTTCGAGACATACTAGAAGGCAGCATGCCCTCAGTCTAGTTACTCGAAATGCAACAGCTAATCGGCACATCCAAAATGGACTTAACGACTCTCCGCGTGCGGTGCGTGTATCACCTTCCTGAAAGCACTTAGGCTATCCTGTCAGTAGCAAGTGACTTGCCAAGCACAACAATTGCCGATTTGGCAGATTGCAACATCAACCGGCGCCAGCCAGAGGTTGAAACGAGAGCGACTAGGCAGCTTCGTGCTGGCACATCACACCGACACTTGCAACTAGCCAGCCGCCGGCAATAGACGCAGTATCATAACAGATAGTGTTGCTTTAGCGCCAGATCGAGGAGCTCACTTGAGCCCGTAAGTACCGCAGCCGCTCTAGAGCAGCGCCCCGTCTCACAAAACCTGATACTCCAGGTTGGTGCTTTCACCACCGGCGTTGCTTTAATAAAGATTGCAAGCGCGTAGAGCCGTGTAGCTACTCAACTATAGTACTCCTCCACGACGGCCTACAATTGCCACGAACGACCTTCGTAATGCCCAGCGTTGTCTCAGCTACATTAAGGTTTGTGACTCCGAGGCCCAATTATTAGTTGATATCAGGGCGGAAGTCAACGTCGTTCCCCTATGCCAGGTCAGCCTACCGCGTTTTTGTCGACAAGCCTAGGTGTTGTGAGTGGTACACCAATAGCCACCTACGGTCATCAGTTGCTTACCCTAGGCCTAGATCTTCCGTGCATGTTCCGCTGGGTATTCACCGTCGGTGCAGTCGCCTTTGCCCTCATCGGCATTGACTTTATCAGGCAGTTCGACCTCTTGGTCGATGTGAAGTGCAACTTGATGGTCGACACGGCAACGAACCCCAGTGCACGTGACAGCACCGCCGATATCGCATCCATAACACCGGTCTACGCCTTTTCCCAAACCTCGCTAGACTAGGACAAAATATTTTCACAATATTTTAAGCTCTTTCAGCCAATGAACGCAGCTTTGCCCTCGGCATCCCAATTCAGGCACCACAGACGAACGAATGGCGCATTCGTCTCACGCAGTCCACGCCGACTATTGTTCGAGCATTTAAAGGTCACTACGCTGGAGTTTGCGCACATGCTATTGGTCTTTACCCTTGCAGATGCTCATCAAGAAATCTGGTGACCAGCGCCCTTGCGGTGATGACCGTGCACTTAATTCGCTAATCGTCCCAGTTAGCTATCCCATCCCACACATGCAGGAGCCTACCGCATGCCTCGCTGGTGAGACGACCTTCAGCAAGATTGATCTGGTTGGCGTCTATTACCAGATGACTTTAGAAGAAAATGACCTTCCTACAAAAGCAGTCCTCACTATTTTCTGCTTGTTTGAACTCCTAAGGCTGCCATTTGGACTGTATCACACCTCACATAACTTCCAACGCTTCCTCCAAGTTGTCACACGTGGCCTAGAGTTCCTTGATTTACACCTCGATGATATTTATTGGCCAGTTAATCGGAACGAGAGCACCTCAAGCATCTTCGAACGCTTTTTCAGCGTTTGACCCAACGCGGTGGCAAAGTCAACCCGACTAAATGCGAACTCTACCAAGCGATGGTAGATTTCCTAGGCTGCCTCGTTTCATTCTCTGGTATCGAAGTCCTTCCTGATAAAGTCCGGGCAATCAAGGACGTCCTATCGCCGCCTTAGTTCAAGCACTGTCGAGTTTGTGATTTAGTCATCTTTCACCGACGTTTCGTTCCACACTGCGCTCAGCTCCTGCAACCTTTGACTGACCTACTCAGTGGGAATTAATGTAAGTTCGCTGTCCTTGACATAGCACTGACAGCCCTAGCCGAAATTAAAGCTGCTGTCTTCAACCTAGCCCTCCACGCTCATTCCGAATCGCTTGCACCTCCTGCTAGTACTGCTGATGCCTCAGACTTCTCGGTAGTAGCCGACCGCCAACAACCTGTGTTTTGGGCAATGGCAAGCACTTGTGTTCTTCTCCAAACACCTGCAGCCAGCGGAACCCAGCTACAGGCGGTTAGATGGATAACTGCTGGCCATTGGTCTAATAAATCGTCGCATCCGGCACACAACCAAGGGCCGCGCTTTTACGGTCTACACTGAGCACAACCCCACCTTCGTCTTCAACTCTGCTTGAGACAAATATTCACTACAGGAAACAAGACACCCAGACTTTGACACGCAGTTCGCTGCCGACATACGTCATGCATCAGGTGGCGATAATCCTGTCGCCGAGGCTAGCGCACGCTTCAAGTTCACTCTCCAATCTTTGCCTACTGTCGAACTTGCCGACATGGCACCGGCTGAGATTCGAAAAGAAGACATATAGTGCACGCTGCAGTCAACTTCGTTACATATACAACCTGTTCCTCTACAAACCACGGAAGGAAGCATTTCCTGTGGTGCTTACACAGGTTATCCTAGATCCCTCGTGTTCGTCTCTTTCGGACGCACCGTCTTTGCAGCACTGAGCCCACTATCATATCCCGGTATCTGTGCAGCTTTGAAACCGGTCACCGAACGTTTCGTTTGGACAAGCATAACCAAACTTGTTCGTACCTAAGTTCGCGCATACCTTCAAGGCCAGCGCTCAAAGACGCATCGTCACACCCGCAGTCCTTTTGGCACATTTCTCTCCTCGGACTGTCGGTTCTTGCGTGTACACTTAGACCTGGCATGTCCCGTGCTTCAATTACGCGTATTCATATATTTTTACATTTGTCGACCGTTACTCCAGGTGGCTAGAAGACATTCACCAAACGACGGCACAGCTGTGACGGTTATCCGGACCTTCTTAGATCAGAGGGTTTTACAAAACGGAGGCCCACCCAGCATTACAGCTGACCGAAATAAGTCATTCAACACTTCACAATTCTATACCTTCTGCAACATTTCAGGTTTTCCTCGCATTCTTAACACAGCGTATCCCCAGCAGCTAACGATTTAGTTGAATGCTTCCATAGACAGATAAAAGCCGCGCTCTTCGTCTCCTTCGACCCTGGCTGGAGCGAACGCATTTCGCTCATACTCGCAATCATTCGCGGCAACCTCAAAATTTACTTGCGTTGTGCACCGGCAGAGTTAGTTTACGTCACAACGCTAAAGTTGCCAGGAGAAATCGTTCCACCTCCCCCATCGTACAGTGTGTCTCTGCTTAACTTGGCGTCCTCCCTAGCTCTATGCATGCTTTCACTACCCCCTTCACCCCGTGAGCAGAGTAGTGACGCGCACATATGCACAGCGGACTATCTACCTGCCTTCACGTCTTCCTCCGCACGGACGCCGTGCGGCGCCGCCTTCAGCCTCCTCACACTGGCTCTTCCACAGCCTTGCAACGGACTCCGAAAAACTTCTTATTAGATCAGGACGGTCACCAAACAACAAAGTCCATAGACCACCACAAAGTGGCTTTCGTTGACGAAGTACTTGCAACCCATCCTAAGGCCATCACACAAGCACCCGCACCTGTGGTGACTTCCCGGGCACTGGATACCCCGATACCCTGCGGCACACTTGACTGTCAACCCCAGGCAACCGATCGCCGCAGTAGACAGCTCAAACGTCTGGCACGTTTTAGAATTTTTGTAAACGTTTACTATTTCACCTAACACTTCTGTTGTCGTTAGCGGTAATCGTACGTCTCATCCACAAACGATTTGTAATATCAACAAATTAAAGCAAAACCGTTTGAAGCCTTAAAAAGCGTATTTGCTTTTATCCTGCATGCCATGTTCTTTCCTTGGTGTCAAGCCACTTCGCCCCACATTTGCTGACCTCCTCTGATTGCCAACTTTCATAAACATAACCGCTGGTACTGCCAAGGCAACCAGCGGGTGCCGTTCCAACTGGCTCATAACAACCCCGATTGACCCGTTAGCCGACCGAAGACCACTTTTCCCGACCCAAGATACAGTCAGCAGCCCTCGACTGCGGGCGGCCAAGAACGGGTTGGTCGCCAAACGCCTGTTTAAGCGTTGTCGACAAGGACACCAGGTTGCTTCGTGGAACGAGGCCGCCCAGTTTTCTTTTTTGGATAAGGACCATGGACTGGAGTGCCGTGGAGGAGTGACACCTCATAAGCGTACGGTCGGGTCTGCAGCGAACGAGTCCGCTCGGCCTTTTCTCTACACTAACCAGGTGTTTTGCGGACCGGCCAGCCCGCCCCGACGTCCTACCGGTGATGCACTCTTGTCCCCACGGTCAGCAAGAATAAGTAATAACAGAACCTGGACCTAGCGAACACCGCCACACACCCGATCTTAGAAGCCATTGTTCAAGCCCATGCAAATATTCGCACCCACCCTCAGTTCCGGTTTTCCTTATCTAAAAGCTCCATCAAAGACTTCCATCCTTCAACCTTCACGAGGCCCTTGTAAGGTACCGACAAACACGTTCTTTCAGTATTTTGCGACAATGGATTTTGCCGTTGTGTTAAACTTCAAAACATCCACTACCTTCACAGACGGCACTTCTATTGTCACAAATCGTTTTGGGGGGTAACTTTCTGCACCGTTTCTCGCTCTGCTTGATTCGCTTCCTGTTTTTGTAGTCTGCACAATACCCCTTGAATTCAGTCGCCTTCAACTTCTATCCTGTTCAGTAGTTGAGAGGTCTCTTACTTGTCAGCAATTACAGACCATTATACCAGTCGCCACCCAACAATTCCTATCCAGCTTCATCCATCAACAAATGATCTGGGCCTGCGTTACTTCCTGCGCCTCACTGCTTCTGAACAATTACACTTTCAAGTCCTAAAGGCTGGCCAGTGGAACAACCTCCTCGTGGTGCCAGTTGGGTGGTTCGGGTATAACCCGTTCTAGAAAATAGTTCGGCGGCAGTGTTCCAGGACGTGGTAGGTTTTCGCCTGGCAAGCGTTCTCCCTATAAAAGGCCACAAATGTCTGCTTATCAACACTGTGACGTGGCGGACGTGACTCGCCACAAATTAAAGACACTGCTCCGTGGATATCCGGAAAGTGCTATCCAACCCAAGGACATCAAGCGCTTATGCTCACATACCGGAAGCTAACAAGCAGTCAAAAATGCTACTGCACATTCAAAGACGCAAGCTACTTTCATACACAATTACATACCTATATACACCCACACGCTTACATACATTGTCATGCCAAACATGTACTTTTGCACATTTTTGATCACACCATGTTAGCTAAACATGATCACGCCTGTAAAGGTGTGTCACGCATTGTGGAGAATAAAATTTTATTTATTTATTTAAACACTGTCGAAGAGCGTATAGAACTTTACCGTATTCACGTTCGCCCGAACCTGAAGTACCTTGCTTTCATATGTAGCAGTTTGGGTAAGTCGGATCCCATTTTGCTTGAAAATGCCTAACGGCGGTTCTCTGAAATGCTTGCCCCACAACACCAACCGTTTAATTAGAGCGCTGGTGGCACCGCCAGAAGCCTAGGCACCCGATTTAGGAATAAACTTCTAGGTAGACGTGTTAAGGTTATTAACTTGTAGGTTCGTGGTCATATATCCCAGTGTGAACAGTCTCCGTATTTGGTTCCTTCGAGTATCTTAAATATACGCTACGTGAGTTTGTTTGAATGCAACACTATATACGCCGCGACTGGTCCGTAGCTACGCCAATGGATCACGGGACCGTCGCGCCCAACAATGGCGGGCTTTCGATTACGTGCCGTTGCTCATCAGGGACCTGGGCTCTCACATCTGGCTGGAACGGGTTTGCGGGTCAAGGTCAACCGACGCAGTCAGGATTACAATGGTAGCGTAGGATATTGATACGTAGTTAATCAATTTGTAACTAGTACACCTAAGCAAGTAGCGGATGTATAAGGGAATCGGTATCCTGTAGCTTTTCTATTGCTAGAGTTTACTGTAACCTAAGTAGCAGGTGCCCGGATTTTCAAACTGTGTAGATGGGTCTAAAGTGGACCTATGTTATTGGATTAGTAAATAGTGCCTTCGGTTAATCAGAAAATGAAGAAAAGCCTTTTTAAGGGAGTATATGAAGAGCGCTACACTTAAAGTGAATGAGAAATGCATATTTTGTTTACCTCACATGCTCCTGTATGATTTCGTTTTTTACATAACTACTAGGCATAAATGTTAGCATACTCCGGGAAATAGGTGGCCAAGTACGGAAATGGCTGTGAGGATAATGTTTACATAACGGGGTAAGCGGATGTGACACAAATAGACAAGTAACCGTGCGATATGCGCATACATATGGACATAAGAGACTTGTACAGAATGCGCATTTATAAAGAGAATGTAACGCAGAAGCGTCAGTTGCATATCTAAAGGCCTGGGGAACATTAAATTAAGTGATCTAAGGTGAATGGGATGTCAAAATGCATGTCAGTCTCTCGTATACGTGTGGTGCCTTAAAGCTCGCAACGGCGGAATGAGGTTTCATAGCGTGCATAACTACTTGATGAAACATGCGATGTATATATATAGGATTGAGGTTATTAATGCGTACATTTATGTATACCTAATGCTGTCTTTAAGTGAATGCATATATATTTAGTTACAAATATATGTATTTCCAATTTTGTAAATTTAGCGTGATTAGAAATGGAGCTGCTCCTCCAATCTATCCACGCTCATATCCTTATGTAGGAAGACGGTTGTGCACTTATTATGGTAGCACTGATAATCAGCACTATGTAATTTAAGGGAGCTGTACGTTATTAGTCCCCGCTGTGATTGCCTAATGCGATTCCCCGCGATTGGACGTCAATGGACCAAAATATACATCCTTTTCATCTCAGAGCTATATTTGAACGTATCCATACGTAATTGTGTAAATAATTAGGTATGTACCTGCCAGTTTTCATGCAGTTTAACCAGTATCTGTGTTTGTACATAGCAAAGTATCAGGAATAGATTAAGTAGGTTACGCGTTTCATGAATATGCTGATACGAGTATTATAAACAATACTAAGGAAATTTTATCATGTGCAGTATATGCGGAAGTTATATGAAGCATAGGGAATAATAGGACGGCAAACGAAGAAGGAAGAAAATCAATGAATATGGTTGACATGTTTTCATACAAGTAGCCCACATATATACACAGGACTATATGTAACTTACGTTCCTGCGAACGTGACGGGTGCATAGTAAGGCCATATGATTGCCTCACAGGTGGCAGTTGTTTGTTCACTCAACCGTACTCCACTGTTGGCCGCGATTGGTTGCAGGTACGATGCATGGAAAAGTATCATAGGTTCATTAGCAGCGGTGTCATAAAGGTCATTAAACAGGTGTGAACTTTTGCTTCACTTCGGTAAAGGCATCGCGTATGCGCCTCCGATGGTGGCCATAAACTAACCGTCCATGTGTCGTCCTGCATCACTTGAATAGGAAGAGGTCCGGGAGCAGGGTGCCAGCTGAACTGATCTTGGAAGTGTTCCGCCCAACGACCCATACGGCGCTCCATATTGTGTATCAGCCCACTCGCGCTGTCTCTGGTTGTCTCACTGACGACTGGTTTTCTGGGACCAGTGGTGCGGATTAGCTGGAAGAGATAGTAATAAATGCCTATTGCTCCTTCCTCCTTTATTTCTTCGGCCCACGTGGTCCACCAGGCTTTCTTGTCAGCACGTAAGCTCCGCATTAGTTTGCGCCTAATATCCCGTCAGGTCACTTTGTGCTCATAGCCAGCCTGGAGGTTGCTTTTAGATTCCACAAGGTCCACGGACCTCTCGGATATACCGCGACTGGTGCGGTGACGTTTGATAGTGCCACAAGCAGCCGCTCCTGCGTCATGCATGGCGGCCGAGATCCTGTTCCACTGAAGCTCAATGTCATAAAAACGAGACACAGAAATTTGGGTATGCAGTGTGTCTTGGTAGGTTTGCCTGACCTACGGCTGAGACAATTTCTCAGTTGCCAATCGGAGTGGACGGTTAGTGCGCTTCCCGGTAAAGTTCATGGAGAAACGACAGCGTACCGGGGCATGATCAGCTTCCACGCAGGTATGCCAGTACGATCGGCAATCCCGATTGGGATCAGCCACCTATAACTTATGGCTATGTGACCTATTTGGGTTCACCGCTGGCTGGTTACAGAAGGACGCCATGTGGCACTTCGTCGTCCACGGTGTCGCAAAGCAATGCTACTAAGAAACAGCTGGTGCTCCGCACACAATTGTAAGAGACGCTCGCCGTTGTCAGTCCGTTCGAAGTTCAGACCATAATTATCACTCAGCTGAGCTTCTGCAGAGCACCTACGCCCTACTTGTGCGTTCATATTTCCTGCAAGTACTATAATGTCTGAACTAGTAGCACTGTGTAGTAGCGATTTCAGTTCGTGATAGAAGATGTCATTGACAGCATTTGAATGGCAATCGATGGAGGCTTAAGCGGAAATCATAAACAAACGGCGTTTTGTACTACTTGGGGACTCAACTTTGGCGGATGTCGCCAAACGGGCTGCACATAAACGACTGTTCACCGGAAGTCAATCAACCAGCGATGGATCAGGATAGGAGCTTACAGTGATACACCAACTTGCCTCGTGAGTGCCACATCGGCATCACCGGGTGCGTGCAACCAATAAGGAGAGGACAAGCGGGGTGCAGTTAATTCAACAACCCTAGTAGGGTCATTGATCCCAGGTTCGGAAACACAACACACATACCAATACCTGCGACCAATCTGATGACGCTTCCGTACACTGTCTTTTCCAGGAGGGGCACCAAGCGTGCCCTGGGATGGTTCACTGATTATTCCTCTTGGCGTTCGGTCAGCAAAGCCTATTAGGACGCACTGCGTACCGAACATTAGATGTCTTATCCTAATGACACTGAGCTTCTTCGGCATGGTATCTCTGCCACCATACAAAAGCATCTGCTTGCGGCACCATAAATCGTCACTGAACCGGTCACTACATGTCCGATAGATTGGTGGACCTGTTGCAATGCGGAGGAAACCTCTCCGTCGAGTTTTAGCACAATGTGACTACGCGGGCTATACCGCTCGACATGAACCGGAGTCTAATTGTTGACAAGGAACCTCTCTGTAGCAGTAAGGCTAAAGAAAGTTTGGAGGCAAGGATGGCCGCACAGCAATTGAAGTCAGTTCACGCTCTGCAAAAGATGGAACCGACTTCTTAAACCCCGCGGCATCTTTGGCGACAGAAGGCCTTTTCCACCCCTTTGAAAGGGCGTGTATGCAAGGCCAGCGTGACGACCCTTCAACATTATCACAGTGATGCTTGGACCATTCTGTCTGAAGATCTGAAGCTACTTTAATTGCTTGATCATCATTCCCGCGAGGCCTTGTTGGTGTCTGATGGCATCGGGTTATCCGGTACCATTTTCTGCGCACACGAATACTACGTAGTGCTATTCATGCGATCACCAAAGAGCAGCAGATCACCCTGTTAAAGTTGATGGTGTGGCTAAGGCACTGTATATAGCAAACAAGCAGCGTACTAGCAATAAACTAAAAACAAACTTACCATCGCCCGTTACGCAGGAGACATATAGAAGCTCCAAAACATTTACCATACCGTATGCCTGCTGGAAAATGAGTGCCAGATTTCGCTGGGGATTTCACTAACCGGTGGCACAACAATATCTGATACGACGCAGGAGGATTGTAAGAGAGCAGGTACACATTCTTACCGTGACTTGTATTATCCCCGTTGTGGTAGATCTATTACACGGTGGTAGCCGTTCATACTGCGGAGCCCCAGCTAAAACCTCTAGGCACTTCAAGGGAATCTTACCTGATCAGAACCGGGATGCCTTGTTGCAACTGTGTGGATCAGGTAACACGGTAGCTAACCGTTAACTCCCTGATAACTGTAAACGATAAGGCCTTATAAAATGTTGACAAATGAGCGGCATGCAATATTTCTAAATATGGAAGGGGTGTATATGACATTAACGAGCATCAGCCGCGGTGTTCTGTTGAAAGCACCAAGCTCATTGAATTCACAGACGCACTTGCGTGGTGTACAGGGGTCAGTTCATCGGACCGGACCTCTTCCTAGCATGCACTGAAGACGTCACATCGCAAGTACAGTCATCGCTGTTGTTATATGCTAATACTTCGAAAGTGTGGCGCACAATTAACCTTCCAGCCGATGCCAACGTACTTCAGACGGACCGCGACCGTCTACATCAATGGTCTATAGAAAACCACCTTTTCATTTAACGTTTGGAAATTCCGAGTCCTTTCTATCCGCCTATCCGCTTTTTCTCTTATATATTACCTGAGAGCGTCTATCTTACAAATCCCTTCAGCCGAAAGAGACTCGGGTATCATTAGCCAGACGAGTCTTTACTTATCCGCAGCCTGCAGGAAAACAGCTACCGCTGCCAAGCGCGTAGTGGGATTGCTGAAACGCGCCTTCGATCATATTAACTCAGCAATCTCCGCCTAATCAACCCTTTTCTTCGACCCACTAGGAGTTTGCTATTCAGGCTTGGTGCCTCTGTTTGGTGAAGGACCGACGTATCCTCTAGGCCAAACAACATCGAGTAAGAAACCTAGTCCGAATTTGCAAGCACCTAGATTATTCACAACCACTTCACTGCCTGGGCCTCCACTCGCTTTCGTACCGACATCTACGGGGCGACCTGAGCCTTGTGTTTAAATAAATAAATAAATAAATAGTTTATTCTCGTCACTGCGAGGCACACCATCAAGGGCGTGATCATGGTATTACAGACATATATGATGAACAATTACACCAATTAGTACATGGTGACCAATGGCATGGGAATTTATGTGTGTGTTGAGATGTAAAACTATGTTTAACTGTGTATTTGGAAGGGGACATGTTTTGTGAGTAGGTACATGTAACTGTGTGCGCATTTGTTTGTTGTGTTCGCCATCAGAGGGGAATCAATGGGACGCTTTGAAGCAAAGGACGTCAGTGATGTGTGAATGATCCTACGGAAAAGGGAAGAGGCCATGACTTTATTTAGTGGAGAGTCAAATCCGCCGCGTCATTGTTAAATAAATAAATAAATAAATAAACTTTTATTCTTGACAACGCGAGGCACACCTGTACAGGCATGATCATGTTTAGCTAACGAAGTGTGATCAAATTGTACAAAGAGTACATGTTTGGCATAACAGTGAATGTAAGTGTATGGGTGTATATATGTATGCATTGTCTATGAATGTAGCTTGTATTTTTGAATGTGCCGCAGAAGTTTTGACTGTTTGTTATAGGTAGGAATGTGAGAATAAGCGATTGACGTCTGTGGGTTGGATACCATTTTCCGGATGTCCACGGGCCAGTGACTTTATTTTGTGGCGAGTCACATCCGCCACGTCACAGTGTTGATAAGCAGACATTTGTGGCTTTTTATAGGGAGAACGCTTGCCGGGCGAAAACCCACCACGTCCTGGAACACTGCCGCCGAACCATTTTCTGGGAAGGGATTTCCCCGAACCACCCAGCTGGCACCACGAGGATGTTGTTCCGCTAAGCAGTCAACCCTGGACATCCCTGTCGCCAACACTCCCACTGCACCAATCGTGTTCCCCTCCGGCGCGGCCACTCACTGAAGCACACATTTTAGCACATTCGGTTAAACTGCAGATGACACCATTGCGCTTTGCGAATCGGCCGACCCGGGAATGCTCGGCCTGCCGATTTAGTCTTGTCATCCACTGTGGCGGATTTTAAGACCCGCCTGGATCAGCATCTGGCCGACCTACACCGCAATAGCACCTGAAACATCTAGCTTCTACTTGATGGTGTTACCCATCATTTTTTCCCTTCTACCTAATTCCTTTCCATAGCCGTTTTGGAGGGCGTGGTGGGATGTCACCCTTTGAGCCGTCGTGCATTCAGTTTAAATGCCGCGTAAGCCCGATGATGACACAGCTAATACTTGAGTCCAACCTGCTATAAAGTTGCTTGGTCTTCCGCCAGACCCGATCGGAATTCTTTTTACTGATGGGTCATGTAAAGCTTGAGCTTTTATTCCCATAAAAATGCCGCACATTTATGTTTTCCACTCCAAAGGAAACTCTTCTGCTTGCAGTAAGTTCGTAGCCTGTCCCATGGGCCTTACTTCCAACAGTGGCCCGTCACATGTATGGTTAAATTACGCCACAATGAAGCATCTGGCGCATTGTCAAGTGCATCCTGTGTCCCAACATTCATACGGCATTTAACCCATTGTCCACATACCCGTACTTACCACTGCTGTTACTTGACACACATGAGCACACGGCGTACTCCACTGATGATGCAATTCACAGTCGCGGGACTACACGGGTATACCGTAAGAACGGGTAGCCGTACCACGAGCTCAACGAACCAACCATTGCGGACCAACATCCTGGACAGCGGGGATACGTGCGCTCCTCCAATGTCTCATAAATTGCTTGCGAGCAAACGGAATAAAACGCGATAAAAGCGGTGTTGCCATGAACAAGTCCGGAGTGGTACGTAACTGGACGCGATATGCCTACCAAGCGTTTGCAGCCTCTCCTGAATCAACGTGTGTATACCAACAAGCACCACTGTAAACAGAGCATTCACGGAGGGCTGCTCGGTAACCTACCTCTTCAGGGGCTGGTTCTCGCTCCCACCCGATGGGTGGTAGCGAAACAGAATAAGCACACTCGTCCAACCTGTGGGCAGTCCAGGATGATGTACAAGGCAGCCAAGTTCGCTGTAAGTAACTATTCCATTCCGTATTCCTCGCCACTATCGCCCTCTAGCGCCTGTCGAATTGCTCCGCATCACGTGTATAGATCAATTTATGCAGGCAGTACTGCAGAAGGCTTCTGGCTACGGAACTCATTACCAGAAGACGAGTAACCAAGCGCGACATATACCTCATCATGTAAAAACGGCAATACACCACCGACGCGTTAGGATCAGCCTAGGGCAAGCGCCAGCACCTGAGCCAAGCATTTATCCATTACAACGGTCCGTACAGATTCCGTGCAAGGTAGCATCACTTTCATCGCTTCCACAGCTTGCAGTTAGCTGTGGCACGTCTTATTCGGCAGCAACGCATAGAAAAAAGTGTGTGACAAGCCGGTTACATGCACCAGCATAAGTGCCACAAAATGATTCGGTATAATTCACTTGGTAAGTCGCATCCTCCAACATTACTTCGTCGTATCGTTCCGCAATGGCCTTCATACCCGATGGCAGGAAGAACAAGTATCTCAACACCTTGCTCGCTTTCAACACCCGAAAGGAGCCGTGCCGCTCCAACAATTCTGTCAACACGCCTACTTCCCTTCTTTTCCGCTTCCTGTTTCGCCTTCTGCGCATCCTCAGATCATCCGCGTTCAACTTCCACCCATGTTCCATAGAAAGGCACTTACGTATTTCCCTAACACTTCTGAACAAGGACATCAGGAAAAACACCTTCTTCTACTGCGCCTCCATCAACCGTCTGTTTTGTGGATGTAGCCATGGCTTCCCAAAATGGAAATCATGACGTTGACACAAATGCAGTTCCCCTCGCTTGTAAAATTCACCCTTCGATTTGGAAGCGAAATGCGCCATGCAACCCAGCATCCGGTAACTGTGTAGCATGTAGTTTACATTGAGAATAGCAACGTACCGCTTCCCACGAACGTTGCTACGCCTGCCATGAACACAGGGGTACGAAAGATACTGGTACGAGTACCCCGCTGTCAACCGCTTCCCCCTTTTTCGTTCATAATGCCGTCGCGTCACAGCCGTATGCTTGTAAAAATCTGTGGCAGTTGCAAATTGAAACGTTCCTTACATCGGAGTCAACCTCATCAAATTTCTGATAGTAGTACGTACCAAAAGAACATAATCTCTCAGATACTTCCACCATGATGACATTTACAAATGCAGCGCCAAGTAATTTTTAATACTCCTGTAGTCTATCACAACAGCTAACTATGATAACCATATTAAGCTACTTCAATACAAAACTTACACCGACTTAACATGTGCATACTATATACATATATATATATATAGATGTATATATATATATTTATATTTATATACAACGCTACCTAAAAGCAACATCCACATTTGGCCTAGCATAGCCACCGAACCAAACCCGCCGCTAGGCAAAATTCAGGCCTGAGAGTCCCGGTCCGTGCTCACCAGGACAACTGGGTTTTGCGTTCTCTGAATGTGCGGATTTTAATAGCTTTATTTATTGCGGAAGGTGTTTATAATTGGGTCAGGCACTCCAAAAGGCTGGAAACTGTACTGGGCCGTGCTTAAATGCGAAGTCCTAAAAATGAGAAAAGTTAACGTATATCTGTACTCCAATGGTGGAAAAAGAAACGGAGTGTAACATCTCGCTTAGAAAAGGTAGTACTATATTTCCGTAAAATGAAATAAGTGCTGGCATGCCGAAATATATGAGCGTCCATTTACGGCATATACTTTGTAAGTACCAAGTGTTTTGCAGTGGAGGTTACTTGTGGAAGTGGCAACCGTGTAAGCAAAATGGTGCTCAGGATCATTGTAAATCGATGCAAACTGTACCGTGTGCGTGCAAAAAGCTTCCCTTCTCTCAAGCGATATATATAAGTATGCATGTAGAGGCATATGTATATGATAAGTTATATTGAAATAGGTTGGTCGTGCAGCTTAGTATTGATATACATTTACAATTGTTTTATGTTACGTGGAAGTTATGCGGTCATGCGTTAAAGTGGAATTTTTAAGTTGTGCGGGTATGGTGAGGTTTATAAATAAATAAATAAATAAGCTTTTATTCTCGACAATGCGAGGCACACCTGTACAGGCATGATCATGTTTAGCCAACATAGTGTGATCAAAATGTACAAAGAGTACATGTTTGGCATAACAGTGAATGTAAGTGTATGGGTGTATATATGTATGCAATTGTCTATGAATGTAGCTTGTATTTTTGAATGTGCCGCAGAAGTTTTGACTGTTTGTTATCGGTAGGAATGCGAGAATAAGCGGTTGACGTCTGTGGGTTGGATACCATTTTCCGGATGTCCACGGGCCAGTGACTTTATTTTGTGACGAGTCACATCCGCCACGTCACAGTGTTGATAAGCAGACATTTGTGGCTTTTTATAGGGAGAACGCTTGCCGGGCGAAAACCCACCACGTCCTGGAACACTGCCGCCGAACTATTTGCTGGAACGGGTTAAACCTGAACCACCCAGCTGGCACCACGAGGAGGTTGTTCGGCTAGCCAGCCGGTATGTGTGCATGCGTGCATAAATATGTCAAGGCGCGAATACTTACACACATATAAGTATATCTGTATGGATACGTATATAAATACATAATAAAATGAAAATTTTGTTCTCGAATATGTGAGGCAGGCCCATGGAGGCATGATCAGTTGGGTGGGACTGCACAGATAGTTCATGGCTATCGTACCCGCGACAGTAGAAAACTTTTCATACATTTATGAATGGAACTCTACAATGCTGGAAGAGTGAAATAATAATTGGGTTGTCGTGACCTCGGGACCCGTTAGTAGGGACATACTCAGGCTGTCATATAAATAAATATCTGACGTTTTATGCTCGTGCATTGCGAGACACGCCTATGTAGGCATGATCATGTTAAAGGCACAACCAAATGTCGGGGAAGGTACAAAAGTTGGGGCCAATTCGCCACGGACCATGGAGCTGTGAGTTCATACATGTATGTGAGAGTGCATGTGTCTATCTGTTATACGAGTTTGAATATGTACCACTGCAATTGCGGTCGATAGCGTGGATGGTGTTAGAACTTTTGAGTGACTTCTGTGGTGGGAGCATGGTTGGTTGGGTAACCATAGGGCAGTGAATTTAGTTAGAGGCGAGGCACATCTATCTATTCGCAGTTACGGTAAACAGACATTAGTGGCTTTTTATAGGGCAAACTCTTGCCAGGCGTAAAGCCACCACGTCCTGGAGCATTGTCGATAAACGTTTGTTGGAACGGTGTAGACCCGGACCACCCAGCTTGCACCACGGGGAAGTCATACTTTCGTTGTGGGTTGAGCGTCATGATATTGTTGACAAGCCATAAGCGCGTGATTGAACGCTTTACAGGCAGGACCACAGGTTACGAAGTTATGGCTTGATTAAGGTATGCTGTGGTAAGCAAATGTTTTTATGGCATTTTTGCAGGCAGACCATAGCTGATCCAGTGCTTTGGATAAGGGCATCCAGATCCAATTGCTCAGTGTTAGTAGACTAGGAAAAGAGTAAGTGTCATGGAGGTCTGTACTGATTCAAGTTTGTCGTTATAGGTTCATTCGAGCTCAGTCCCACAGGCCAGATGGGTTCCTTGGTAAGTTTCTGTTGATATCT
>OX104064.1:112132559-112160495 GCA_944474145.2 Dicrocoelium dendriticum
AACTTGTAGAAGGACTATAGAACCCAGATGAAGTCTCCACGCGAAACGGAAAGCAACAGCTTGGAATCCGGGGCATACAGTCACCTTGGTGCACTTCTTGGTTCGATGACAGCGTGTCTGTGCAAAAACATTAGTCTAGCACAGGAGGTTAAAGTCCAACTGCATATAGACGGATGCTCCCCTTTCAGTTCCTCTCGACTACAGGTGTGGGCAATTCTGTGTAGAACCATTCCACTGTTCTTTTTAACCTTCATTGCCGTGGGGTTATACCATGGTGCAGTTAAACCCTCGGATGTGTGTCAATTTTTGGCTCCCTTAATGTAAGGGATTATTGGATTGCCTGAGATCGGGGTGACATTTCCTGGTTTCTCGCTTGCAAGGAAAGTATACGTATCCGGTGTAGTATGCTATGCCCCTGCAAGGGCAATGATGAAGAGAAACAATGCACACTCCGGATACAACCGTTATGACATCTGCTGTCAACCTGGTGAGTATTTAAACCATCGGGTCACATTTCCGCGGACTATTTACCTGCTACATAAGAATAAAACGCTTCGGCGTGCTAGTCGCAGCGTGCGATCACCTTTCGAATGTTTATCTATAGATGTGATAAGCGCATTCCCACTTGACTATATGCACTCAGTATGCCTCGGTGTACTGCGTAGGATGATGTCACTGTGGATATTAGCCCCTGCTAAGAGGAAGTGCCGCCTTACTCGACGAAATATCAGGCAATCGTAGGAATTGATGGAGGAAAATCAATCGCGCTGGCCACGTCACTTCACCAGACGTTGTAGAGGGGTTCGGTGGTGTTGTTGATGGCTGGCTACGGAATTTAGACAATTCTTATTGTACTCTGAACCAACGGTGCATTGGAATGCATTGCCAGCTGCCTACTACAACAACTTGATCGGTCTACAAATAGCAACCTATTTATTATGTCACTAGAAGCTTCACCGCAAGGTGCGACTTCGCTGAGTCAGATTTGCAAGTTTTCGTTGTGGGCTACTTCCACCAGTACGGCGCAAGTGAACTAACGTTCAAGGTTCCCTCGATGACGTGTTTAGACAAGGATGTGCGCAGACACCGACTAGTAGACTATTCCATTGCATTTTCGTCTGAGTCCCATATCTAGTTGCTAACCAGTATGTTGCGCAAAGCCGTAAATCCAGTTGCACAATCACTTGGACCTTGACCTTGACCACGCAAAGTTAGAGACTGTGCGTTTTCGACTTTTTGTTGCTTATTTTGACATATAGCTACTATTCATTAGAGTAGTTAGGCGCGTTGCCTCGATATTTTGACGTGCTATACTTTAAGGTTCTTAGATCATATATACAGCAAACCAGTGTTCCTGGAACACAAATTATGAAGCTGTGCTATTCCGTAATGACTAACAAAAATGGAATGAAAGTAAAGCCGCCCGAGCCAAAATCCGGGGCAAACGTACGAATACCGCAGTTTCTGTCGATCACAGCTCTGCCTCATGCACCGCAAATGCGGTTAAGGCAACCAAACGTCCTGCTGCAAAAGACAACCTGAATAAACTGCGCCCCTGCAGTGTTCTTCTTATAGACCCACTGAAAGATGCACTTAACAAAATCAGCGCACTCTCAACCGAAATGGCTGCTCTTAAAAGCGAAATGGCCGTTACCAAAACAGAGCTACCAAAACTTATGCCATCGGCCCAACTCGCAGGAATAAGGAAAAATGGAAACGCTGATGAGCTCAAAGATGGCGACGCTCTTCTTACTACCTTCACTACTGAGATAAACGAGCGCAACCGCCGTGCTCGAAACGTGATCGTCTTCAAGGTTCCTGAGGAACTACCTTTGGAGAAAATCACCCGCCTAATTACGTCCATGTGTAACGTCCCTCCTGACATGTGCATGAGTAAGCAGCTCAGAAAATCGAAGATCAGTCGCAATTGCCTTATCCTTATCGTCTTCAAAACTCAAGAACTGGCTACACGCTTCATGGCAAATGGATTTACCTTACGAACAAATGCAAACGCTGGGCCTATTCCTGTCATAGCTGATCTGGCGCCGTTGCAAAGAGCTTTCCTACCGGATACTAATACCAAATCAAGACAACAGCCTCATGATCCATCGCCGATTGCCAGAGCTACTGCTTGCTCTACGACAAGCACTAACATGGATCTGGACCTAACCCCCTGCGTCACGCGCCCACGACAGCATTACATACCGACTCAAGCCCCACAGCCCTAATAGATAAAATGTCAACCAACGTTCCAGACTCGCCCTAGCTAACGATACAAGAAGCTGAGTCAATGCATAACGCCTCCGACATGAGTGACACAGATTCCGAACCGATCAATGTAGACTTCCCGCGGATCAACTCCCTTCCCTCCCCCTCGTGCAAAGCCGAACCCACCCTCGCAACCCAACAGGCTATCAACAAAGTCCACAGCCGAAACACGGCAAGCCTCGTATTACGAAGCCCCCCGCTGATGCATCACCATACCAAAGATAACCGTACCCAAGCAATGTCCTCGTGGCATAAGCGGATAGCTGATAAGCACCAATCAACATCTGTACCAATGGATCGCGTGAAGTCGAAATCATTCTGATCACAAACGTCGCCCTCCACGCAGGTTTTGACCCAACCCGCCCAAACACTGCGCAAGCCGTACCTACTCGAGGCGCCCAACAATGCTTTTAAGCCCCAGCACTACTACAAATGCCATGGTTTTCAAAAACTGAGGACGTTCTACCAGTCACTAAAGCAAAATGGAACTATGAGCAGCCCGCGCAGCATCAACGCAGTGACTCCCCTAATAACCAACTATCCGCCTAGTACGCTATCGCCAAGTCGGCCCTACAAAACGCGCTGTCATCCAAACGTAAAGTGCACAACCCCCTTACCAATCCCCACAAACTCTCGAAACAGTGGGGGACAAAGCACCCTCCAAGGACGACGCCCTTCTGAAAATCTCTACCGCTCCATTAACACTACCTTGCACTCCTTGACCATACGCTCTCCTGAACGAAAAATATATCCGGATGACAAGCACTACAACCGGGCCATGCCGTCCACGGCCCCTTTTTATGAAATGCAGTAGGACATGACCCACCTCGCCCATTCCACCAAGAATGCACGGCAGCTCTCTATTACCACCACCAACTCATCTGCTCACTGATACTACCCCACGGTTTGTTCCAGCCCTCCGGATAGGTTCTACAGCCAACAATGTTACCACAGCCTCATTAGCGGCCGACTCCCCTCAGCTACTTACTCAATCACTTCCTGATCCCACTCCTATATCACCCTCTCCACCATTTCTTACCACTTCCATGTACCCTGCGCCAGTTGCACCCTATTGTGCAACTTACCTCACACAATCTAACTCCTTTAACTCTCCTTGCGTACAATCATACAGCATGCTGCTTGTTAACGAGCGATCTATTACTCACAAGATGCACCTCATTGGCCCAGTTATCCTACTCTCACACCCACAGTTGGTTCTCATCACAGAAACGGAGCACCCCTCAAATGTCTCTGACAGCCTACTGTGCATCCCTGGCTACACCACATTCTGTAACGGACGAGACAACCAGCGGGTTGGCGGTTGCCTTATCTATCGCCGGGACGAATTTGGTGCACCCGATTTCGAACTGCTATCTACAGGTGAGCATGAAGACTCCATCTGGATCCATACGACAGGAGGTCAACCTGACTTCCTTACCGGTTGCGTATGAATCCTCCACACACATCCAGCAAAGAGCTTAATAAAGTCACTAAGCTTTTCACTGAAAGCTCCCTACTGCCCCCACGTCACAAGATAGTGCGTGGCGATTTCAATATGCCACTTATTTTTTGGAACGACCAGGTTGCCCCACTCAGATACAGATGTTTCGTTGACACCGTCAACGAAAATGACTGGACCCGACAAGCTCACGATCACACCAGGCTTTCTAACTCCCAAAACTTAATCTTTACGCAAGGGATCACTGATGCAGTTGCTGGTATATTAGATAATATACATGACTGCGACCACAAGGTGGTCAAACTCATTTTTAAATTTTCTACTCCACACTGCGCCACTGCTTCTTCTGTCAAAAAGTTTCGAATGTTCAAGCACATTAACCGGGACAGCTTGAAATTTTAGTGCGATCTGCGAACTGGAACAACTTCTTTTAGCCACTGATGTAGACGCAGCCGCACACGTCCTATACCTAAATTTCTTTAGCTGCCTAGATGTGATCGCCCCACGCATTTGCAGGAGCCGCTTAAAGATGACAACGAAATCAGCAAAGGCCTACGGTGTACTTTGGAAGATCAAAAAGATGCGCCATCGATACTCCAAAACTAAGGAATTTCACATCCTTCTTCGCCCGAACGAAATCCTAACCAGCTGGCAAACTGCGCAGTAATCAGCCAAGATTGCTGAAGAAGATGCTGCCCTTAAGTCTAACAATAAGTCCAAGTCACTCAGTCAAGTACTCAGACAAAAAAGCAATCAAAAATCTACGCCTGTTGCCTCACTCAGACTTTCTGACACATCTGTTATTAGCGATCCATCAAAATTATGTGAGACCCTCAATGGCTACTTCTGCAATTCTTTCACCGACGCTAATGGAACCTCACCTACTATGCCAGCTAGGCGCGCCAATGACTCACTCGACACGGTTAAGTTTGACCTACGTTCTATCACTCGAGTAGTCAGCTCAGTCAAATGATCCTCACATCCTGGTCCCAATGGTCTCTTCTCTGCCTTGCTGATACTCGGTGGCCAGGACATTCTAGTTCTACTTCTCAACCTATTCATACTTTCCATGACAAACGGGATTTATCCAACCACATGGAAACATGCCACCGTCTTACCCAAACACAAAAAGGGCAGTCAGCAGAACATGGAAAACCATCGCCCCATCAGCCCCACGCCTATAGATGCAAGAGTAATGGAACGAATAGGCAAACAAACCATGCTAACCTTCCTGCTTACTCGTAACCTCGTCAATCGACAACAACATGGATTTCTACCATCTAAATCCTGTCAGACTTGTCAATTGGAGTTCCTCAACCTCGTAACGCAACAGCTTGACAACAAGCAAGCACTAGCCATCATCTTCCTAGACATGAAAAAGCCTTTGACAGAGTACCACATACAGAACTCTTGATGAAGCTGGAATCATACGGTATCTCCGGCAAACTGCACACTTGGTTCTCATCATAGCTTACAGCTCGCCCACAATCAGTAATGGCTGGGGACTTTATGTCACTTCCAAAGCCAGTCAAAAGTGGCGTAATACAAGGAAGCGTTATAGGCCCTCTACTTTTCCTGCTGTATATCAATGACGTGTTCCAGTTTTCCAAACATGGGACACCCTACCTCTTTGCCGACGACATCAAAATTGTCTTCCCTTTTCATCCGTCAAACTTCCACACTGCCCTCTCCCATATACAATACGACGTAAGAGTTCTAGCTGCATGGTGCGACACATGGGAGTTGACATTCACGCCAGCAAAATGCAATGTCCTTACATACGGATGCACCATGCCACCCAATACCTTAATGCTACCAGGCACGCCATTAGGGAACTGCTTAACAGTGCGTGACTTAGACGTGCACTACTCCTGTTCGCTGTACTTCGCGGAACAAGTAGTTTATTCCACAGCTAAAGCACGCTCTCTCATCGGATACATCCTCAAAACCGTGACAATACATGAATCTAGAACTGGCTCTACAAAACATTTGCCCGGACTCTGCTAGAGTACTGCTCTATAGTATTCACCAACATAAGAAAATGCGACAGAGTAGTCCTCGAAACGATTCAGAGCACATTCACAAAACGCCTCCTGGGGCACTCAAGTCTCAGCTACCGTGATCGATGCAACACACTTAAGCTCGACCCGTTATGGCTGCGCCGACTGAAAACAAACCTCGCTTTCCTATATTCGGTCATTAACAATCTTAATGGAGCCCACTAACTCCTGTCTCAGACTCATATATCACTTCGTACCCCCTACGTGATAGACCCCACTCCACTATCCTACCAAGAACGCGCAGTAGTGTACGATCCAACTTCTACCTATGCAGATACACAAACGTATGGAATAGGCTACCCCTCACAACAAGGGCATTTATGAATATAAACCAGTTCCGCTTCTTTATTAGCAAATACCTGTCACACAAGTTTCCAAACTACTGAATCTCAACTGTCCAGAAGACGAGTTTTTTGAAACTGCACCAGACCATTTGTAATCGCCACTTCTTACCTTCCCACACTACTCCCTTCCCGACTCCTAATATTCCTACCTGCCTGCTTCCTCCAACAACCCCTTAAGTCTTCCATCACCTAGGTATCAGCCACCGGATACCGAATGCCTATGCATTCCCTCAAACCTCCCACATCTGGCTAGCTCGAGACATCCGCCTCCAGCTAATTGCATTAATTAAGCTGGCACTACCTAGATGGTGAAGCCGGCGTGCGCAGGACCTCAAGTACCCGTTGACGTTGCTTTAATATATCCTAATCGCCAAGCTGACACCGTTCTCACTTATACTTGTTACCTTATGAATCATGACAACATTGAATATTCTCTTTTTATCGCGCTTCCATTTGCTATATATTTTTACTACTTCTATTACTTGTTTGGCTCTGGAGTTCCTCTCCCATTACGGAATGTCTGTATCACTTACTTTCGCTGACATGTTGGCGCATTCTGTTACACTGTAGATATACACTAATGACCAAGAGTCACATTAGAATGGCTACATCTGGCCACTGATATCCTGTCCTAGCGCCACTATCTGTCTATCGTCTTAGATTCAGTCCCTGTTTAGAAGCACCTGGTGGTCGTACACTCCAAACATCTCTGCGCATATCCGTAGCATGCTAAAAGTCACTCTCTCTTATATCCAACCTTCATCCTTTAGGACTGTCCACGTCAAATACATCTACTGTATGTTGGTTTATTCTGGGATACTTAAGCTACCCACTAGCCACTAGAAGGCTTCACCCCAATGCCATTGCTAGCCGTCGATACTCTCTCACCCCCTTCGTACCATTATCATTTTTCGTATTACCTATATCACCACTCTTCAGCTGCATCGAGTCATTGTAGGTAGCATACCTCTTTGCGCTAGGAGCCACTCATTATCTCTCTAACACTTACTCCCCTAAATTGTTTGCATCACATGCCTTCGCAGGTTTGTTGACTTCATCTGTCACTGTAAGTATCCATCAATAACTAGAAGGCATAATGCAAATTCAGTTGCTGTCCACTGGTTCTCTATTTTAGCACCATTATTCTTTGTTCCTCTTATCTTTATCACGTTTTCTGCAGCGATGCGTTGTAGGCTCCATACATCTTTGCGCAAATCCAGCGCTACTAGGAGACATTCCTTGTTTCTCCATCCTGTAATCTTTTAGAATGTTTGGATCACTTACTTTCGCTGGCTTGCTGCTGTGTTCTGTGACATTGTAGGAATCCGCTGGTGACCAATCTGCCTAATGGAATGGTTATATCTGACCACGGAACGATTTTCATAGCGCCACTATCTGTCGATCCTATTAACCTCAGCATCCCTAGTTAGTAACAACTAGTGTTCGTAGGCTCCAAGCATCTCCTTAGCTTGCTCAGAGCCACTCTCTTTTATCTCCAACCTTAATCCTTTGGGATTCTCTGCGTCACCTATATTTGCTATCTGTTGACTTATCCTGGGACACTTTAGGCATCCACTAGAAGGCTTCACCCCAATGCCATTGCTAGCCGTCGATATTCTCCCACCCTTAGTACCATTATCAGTTCTTCGTACTACCTCTGGCACTTCTGTTTAGCAGGAGCCATTCTTCGTAGGCTCCAACCATCTCTGCGCATATCCGTAGCTTGCTAAGAGCCACTCTTCTACTCCTCTCTGGGACTGCGTGCGTCACATACATTTGCTGTCTGTTGACTTATTCTGGGATACTTTAGGTATCCACCACCAACTTTAAGGCTTCACCCTAATGCCATTGCCAGCGGTCGAGGCTCTCTCCCTTAGTGTTATTATCAGTTCTTCTTATTACCTATGTCACCACTTTTCAGCTGCAACGAGTCATTTTAGGTAGCATTGATCTTTACGCCAGGAGTCACTCCTTAACTCTCCAACACTTACTCTCCTGAATTGTTGGCATCACACCTTCGCTGGTTCGTTGACGTTTTCTGTCACTGTAGGTGTCCACTGGTAATTGGTAGGCTTAATCAGAATGCCTTTGCTGGCCACTGATACTCTCGATCCTAGCGCCACCGTCTGTCGCTTTTCCTATCTTTCTCACTACTGCAGCAATTCGCTGTATGCTCCATGTCCCTTCTGCGCAGATCTTGAGCATGCTTGGATACACTCCTTGTCCCCCATCACACATTCTCCTTGAATGTCTGCATCACTTACCTCCGCTGGATTGTTGATGAATGCAGTGACCCTATAGGCATACACTAGTGAGCAAGCGTCTGACTGAAATGGCTACATCCGTCCACTGGTAACCTTTTCTGGCGCCAGCAGCTGTCGGTCGTCTTAAATTCGGCATTTCTTTTCAGAAGTAGCTAGTGGTCAATGGATCCATGCATGTGCGATCATCCAGTGTTTGTTAGGAGCCACTCCGGATCTCAATAACCTTTATTCCTTTACAATATCTGCATCCAATATTTCCTCTGCCCTACCGCCAATTGACCTTTGATCTCTCTCGCGGCAACCCATTTATTTTTCACTTATTCTGCGCTCCCTATCTTATTACGCCAGCTACTTGCTGTTCATGCGCCATGCAATCACCACCAATATTCTATCTCTCTGCTTTTTCCCCATGCAACTTTCTGGCTCATACTATCTTGTTACTTCGCAGATTACTTACTGGTACAACGCTCTTGTCTCTACGCAGGCGATAGCAATCCACCCACAAGGCTAATAATTTTATAGGATATTCAAAAGGCACTTTCAGCATAATTATTGTCGCACACTGTACATGCTTTTTTCTCAAGCCCAAATGTTGTAACACAAGACATTAACAATGTTCAACTCCATGCCTGTGCTTGCAGTCTTTTCTCGGTTGTCCCTCACTTTCCCTTTTCTCTGAGGTCCGGAATTTCTTGGAGGTCAGGGATTGGACTGAGGGTCAGTTTTCGCTCAAGACGGATTTAATAACCGACAAGGACTTACATGGAGCATGGTTGAAGTCCAAAAAGACCAAACTACAACCACCACAACCGTTGTCCAGGATGGAGAACTGGACACATCTTCCTATGCCCATACATTTTAATCTGAAAAAGCTGGACAGCAGAAAAGTTGAATTTTTGCTCACCTGGACACACAACACGGCGACTATTCGCGATGTCCCCCTCCTCAACCGGCCGCAACAATCATGGCGGCCTTGATCAAAGTACCTGTCCAAATAACAGGAAATTAGGAGCCATTTGTCCACGAATTACCGTATATTAAATCAGTCGTCAAACGGCTTTGCCAGTTATACATTAAGGTGCAAAATGCTTTACGGCAGTGTTGTAGGACGTGGTGGGTTTTCGCCTGACAAGCTTTCTCCATATAAAAAGCCACAAATGTCTGTTTAACAATACTGCGACGTGGCGGATGTGACTCGCCATTGAATAAAGTCACTGCCCACAACTACCTACTTCCAAGTCCACTAGCCTCATATTTCAACTCTTCCCGACACATGCAAGAATATGATACTCTCCGTCTACATGCACCGTTTCATTGTACTCATAGCGCCGTGACCGTTTCAACTACACACGATTGAACCCGATGTATCGTCGTGATACACAACTACTTTTAAACCTTGATCATCCCTGATTTGGTGTGTCTCTAGGAATTTGAGAATAAATTATTTATTTATTTATTTATTCAACACAAAATTGTATGGAATGCATAAACCTTTCATTATACTATCGTGAACCGGTTACATGTGCTGACGGTTTACATTTCGTGTTTATTAAACGGCAACCCAGTTTTTCCATCAGTTATGTGTTTCATTCCTCTAAGTCTCCGGACAACGCGGTCAATGTTTCCGGCAAGTTATTTGGCATACGCAGCATACGTAGAGGGGCGTGGAGCACAGGATTTATAACGCGTCAGGCACCTGCGAGAATTACGGACCTCTGCGTGCATAAACTACGGTCCACTGCTGCGGATATATTCCATGCTGAGGGATTGGACACCCACTTGCCCACCTAATTCATAGCGGACATGACATGTAAATGCGTTATGTTTAAGGACCTCGACTGCACTGTAATTGTCCTACTGTTACAAACGTTGGTTGTCAACTGATGTTACGTTTGTATACGTCTGTTTACTTTATCCTGCACACCTACAGTGGCGTGCGGTGCGCATCATCCTAAGGTGCACTATGTGCTGTATGGCTGCAGAAATGGGCTATCTGTGTGACGTACGACTGTGAGTTACCGTGCACGGTAACCCTGGACAACGTGCAGTTCGTCCACTGTTACATACATTCACGTTTATCTAGCTTCTCCTTAAAAGCTGGGTGCAGTTTAGGCACCATAGCAGGAACATCATAACACATCGTTTGCATTACACACAACGGTGTCATTGAGGTGAGCATTATCAGCAACACGTGGTTGCAAGCGGATGGCGTGATCGCACTTCCTCAAATGTGCCACATTACCAGTATCACAACCCTACGCGGGTTCACAGGCATTCCAGTATGACGGACAGGAAACCAAGAGTCAGCACTGTCCACACTACCGGTTTGCTTCATGGTGACCTGCAGCGAGCAGATGTTTTTGCTTATGCTTGCTTTCTAATACGAGCACTCGGAAGTCAACCGGATACCGAGGCCACGGATGAAACCATTTTGCTGGGAACTCCGCCCAAGCGTTTCGCATAAATTTTCGGTGTACACGGTCATAATCTTGCATAGCCGCCATCCAAAACAACTGTATTCGGAGGATGAATAAAACCTTCCGAGGATGAAGACGCGAAGACCTTCGGCTGCTTCTTAAGCGGAGCCTGCGCCCGTGAATCTTTTCAATAGGTGTGCCGCATCGACACCGACCTCCAACGTAGCAAAATTAGGTGCAGTGCCAATGGAGGACACAGAAGGTGGGTGTAACACCAACTGATTCGTCCTCCCATGATTCCGTAGCTGGCTACCTTAACGTTTCTCCTGTCTCAAATCTGGCTATCCTATGAGAAACAGATATGTTGGGATTGCGCTTTACATAATATGGTTCGCTTTATCTGAAAATGTTCTCTAATCCATATTTCAACGGGAACGGAAAACAGATGATTTGGAAAGTACGTATTTCACATTTCTCACAGAAACGCGGATTACTGCCCCACATGCCGCCGTGCGCAAACGACGTTCCGATGGCTGTAAAATCTATGAACGGTAGCAGTATAACATGTTTGACCCCTCGTTCGCATGTTTTAAGACCTTTGCATTTCGTCATCCGCACCTTGAACTCAATGGGTACTGCGCTTATTTCAAGTAAGGATGCCGTAAGCCAGGCCATTTCACAAGTCCAAACTGCGATACACATCTCTTTCACCACAGCAGAAAGCGTGTATGCCTTCGAAGCTTCCCTTGGAGACCGAAAGACAATGAAAAATTCGTAAGTTACTTCACGTAAGCACAGATGTGCTTCCACTTAGTTCATATCCACTAGGCGTCCTTTTTGCGAGGAATACAAGTGGAAACGCTGTCCGAATGTACGAGAAACATAGCGGAACGCGCATTCACACGTGCAGTCAGCTCTCAGGTGAATTTCGCAGGTACCGGATAGCTGCTGGCAAACAGAATAACTACGAGTTACCAAGCCATGCGTGGTAAGTGCATGTACAGAAGAGTAACCATTCCATAGACATATTGTTTAGGAAGTTTCACTACACGGGCATCACGCCCCGTGACGGTGAAATGCATTGAAAATTGGCTGCATAACGTACGCCACAGGTCTGCAGTTCGTAGGTTGTGGAGGCAGTTACCGCAACAACGAGAGATACTATTGCATTTCATCTCAAAGTGGCTTTACGAGTACATCGGAGGTAGGTACCAACACCCTCGAGGAAAGCTAAATATTGTACACTTCATACACTTGTGCAAATAGAAGGTCCTATCTTCAGCTTGTGTCCTCTGCTGGTTGTCTAAGGAAACGCGCCAGGTTGTCATTGCAGTGCGGACACACAGGACGCCAGGTAGGGGTTAGGAGCTGCGGCACTAGCAGGTGCCTTCCCACTTTCTTTGCACTGGCAATTGCATAGGTTGGGGAGTGCGGTTATTATCAGCGAATTAGGATACCGTAATAGGTGGCGTTTTTCAAAGGATCCAAGAATGCATAGGGTCCCATGCTGTCGTCCACGGTATCGGTACCTCTCGCTTGGTTACAACTTTTCAGCCGATGCAAGGCAGCGCGGGGGTGGGTTAGAAACTGATTGTTCCAAAAACTCGTCTTACTTGCTCGGGCCACGGTTTGGTCAACGTCCACTATTTCGCAACCATCCACTCCGGAGTCCCAATTGTGCGACACTTGCGACACCGGTATAATTTTTTATTTTCCCCGTAGTTGCTTGAACATGAATAGGCATTTTACCAAGGGGTTTGGCCATGGTATCGGCAGTCGCTAAAGAACTCAGCAAATACTGCAAATAATAATGCGGTAACTTCGCTCTTAGGTTGTACAGTGCTCAAGTGCAATGCTGAAGAACAAATCTAAATAAATAAATAAATAAATAAAAAGGTATATTTCTAGACCTGCTAGAGGCTGCACCCTAAAGGATTCAGATCAACGCTTACATAAATCCGATGCTCTTGCATGGAAGTAGGTAAAATATAAGTATATGTTCATCGTCAGCAATTACAAATGCCTTGGCATTGTTTGATATACAGCTACTGGGTCGCAGGCGCCCACCTTGACATGCTTCTGGTTCCTGCGGGCGATTTTGAACACCTTGTTCTTTGGTGAAAACTTCGCGGAGGTGTACTTGTGCTTTTTCTCCTTGGAACAGAATCCAATTCGCCGAAAGTGCACTTTAAATTGATCGCACATTAATTGGCCACTCAGTTGCCCCAATTGTGCGCACATGGAAGAAATGAGTGAAGGAATTATAAGGCATACGAAAAGTTGAAAACAATTCCGATAAATGCGGACGAAAATAGAAACAATTTGTTAAAAGAGAAAATAAAGCTGCGTGCTTCAATAGAAAAATACCAATTAACAACCAATACAGCCCTACTTTTCTTACGCTGATATTGCTCTCCGGCGCAAAATTTCAACCTGTTATTCTCAGATAAAAAAAGCCTTTCTACAGTTAGATTACCGCTTAAAGTGGCACAAAATTACCCTGGTCTGGACCAGCTTTAGCGCCTGAATACGGTGAACGTAAAAGCAACACAATACGTGCAGTAGTTTGCGAGTTATTCGCAATTAAATGATGGTCTACGAATAAGGCCATTTTTATTTTTCGCTAAAAATGGCTCTCTGCTTTGCAAGCAGATAGCAGAAAAAAGAAAAGAAAATATAAAAAGTAGGGAAGCGGCGTATGGTCTAGATAGGCATAGCTATCCAGAAATGCTCTAATTAGCCCGTAATACCCTGCGACAACTACGGACTGCGCAGGTGGCTGAAAAATAAACTTTGCTGGCATACATGACAAATATATGCAGATGAGGGATGATCTTGCGCGAAAACGCTAGAAATCCAGCAAGGAGTATTATATCTTCTTATTATTTTAGCAGTAATTTCACTAGCAAAATAGTTGGCTGCGATTAAAGCAATTTGCGTTTGGCTCTCGAGGTCATCCGTTACTTAGACATATTTGTTATATTTTATCCTTTTGATTTATAGATTACTTCGTTAACTTGCCATCGTCTTTTATAAAAGTTATATGTTAAACATTTTTATTTATTTTTACTAAAACGCGTTACAAATATCTTCTTTTCGACATTTCTGATGCCATCTCTTCTCGTTTCATGAGCTCACCATTGACCGGTGCCCGTAATTTGCCGAAAATGGTTAATGGTCTGCCACATAAGCTGGCCACTTGTGGCACAGTAAACTGTGTGCATGCAAGATTGCGAAACTATCCGATTGGCTGTCTGGACGTTATTGGAATTGCGGGGAGGTGTGTTCATTTTAGTCCGCTTAACCTGAAAATTTGTGTTTGAATACACCAATACGGTGGTTACTATTGGTAACCGTTGGCATTAAAATGAGCGACGTTAATACATGAGAAGGACGAAAAGTTACAATTTGGTGGGTAAAAATCACGCCATTTTATTTTTCCTTCCTTGGAAAAGGAAGCAATAATCTGGTATTTCTCTGTCCACTGGAAGTGGCTTATTGACAAACAAAATGATTGTCTATACATTGAAGTATACTGGTAGGATCCTTTTCGCATAGAGAAGAAGATTCTGTTCGATATCCTGGAAATCGCTGTGACCGTATTTTAATACATAGAAGGGTAATGGAGGGTGACAGGTAACAGTGAAACGTCAAGTAATGAAGTAGTACACCAGCTGTTTAGACACAGATAGATATACCGGTTCACGAGGCCACTCTTCTGCTCTCTACTGCGCAATGAACCCAAGGATTAATCGCACTAACAGTTGGAAAAGTAACCGTCATCCTGAGCCGAATACCTGGAGCTATCTGTAAATATAATGGTCATGGATGCTGTATGGGAGGTAAGAAACAGATTCAGATGGACTGGAACGATAGGAAAACCCTTGAATATTCTTTCTTGAGCAAATCATTGAGCCAGGAAATGATAAGGTGCTAGGTCTTGATAGGTCTAAAACGTACCACCCGAAATACACCCTGAACAACCAATTACCGCCCACGTTCCCTGCACTAGCCGACCCCGCTGTGTAGGTTACGTGAAGTAAGAAAAATATAGAAAGTAAATGAAAGATATGTGGGAATGAAAGTCATTAAAATGAAGGATAACACAAGCGAGTGAAGAAAATGACAGCAAAAGAACTAAAGGTTTGAAGATGGATATGGTCAGGAGAAGGGAAGGGTTTCGTGTTGCCACCCAAGAGCGCCTAACTGACGCCCGAAACCCTTAACCGTAGGTTCACTGACTACGCTTTCTGGAAGCGATTTCCAGCGCTCGATAATTCTACGCGAAAACCAAATTTCCACCCTGATCCGGTCAGAACGCGGCTTGTGTAGCTTCATGGAATGACAGCGAAGACAAGCTGCCCCAGCCGGGCAAAATAGCCAGCTCAAGTCCGGTCCAAGCTTCACGGTTAAAATGCGGTAAGTAAGGATTAGATCTCCTCGAAGCCGTCGGTAGTGCATTGAACACGTACCCAAGCTAAGTAGACGCTCGGGGTACGATTGCCTCCGTAACACCTCGACCAATTTGGTACCTACTCTTAAAACCATCTCGAGCTCCAGTTTTTCCCGAACAAGGCAGGGCAGGCAAGCCTGGACGCGGTATTCCAGATGGAGCCGAACGAAAGCTGAGAACAGCTACACAAATTTGTCAGCAGTTAAGACCTTAATGGTGGTGCATGATAATGAAATACACTGTGGGAGAACTAGGTTAAATAAGAACTTACATTAAGTGATGCTAATGGATGCAACACAGTACCACATTACTAAGCACTGGCATCGACAAGGCGGGAGCGTTGCGCTTTATACGAAATGTGAATTTGACATTTTACGTACCTACGTTTTTCATTCGGCAGATAAAACTGTCGAAGCTCTGTCAGTAGTGATTAGCAATTCCTCAGCTCAACTTGCAGTTGCACTAGTGCATACACGCCCTGGGAGTGCGTCTAAAGAAGCGCTGGACAGTATTCGCACCCAATCCGCAAAAATGCTCTTGATACTGGGGGATTTCAATCCACCAGAAGTTGGATGGGTAGATCTTTCTTGCAACTCGGTGGAAGGTACTTTCAATGCAAATCTACTTGAGCTTACGCTAAAGTACCGTTGCGTCTGTTCGTGGACCTCTCCACTAGGTACATGGACGCCCAACTCCCGTCTACTTTGGATCTAGTGTTTGCCAAGTCACTTGACTTCGTAGGTGACATCACTTACAGCTCTCCCTTAGGTGTTAGTGATCATGTTTGTTTATCGTTCAGGTGTACTCTGATCAGGCGTCACCAGAGCATGTCTAAGCCATTGCCAAACATATGGTGTGCTAACTATCAGGCAATCGGTGGTTGATACGGTTCAGGCGGCCTGGGATAAATTTAAAGCTTATCTCACGGAATTGTATTCTCCCTACATCCTGCTTGCGAGGAGCAAAGAGACACGAGCGCGGCCGCCGTGGATAGATGTCACTGGCAACTACCTGCTCCAGAAGCGTTCTAGGTGCTGGAGGACCTACCTTGCGGCTCCATCAACTAGCACCTATGATAGATACCGCGAGGCTAGAAATAGGTGCACACAACACTTAAGGAAAGCTCGGTCAGGGTACCAAAAGGAATTGGCTGATGGAGCTTCGGCAAATCCGAATAAGTTCTTTGCTTCTGTTAGGAGAGGGTTGGTAAGTTCGGTAGCACTTAGAGCACTTCCTGAGCAGGTATTTACCGGTATTTCTCAAAGAGGCTGAGCCCGTTCCCCCCGTATCTCAATGTGATCAGCGTAGTAGACTTCAGGTAGGTTAAAGTCACATGGTATTAAATGGACACCTATTGGCATCCCCAGTAGGATTGTACTCAATTCCCTCCCAGGAGATGGTTCCATGACCACCATATGACACTTAAACTGTAAAGTGCGTAGAGGAAAAGCACACAGCAGTCCGCAAAGCTGACCTATGCGCACGTGTTTAGCGTGACGATAACACATGCAAGTCCGCAGTCACCTGAAGAATGTGCTGTAGGAATGAACATGTTGGCAAGTTAGATGGTTATGGACCATGGGCACCACAAGCCTAGTGGATGGTATATTGCATGATGCGGAGATGAGATAGAGGTCAGGATGGAAACGAAAATATGGAAGCTTGAGAGCGAACCGGCTTCACAAGGTTGATTTCTTCATCGAAACTGTAGGTATCCAGTAGTGGTCAAACATAAATAAATAAATAAATAAAGTTTTTATTCTCGACAAGGCGAGGCACGCCTTTACAGGCATGATCATTATGACAACAATGCGCGGTCAAGAATGTGCAAGAATACGTTATGTTTGCCGTACCAGTGTATGTTTATGTAGGGGGTATGTAATTATGTAGCTGTGTGTGTGTGGGTGTGTAACTGTGAGGTTCCTGTATGTAACTGTGCTGCTCTAATTTTCACTCTCATATCGTCGGCAATTCTCGAGTAGAAGATGGATGTCCGTGCGTTGGAAAGGATTATTCGGATACCCACGGGGCAGTGACTTTATTTTGTGGCGAGTCACGACCGCCACGTCACAGTGTTGTTAAGCAGACATTTGTGGCTTTTTATAGGGAGAACGCTTGACAGGCGAAAACCCACCACGTCCTGGAACACTGCCGCCGAACTATTTGCTGGAACGGATCAAAACCGAACCACCCAGCTGGCACCACGAGGAGGTTGTTCGGCTAGCCAGCATCTTAATGACATGGCTACACCAGCCACTGATACATTCTTTCCTAGCGCTACTGTCTATGCTTAGCAACAGCTAGTCGCCATAGTTTAAATTACACTTTGCGGATATCCGGAGCTCGGTAGGAGTCGCTCCTTTTTTCACGAAGTTCATTCTCTTGGATTGTTTGCGTCACAGCTCAGCTGGTTTGTTGACCTATTATGTGCCACCGTAGGATCCACTATTAACTGAAGGCTTAATCAGAACTCTATTGCTGATTCTCCATCTGTCTTCTAGCGAGCTTTTATGTGTCGTTCGTCCTACTCGCGTCAACTCTTCTTGGCAATAGCTAGTCATTATTGACTCCATGTAGCTTGCAAGGATCCACTCCCTGACTCTCCAGCCTTCATTTTCCTCTGACGTCTGTCTCTCTAAGCTTCGCTCGCATGTTGACTTCTTCATCGAAACTGTAGGTATCCAATAGTGGTCAAACGTCTTAATGGTATGGCGACACCAGCCACCGCTACATTCTTTTCTAGTGGCACTATCTCTGCTTGGCTGCAGCTAGTCGCCATAGCTTCCATTTAACTTTGCGGATATCCGGAGCTCGCTCCTTTCTTACAATGTTCATTCTCTCGGATTGTTTGCGGCACAGCTCAGCTGGTCTGTTGACCTATCACTTACCTTCACTGGCCTGGTGATACACTCAGCGACCGTATAGGCATACACTATTGACCAAGCGTCGGATTGGAATAGCTACATCTGGCCACTGAGTCACTTCTAGCGCTACCATCTGTCGGCAGTCGTAAATTCGGCAAATATCTTCAGAAGTAACTAATGGCCAGTGGCCCCATGCATATGCGATGATTCAGTGCTTGTTAGGAGCCACTCCGTATCTCAATAACCTTAATTCCCTTAGAATATTTGCATCCAAGCCTACCGCTGCCCTGTCACCAATTGATCGTCAGGACTCTCTCGCGGCAACTTATTTATTTTCGCTTATTATGCCCCACCTCTCGGATTACGATAACTATGTGCTGCTCATGCACCTGACAAGCACTACCCATATTCTAACTCTCTTTGCTCTACCCCCACGCAATTATTGGTTCATACTAAACGGATACTTCGTACTTTACTTACTGGTACAACGCTCTTGTCTCTACGCCGGCGATAGCAATCCACCTATACGGCTAAGGATTCTATTGGATACTTAAAAGACACTTTCAGCATAATTATGTTTGCACAGTGTACATGCTTTTGTCTCAAGCCCAAATGCTGTAACACAGGACATTAACAATGTTCAACTCCAAGCTTGTTCTTGCGGTCTTCTCTCGGTTGTCCCTCACTTTCCCTTTTCTCTGAGGCCCGGGACTTCTTGGAGATCTGGGATTGGACTGCGGATCGGTTTTGGCCCAAAAATGACGTCACAACCGACAAGGACTTACATGGAGCATGGTTGAACTTCGAAAGGACCGAAGTACAATCACCATAACCCTTGTCCAGTATGGAGAACTGGACATATCCTCATATGCCCATACATTATACATCTGAAAATCTGGACAGCGGAAAAGTTGAACTTTTGCTCACCTGGACATACAACAAGAAGAATATTCTCGATGTCCCTCTCCTCCACCGACCTGAAAAATCATGGTGAGTCCGATCAAAATACCTGTCCAACTAACAGAGGAAATCAGAAGCCAGTACTCTGCGAAAAACCGAAGGTAAAACCAGTCGTCAAACGGCTTTGCCGGTCCAACATTAGTGTTCAAAACGCTTAACAGCAAGGTTGCAGGACGTGATGGGTTTTTGCCTGACAAGCGTTCTCCCTATAAAAAGCCACAAATGTCTGTTTAACAACACTGCGACGTGGCGGATGTGACTCGCCACTGAATAAAGTCACTGCCCACAACTACATACTGGCAAATCGACTAGACTCACATATCAACTCTTCCCGACGCCGTTTCAACTACACACGATTGAACCCGATGTATCGTCGTGATACACAACAGTTTTTAAACCTTGATCATGCCTGAGTTGGTGTGTCTCTATGAAACTGAGAATAAACTGTTTATTTATTTATTTATAGGTCTCTCAGCACTACCACTAAGAATGTAGATCTCGGAGCCTCCATACATAACAGCACAGACATGGTGCACTGGTGACATAATAGCCTAGTTAAGTCTCAGCACCACCAACAATGCTGTACCTCTCGGAGCCTGTATAAATATCAGCACAGGCCTGTTGCACTGCACTGCATGATTGAAGGAGCATCAAAAATCTCCATCAGGAAGCGTCTATAGCTGGATGTTTAACTGCACTGGGACGATGCGGATATGGTTCCATGCATATAATAACGGAACTGTCAAGAAAAGTATGCGCAGAGGTAACGTTTCCGGGAACGTTGTCGTTCAGACCCATTCAAAGTGCTCACGCAAATGTGCCGGGCACATCATATGTGTCCCGTCAACCCAGCGGATCACTAAGGAGTAGGGTAAATGTAAGGTACCTAAAGAAAAGCATTGTGAATAAGGAATGCATGGGCTTTGAGGCCCAGTTAAACAGCAATTGGGCCATTCCTGCGAGGATTACAGAGCCACTGTCCGATTCATTTGCCGAATGTTCCAATCAGTGCAGTCAACCGAGCAGTTGTCTGGGGTTGGCAAGGGGAAGCACACGGAAACGAAACAGGTGGCCCTAAGAAGGGTCAAGTTTGCATTCTCACAGGCTGGACTTTAAGCAGTTAGGCGACGTCGTACTCATGGTCTGCAGTGGTTTCATAACAATGGCACAGGACTTACTGTTTGGCAGGCAAATCATGAAAGTCCTCCTTAAAACGGTTGTCTTTCCACCAAACGGTTCATTTGCAGTGGAATCCAGATCTACACTGAGGAAGAAGCAGGTAACAATATATTATGACATACCCAAACGCAGTTTTGCAGATAGGCTGCAGCTCCGCCGAGGTGTTCGTGTCATTTTGTAGGCGCGTAGGCATAGCGGGTGCGTTGTCCTTAATCGGTGACCCATATGCATAGGTGCAACAGGGTACGGCGTCACAAGCAACCGAAGCGTCGGAGCAGTGGTGAAAAGCTAGTTAAAAGCGCCTGCCTTCGTACGTCGGGCAACTAGATGGGGTAGATGATATCTTTATATTCAGAGATGGTGTACGGCGCAAAGCTGAAACTAAATTACTTGACTCCAACTCACGTATGTTACTGCTATGTGACGGCTTCTTGGTAAGTGCAACTGCTGCTATATCACTAGAGTAAACTTCGCAACCCTCGATTTTGTTCTCCACCATGCATTTACGGTGGTACAGTAGCCGGTTGTTTACTCAGTGAGTTCCCGTACCTGCAACAGGTTCCCCGCGAGCGAATCAAAATGTAGTCAACGTACCAGCTTTTTGCCACCGCGGTTGTTTACGCGATGGTTGGCAGTGTGGCTTATCACGTACGACGGACGCACCTGGTGCTACGTCCATAAGTTCATCTGTTTGTTCAATGGGTCTATCGATAAAGCCCGATACCGCACTGGGGGTCACGTCTTCCGGCCCTTAAGCCGAGCAAGCAGTTTTGCTACTTTGGAATTGGGCTGCCTTGAGGTAGCTACCTTTAAAGTCCGAAGCAACATGGAATCCCCTGGCATGCTGTAATTCGCTAACCATCGACTACGGATGGGTATGTTATCAAAGAGCGAATGAAAAGATTCGCTATTTCACTCGCCGAATGTTGCTGTTGAATTTCAACAGCAACCACCCAAGAGGTCACAAAATAAGCTGTGTGCAGACATTATTCCATGGAATAGTAACTCACTGCAGAACGAAGGAAGCGAAACGAGCAGAAGAAAAACACTTATTCAAGTCATTCGAACGCAACGGATACCCACGCAGTTTCTTCACAACATGCTTAACCTGCAAGCCCTCAAATACCGAACCTACCGCAGCTATGACGAAACGTATAATTCTGCCATACATTAAGAACGTGTCTGAAATGACTGCCAGATTGTTCAAACAACATCATATCATGGTAGCCCACAAGCCAACCGCCGCTCTGATGAAAACACTGTCAAAACCAAAAGGAAAGCGAGAGACACTAGAGCGACGGAATGTCATATATAGAATAAACTGCACAAACTGTGAAAAGCACTATGTAGGACAAACAGGAAGGAAGCTGTCCACCAGGATATATGAACATCAAAGAGCGTGCACCAACCATTACACAACCTCGTTGGTTTCAGCAAACGTGAATGAAGAGGGACACAGGTTCGACTGGAACAAGGTAGAGATCTTGACCGAGGGAGAAACACAAAAAGGGAGAGTTTCTCGAAGCCTGGTTCTCAACCACGAACTCCATCAACGTGCATATAGACCTCGATCCAATATATCAACCGCTGAGACAGAGAGAGTTCAAGAAGATCAATAACCTTTGCCCGAAAGAACCTAATACAACACACGGTCAATGAACAGCATGGTCAATAGAGTCCAGACTAGCCACCACACCTGTTGCACCAATCCGATTGCGATAATCCCAACCACGTCGCAACCACATTTCCGCAGCCAATGACAACGGCTCGAGCACAACCGCAGAACACAAGGATTCACCAATGAGAACGAGACAAAATTAATAGCCCCGCATGCCTATATACTGATCGGAGTGGTTACTGACGGTATCCATTATTGGGTTTGCTTTCTACCAGCTACTGCTACTTCACTGCTATCAATCCCGCACTGAAGATGCCATTTCGAATGGTGGCAAACGTCTGCAACCAAGTTGCCCAGCTCGGAGAACTCCACAACAACTGGATAGTTGTTGCCAGATGACGCATAACCTGGGTGCCAGCGTACGTTGTTAGACGGCCTATCAGCATCTGCACGTAGGCGTTACCTTTATCTTCAAACACCTGGTGTCTGTCACAGAAGGATGTACACTGCATCTGAAATGTTTTCAGCAGAACCGCCGACAGCTTCCACACGTCACTTACAGCCACAGCAACGCGGTCGGCAGCGTGGGTTATTTTCTTCAATCTAATATTGGCATTCTCGACACGGCCGTTCGTGGCGTTCCCAAAATGCACCAATCCCGTTTGAGCGTAGTTCGCCCACGACCGCTTGATGAACATCCAGTGGGATGTTAGCTACCGTACAAACTGAGAAACCGTCTTCTGAAGTAGGCTAAGATCTTGCTGGTACCTAGGACAGTGTGAATGTCGGAGAAGTAGCAGACCCGATCTCCGTATCAATTGTAGCCTACCGGTGAAATTAATAATAAATAAATAAATAAATAGTATATTCTCGGTAAAACGAGACACACCTGTAAAGGCGTGATCAAATATGCATGCAAGCATAGCTTCTGTGGAATGTTAAACCATTTCGTTTTGATGAAAGTTATAAAAGAAAAGATGTTGTTAGTATGAGTGAGCAGACGGTCAGGTAATAGTCAGACCCAGGGACATTATGGCGCTGTGGCGCGCAAAAATCCGTCAAAACACAAGTTGGGGGTAATTTCGCCAGGTAGTGATCCGTGAGCACAGGAGCCTAAACGAGGCTTTTTGCAACCAATAACCATTACGAGATAGGGATGATCTGTGCTCCAACAAAGCATTCTTTATAGCAGAATTAGTTGCACAGGTTCGATGAAGAAGGCTGAGGACTGCGTCAGTGTGAAATGCTTAGCTGTGACTTTATTTTGTGGCGAGTCACATCCGCCACGTTGCAGTGTTGTTAAGCGGACATTTGTGGCTTTTTATAGGGAGAACGCTTGCCAGGCGAAAACCCACCACGTCCTGGAACACTGCCGTAGCTTTCGTTGAACAGTAGTGCAAGTCGGTTATGCATCGTATGGACCGATTTTGCATTCTATTATTCGCAGTCGGTTGACAGCCAAAATTCTTCGTTGGTTGGCCGAATGGCTTAGTTCTGATACGGCAGCAATCGTTGAAGCTGGTCAATGATGCAAGATTCGAAGAGTCGAATGATAATGATGCAAGTAAGTAAACACATTGTTAATAGAGGCCGGCTCTTCTATTATATTCATGCTCGGCTCGCAAACCATGTCCAGCTATCCTCGCTGGACTTGTCATGGGGTCGGTGAGTGAAGTTGTTTCTTGTGGCTGAATATGTCCTTAATAGGTAAAAACGCCATTCTCCGCAAAATGGATTTGGGATTCCTGCAAATGTAAGTAAGTGTAACTGTTTCCGTAGCCAAGTGAAAATTCCATGGAAGACCATCGGAATAGCCACGTATACGTGCGCAACGCTGTCCGTGAAATGACATCAGAATAGCTCCAGGTGACTGGCGAATAGGAATGTTTGAGGCAGTGAAGGTAATCACGCCAGAGTTGTTTGTCTTCGATTGGGGAACGGGGGATCCATGTACATATATTCTTCCAGGTGAGTAAATTGTTTTCTGAGTACGAGGCAAGCTAAACCCATTTGTTTAGACCCCATGAAGGTAGCGCCTCCGGAATGGCGGAATGAGCTCCATTTGGACCAGTGTGTGGGTTTTTCATTTCCTAGAGAAAGGACCAAGCGTTTTGAGGATGGGTCGGCCAGTCCCAGTGGATAAACCTTCTTGTTTTGGCGGATGTACCTGTGGGAATCTCGGGATAAACGGGCAACGGACAAGAGGTGGCCAAACAGAGACAGCAATGAATCAAGAAGCAATAGCACAGACTGGTGGCGCTCACCGGTGCCTATGATATCTTCAAACTTATGTAATTTTGTTTAGAATACATAATTCGCAAGCGCGTTCTATACCTTACGTCGCTGGTGTGACTCAGACTACAGTTACTACGTGGGAAGAAGGTTCTGCACGCGCAGGGTCAAAAGACCGATATAACAAAGCGTTTTAACAAAAGTTAAGCGAATGATGCGATGGTTTTAGAGTAACAGGTAAACCGATGATGATGGCAGAAGCCAGAATGCGAGAGGCATTTTAGGTGAAACTGAGGACAACTAGGTTGAGACCGAATGCGGGAGCAAGATAGGTAGAGCAACATTCCAAGAGGAAAAGGAATTTCAAGGACTCGGCTAGGAGCGAATGAATGCTGACGGCAATACGAGGAGTAGTTCGTAAGAGTAATTACACTAAAGCGTTCATGATTCTACAGTCCAAAAGCCTTCAGAATCTAGGAAAATGGTCACAGGGGGCCAAAACTGCCGTGCATTGGGTGTCGTTATGACACGTACGGTCTCAATAGTATACCAGTGCGAGCATAAGATAAAGAGCATAGGAATAGGAAGAGTGGTAAGTTGAGCATACTAATGGAAGTACTAGTCAAGCAACACTTAACAATGGTCCGAGTGCCGCCAATACTCAGGAACGAGCTCAGAGCGAATGAGATCATGCGCACGAGGATAACTTGGATAGGCGCAATGAGTGTAAGCTGTGGGAATAGAAATTGGAGCGCAATAAGAGAAAAGGCCAAGGATAATAGGAAATAAAAGCAGGCGGAACGTTACAGACGGGTCAGGTGAGAGAGGATAACGGCAGGACAGTAAAGCCGGACGTCCGAGTTAAAAAGAAATGAAAACAGAAAGCGAGAGAAGAAAAGGTTAGGGTCGGGGTGAGAAGGGTTTATTGGTAAGAGTGGAAAAGCCCACGAGGCTCTCCAAGTAGTGTAAACAGCACCAATAGGTCAGCCGAACCAATAGAAGTGATGTCTCAGAAGTCCAAATGAATATAGTGATTACGAGGCCGACTAAGCGGTATTGGATTAATCGGCGCTTTAGGACTAGGTCGTACAATGCAGATAAGAATGAGGCTATAACAATAATGTGGGGTAATAGAGTTAACTCAGCGGAGCCAATACCGTTTAAGGCTCGGTATCATGGAAGCAGTCAGAGATTAACAGACTAGTCCAGTGAGACAGGATCACGGCAGGGCAGTAAAGCTGGTCGTCCTGGTAATAAAGGGAATGAAAAGGGAAAGCGAGATAAGAAAAGGTTAGGGTCGGTATGAGAAAGGTTTACTGATAAGGAGTGAGGGATCCCACGAGGCTTTCCAGGTGATGTAAGCAAGACGTCGAGTCAGCCGAACCAAGGTTTGTAACGTGGAATAACTCTAAGTAAAAGTGGAAACAAGTGGCTGATCTAGCGAGACTAGATTAGTCGGCGCGTAGGAATAGCACGTAAAATTAAAGGCAGGAAAAGAGGCTGTAACAGCAGGTGAACGAGTCTAGCAGCCCCACGTAGTAAGGGCTCAAGAGCGTTGAGTCTGTATAGCGTATAACATTTAAGTCAGAGTAGCATATCAGCAATCAGAGAGAAGGAGACTGATCGGTGGACTAGATCACCACACCGCCAGTTGAAGAACAATTGAGAACAGAGCGCGATAAAACATAAGTTAGCGAGAGAATGAGATGGGTTTATTCACGATGGGTAAGAGAAGTCCAATAGGCTCTCTAGGTGATGTAAAGGGATAGTAGAGTCAGACGAGCCAAGAGAGGTGACGTCTCAGAAGTCTGAATAAATCCGGAGAGCAGGAGGCCGATCGGTTAGGACTTGATTAGTCGGCGCGTGTGGATAAGGACATGTAGGAAAGGTAGGAAAGGAGCCAGCAGTAAATGGTGAGCAAGTCAAGCAGGCTCTAAATTTAAGGGAAACATCATGTTAAGACTACGGGGTGTATACCGCGTAGGTCTTAATAGCATAGTAGCAGACTGAGGGAAACAGACTAGGCAAGTGAGCAATAAGCGGAGTCGATAAAAAGCAATGAAAACAGAAAGCGAGAGAAGAAAAGGTTAGGGTCGGTATGAAAAGGTTTACTGATAAGTAGTGAGGGATCCCACGAGGCTTTCCAGGTGATGTGAGCAAGACGTCGAGTCAGCTATTAGTCTACAGGACGGAATAAAACTATTCGCATAACTCACGTGCTATCGAACGGCCTCGCAGATATGAAAGTAGCACAACAGAATGTCACACTGGAATACTGCTTGTGCTGCGCGCATTTGAGCAGCCATTTTGTCCATAACAAAAGTTAGTACGGAGAAGTCATGGCCCCTGGCATCGCGAAATAAACCAAATCATTTCACTAACGATGTGAACGTTTCCTTACGCACAAACCCATAAAAACTGGTCGGCCGTAACCTATGCCGTCTGTTACCAAGACCTGGTACAACTTGAAACTGTAGCGAAAGTTAAGGACGCATGTCATACCTACCCAAGGCGCTTTGTACCATGCGTTGCATCCACGCACACAACGTGTGGAAATCGCCGAAACATTTAAAGTTGCTGATTACGAGCATAGCACACAGGCGCAAGTAAGCTTTTTCAGAAATGGTTTGCATGAAACCATTCTGTTCCATGCTCTGAAGGGCCTGCCGCAAATTGACTAGCAATAATACCGCGACATTTCATCCACATGACACGGGCGAGCGCACCCTGCGGCGTACATTACGGACGTCGTCGCTGTTGACGTGTTTCCCGAATGCATTCTCGATGTATTGCTTCATGTCGCACGTAGGGTTGTTGTATCAAATAAATCAGCAGATTGGTTGCATTCCTCCTCCGTAAGTCGCCGGTTTAGAGGGTGCGTTTCGAAAAGAAATCGGTTGCATGGATGGTTGTGGGAGAGCTGGAACCTTAGCACGTTTAGCTTCCGGCCATCCCGAGCAACATTGACACGATCACTGCAATCGGTGTCTCGAGAAGTGAAATCAACGGTCAAAAACATTATAACCCACATACTCGACTCGCCGCATTCCTTTGCTCCTCGGTTTGTGGCGCTTACAGCGCACGCATTTTTTGAGCGATGCGATCATACCTCACGCTATAATACTTGCTTCTATTGCTACTACAGCAAGCAAAATTGACGTTGTTGCGATGCATAAGTGAAGTAAACAGAGAATAGAATTCATCAAAGCTGTGAATCGAATGTCTAAGAATGATGCTCCTAAAGTCGGCCTCCATGGTTGTAATTCGAAATAACACCCAAAGACGACCTATTTCATTAGGCCTCACTTAAAGTAGCAACGAGCCTCATTTGCAGAGCTATCAGCCGCTTTTGGAAAATATTTGACATAGTCGTATTTTATGTTGTAAAAGTGATGCAAATTATTTTGTTATTGCCCACATTCCTCGCAGTCCAATGATCGCAACTACGTGGCACCCGCATAGCCACTAAGAGAGTGGAGAGATTATGGCGGAACCGGTCGGTCGCTACATGTCAGGTTCGTTCCGCCTCAAGGAAAAGTCGAAGACGGATTTATGAACAAGATAGACGTTTATTGTCAAAACGCATAATCATACTAGCTAAAGACACCGGAAAAAGGTTCTAGCTAGGGGAAAGTTAAAGTCGCAAGCCGATACGAAGCAAACGCCCTTCGAGCCAGTACAGCCAGAAGCGCGCGAATGCGATTCGTCTCGGTGATTCAACCGGAAGGGCTAATTTCTGGATTCATTGGATCATTGGATTCTTGGATGATAGAGAGCAGAGGGAAGTTCCCTTGTCAGCTCCGTCACTTCCAGATCGT